>JAFBJQ010001322.1:230564-251465 GCA_016785345.1 Trinectes maculatus
GAATAACTGAGTGGCTCCACATGGATAATTACTGTTTGTTTGCTTTATCTCCTCAGCACATTGGCAGTATTAAAAGGCATTAACGTTTCAGGGCAGGCCAGACTTGACGAGGCTGACCTGGATACAGTGACTTAGTGTTCAAGGCCACAGGATCCCATGACTTAGCAGATGGTGGTTTTGGCAGAGGAAGTTCACATCTTTGTGTTTTGTTCGCTTTTCCAGTTGAACCCCACAAATCAGTCATGTGCTCCCCGAAGCTCTTTAAAAACATCAACGCAACACATACAATTGCGCGCTTCCGCCCAGCGGGACAATGCCTGACATTGTTTGGATGTTATTCCAGAGAGGCCTTGGTGGACGAAGACACATCGATTAACAGGAGGGGAAATCATTAACAGATTAAGTTGTTATTGCTTTTTAATGAAGGATTGCACAATAGAGCATCATCAGTATATGTTCTCATTTTTAAATAGCAGGGCTATTGTAATTACACTGGGAAGCTAAAGCATGTCTGCTGCTGATTATGCACAGTGCTGAGTGCAGGGACGCATCAACAATATTCCAGCTCTCCAGCCCGCCTGTTATGTACAGTAGCTGCAGCGTCCAGTTTTTTCTGGTTATGTTGTTCAGCATTTTTTCTTATTTGAAATATGTACGTCTGTATCGATTCGTCTCTGAGCCTTGACACAGCTCATAATGATTATCAGTGCCCGGTCTGATCTACATTATATTACATGGTGCTTTCCTGGCTGTCTGTTGGTGACATTTAAAGGCTCAGTAACTGCAGTCAGCTCTTATTTGGAGGAGGTGTGTGTTGTCCCACACTCCACTGTGGCCAGCTTTGTGTCAGTGCAGCTGCAGTCAGGGAAATAAACAAACTCTTATTTTGTAAATGTATTTTTGATATAATATTTTGTCCATTAAAAGTAACTATTTGCAGACATATGGGTTATAGAATAATATAATATCATAAATGACATATCATATGTTAGTTTTTAAAGGTGCACCCTCACCTCACCAACACTAACTGGACCACGTTATCGGACACAGTGCGTTACATCATTTAACATTAAACCTGTGTGAAGCATTGTGTTGTGTTGCGGATTTATCACCAGGCTTCCATCCTCCTCTCCGTTTGCCATCCTTCCCCTTCACACCTGCCACAGCTGCCTTTTGACGTGTCAGCTTGATTTCCTACATGTCTCCTGCACAGAACCGAGCTGCGCCACTGCATCACACTGCGCACACTGTGTGACGCGTAGGCGAAGAGATAGAGGTTTCTTTATTTAACGGCTTTTCTCGTATCCCTTTAATTCATCCACACTCCCATTCCCTTTTTCTCACAATGACCAATATCAGCTACTTGTCTGTGCGGTTAAATGGGGTGCGAGAACGGAATTTTGGCACATGACCCTAATGTAGCCTTGGGGTGTCCTTCATGACCTCTGCACAGCACCGGGCAGTGAGGTGACAGGGCTTTTGGAATCATTGTGATCACTTATACTATATACTATACTAACTGTGAAAGATAGTGGTATGTCTGTTGTCCGTGTGTTTACTCTCTGGGTGTGCGTTGTAGGTGTTGCGGTGTTTGCTTGTTTCTGAGATTGTGTTCCACCACAACACTGCATGTCACATATGTCACGTTTGTGTTACATGTGTCTAAATCTTCACAGTGGGTACTGAGGAAACAAATGTTTTGCGGATGACCTGCGGTGACTGGGTTATGATACAGGAAATGCTGATGATTGGTCCAATGGAGAAAAAGCACACTGATTGGACACAGTGTCAATGCTATTTATGGGCTATACAAATAAAATCTGATTGATTGATTGATTGATTGATTGATATTTGAACGTTTGACAGGTGAATTAGAATTGTGTCACTTACAGATCAAAAATTGAATTAATGAGAAACCATCCCACATAATTCACTATACAACACTGCAACCGCCTTTCTGCTTCTGCTGCGACCAGTAGCTTATACAGTCATGGCTGATGTCAGCTGATCTTAACTAATCCAAGTCTCTTTTTTCTATATTTACCACCATGTTAGGATTAAAATGTAGTGGAGGAGAAAAACGAGTCCTGCTTTGAGCAACGTCAGTCACCTTTCAGTCTGGTTGTGTTCAGACAATAATGGAGTTGCAGTGCTGTGAGATTGCAAGATGAAGTAGATAAATACATATTTTCCTGTGAGGACAGTCTCACAAAACAAAAGATAGAACAGAACTTTGCATCTGCCCTGCAATAAAGGGAAAAAAAGACCCTTGTATCATCTTGTAATGTTTTTATGTGTATTTATATGTGTGTGTCTGAAGCGTGAAGGCCAAACTCATCATTATAAACACAAAAACAGCCAGTATCTCCTGGATCAGTGCATCTCAGATGGTAAATAGGCCACGGCCAGAAATGAGTCACTGAATCATTCATTGCAGTCAGCTCCTCTAATCATTATTTTATCTTTCATAATTATCCTTAAGCCTTAAGTTTAATTTGCTGATTGGAGATCAGTGATTCCAGTGTTAAAATGCTGAATCGGTCACGATGAGATTTCTGCCCGCCGTCCTCCTGCGCAATCAACTGGTCGCTGGTCAGAGCGAAGCGAGGAGAAGAGAGTGTCAAGAGTAAGTTAGGTTTATACAGCTGAGCCTGTAGGGCTTGAAGGAATCTGTATGCCGTGTGTCAGTATGAAATTTTAATGATGGCGGTGGCTGGGCCCGAGTGCTGAAACGTCTGTATTAGGAGCTGCGCCTCCTGGCAGGCAGGGGAGTCCTCGGAGAGACAGATGTAGAGCTCGTCCAGGGGAGGAGAGCTTTGATCAGCTCCTCTTATTTCCATATCGCGATACGCCAAATGCTCTTCCTGCTAAATGAAAGACAACATGGATTATGAGGCACTGGCCTCAAGTGGCAGCGCTGCACGTGCCTGCTCCCGGATGAAAAAACAAAATGGGAATGATGATCCATTATGCTGTTTGGTTCATCCTGAGCCAGTGCACCATTATTTTCACCAGCATCTGTGTATCTCGCCTGCACATGTTGGACAACAAGAAAAGGAAATGGGTTAACCCTTTATTGGGTCATTTCCGCACACTTTATACATGACGCCAATCTGGCGCCTCACAGAAGTATGTGGTCTTCACCCAGCCAATCAGCATCCTACATCATGGCTACGGTTTGATCGGTCCCTCATCCAATGGCCTAATGTTGTATAAAGTTTTAACGTCTATGTTGTAATGTTCTAAAATACATGCTCTTTTCACCATGTATGTGTTATTCTTGTATTTTTTATATATACACTTCTTGGGAAGTGGTAACAAATACAATAACTTCACTTTTTTTTTCTACATGAAAATGAAAAATGTTCAAAAATATCACAAATGCAATTAGGTCTTGTTAATTAAGTCTCCAATAACATTCTAAGGTTGAATTTTTTAAAATTTCAAACTATTTAAAAAAGTGTCCTATAAAAGGTTAAAGAGCATGGTCAACGGCAAAAGAGACCACTGGCATCCATCTGTTGTATTCCCTCCATGTTTTGAGAGGCTGTGTATTTTTACCGTCACTACAGAAACAGATGAAGGCCCCTGTGGGAGCAGATCAGCCGGACACTGACCGTTGTGAGTGTTGCGCTTATGTTTTGTTGGCATGGAACAAACCTACGCTCGGCATTTTTCTGAGATGAAGTGCCAGCACTTTTCTGCCAGAGAAAAACTCTATATGGACACAAACCCATAAAAAAAAACAATTGAAATCGTCATGTCCCCTGTTTATTTTTGTTTGAGCTTCAACCTGAACGAGTCAAAATGAGGAATTGGAGACAGAGCCTGATCTGATCCAGCGACTCTGTGCCGCCATAATCAAAACCTAATAAAGGTCTAGACATGATGATTGTTTTATAATTGTTTTATTAGAGAGGGTGTCTACCGCTGCTGGATCGCACAGTGTTACAGAGCGCAGTCTCTTCCTTCCCTGGCAACAGCCAGTAAGAGTTTGCCTCCTCTTCTGTACACTGCCGTGTGAGAATAAGACAAAGCGAGGAGCGATCAAAGACTTAATAATGCATTAGTTGGTGTCGGAGCTCAGTCGGTCTGAGGGTTTCGCGTTTATTTTGGTATTAAGGGACTTGGAGGCTCTAATAATTACTGTTTGCACATTCAAAGCACTCTAATTTGTAGAAAGTGGAAACGAGCCGAGCTGTGCATCATGGCGGAGAGCAGCTCTGCACATTGGCTCATTCAGGTGGAATAAGAAAAAGAGTGGTTTGCTTAAACCAGCTCATTAAAAACAAAAAAAGTTTTATAGTACAGTTACTTGCATGACCTCAAGTGGGCATGTCAATGTAAACATGTTGTTAGAGAAAACCCCTATAGTTTGTCAGTGCAAGGAGCTTATTACAGAGTTTTGTATACACACACATACACAAAACTATATGTTCAGACTGTGACAGGACTGATTGGTATTAAGGGCCTGAAATGTGTCAAGCAATCATTTGCCACACCATTAACACCACGTCCAGCAGCCTGCAGGCAGGTCGCCTCACTGGATTCCTGCTACAGTGTATTCTTACCCTGCCAATGTGCAGCCTCAGCAGAAATCACCTGCACCCTTCCACGTGGTGAACTGTAGCCTCTCGGTCAGCTCTGACCGCTCTGACCACTCTCGACATTGCACACGTTCTGTGTCAAGATGTTCTTGAACTTTAGAAATAAATATGGCATATATACTATGATTATTTTCAAATTATATTGATACATTTAGAAATGCAATTCATATTAATTTTGAACAGTTTTGGACATTTTGAACATTTTTGGAATATAAAAAATATAAAATGGTTCCCACTGGATCATGAGATCACTTGTGTCTGATGCTACAACCCCCCCACACTCTTTTTTCTCTCACATTTATAATAAAAATACTACTTTTGTACATATGTGTTCCACTGTATTTACAGTGGCCATGCAGTACTGTGGTCACTGTACAGTACGCAGTGTGTGCTCGTGATCGCCTGGTGTTTGTCTGCTTCTTGTCTCCTCTCCGCTGTGTTATATCTTAATTTTCTTCCCCCGCCTGCTTGTTTGTGTGTGTGTGTGTGTGTGTATGTGTGTGTGTGTATTTGCTGTGGCTCTGAGTGGATGCACCCTCAGGGCTTCAGCATGCACTGTTGTGCAGTATAGAAAAAAAAAAACAGAGAAGGGGTATTGGTTGTGAGACAGAGAGTGGAAGTCATGACAGCTGTCTGACCCCCCCAGCCGGTTTTTCCATCTTTGATCATCATCTATTGCTCTCGCATCCACAACAGTAATCTGCATCACTTAGTGTTACTTTTGTCTCCTTATAGAAGCAGAAGGCATGAAGATGTTTTTTTCCGTGCTGCTCTTATACAATGTCACAACATCTCTCAGGGACCGCCATCCCGAACACTAACTCAGCCCCACCCCCTTTGGCCCAGTTCCTGCTGCATGATGAATCCGTTACACTGTGATATATCTGTATGTGTTTCAGCCTGTCATGATGATCACCAAGAGAAATGAGGAGTCCAGTCACTTGCTGACAAAATGAAGGGATTTACTGAGCCGCTGCTTCTTCTCGTTTCATAAATCAAGCATGAAAATGAATCGACAGATTTGTAAAGAAATAATAATAATGGCGTTAATGAGTTCTCTGCTCCCTGGATCTCCTGCAAATATGAACTCAACTTAACATGTGTGAAATCTGAGCAAATCACGTTTCATGGTTAGTAGTAGATAATCTGGGTGTTTTTAATGTGGGACTTTAAAAAGCAGTAATCTGAGCGACTGCTCTAATGGAGTCTTAATGACATCTGTTTTCTTTTCCGGTCCTCAGAGGTCTCACTCGGTATGAAATCTTCTTGTGCAGAAACTTAGATAACAGAACACCATGCTCCACAGCAGTGCTGAAGGCATCAAGGTCAAATGATCGTATATAGTTGCAGAGAAATATAAAGCTTACTGGTTTGAATGTTAAATGTCGTGTTGTGCATGTATTCCATTAAATATTGTTCAAAAAGGCTTTGCAAATCATTGCCAAGTTTTTGATTTGGTGATCAAACTACATTCCTTTTATATTTCTATTAATTTATATTCCTTTTATCTTTATTCCTGAGCATCACAGCGTATGGTTCTGCATCTGCATCTCGACACACAGCACTAAAGGAGGAAATAAAAAGTGTGCCATCATATCATCAATATCACTGCTATGACTGGATACTTTCAGTTTATTGTTCAGTTGAGTTGTTTTGGTCCTTATTCATTTGCCAACATCAAAATATACATCTAGAGATAATTTTTTCATTTTCTGAAATGTGCTACAACTTCCAGAAACTTTTTTTCTCACTAAATACACTGAACCATCATCATTTAATATATCAGTCTGCTCCAACAGGTGATAGGAGGACAGGAAGTATTTTCACCAGACCTCTGCTGTCACTCTCATTCATCTTTTCATTTCTTCCCTCCACTCTGCGTCCACCTGTCGCCCTGTTCTCCACTCTCTCATTCGCTCTCTGTGGGGTGGAGCTTTAACTTTGCGCTGCTCTTTTCTTCATCTGCCTCCTGGTTTTGACCTTGACTGTGTTTTTTGGGGGATTTTGCCTGAGCCTGGCACATTGTACTCTGTTTTTTTTTTTTTTTTTTGCTGAGGATGTTGTATCCTTGTCTTTTTTTTCCTTAAGTAAGACTCTGGACTTTGACATCTGCCTCCAAGAGCTGTGCTCTCCCGCAAACTTTATACCCCCTCCAAGTTTCCATACACACCAGATCACCTCTCCCACCTACTTCCACTGAGTGAGAGGAGGAACTATTCAGACGGAAAAGCAAATAAAACCTTGCGCCGCAGCCAAAATATGACAAAGCACTGTTATTATTCCATTAGACATTTCCTCTCTAGGTGTTTGTGTTAGACTCCTGCTCCAACACAGCAACTCGTCTCCACTCCATCAACCAACCAAACGCTGTTGTCATGTCAGGACGTTTGGTTTCTATCTGAAAGACCTTAAGCACAGATATTACAGTAGAACCTGTTTCTGGTGTTTTCATGCCTTCAACTCCAGCTGGTGAGTCTGTTGCATATGCAGTCTGATTGTACTGTATAACCTCCTGAGCCCGCAGGGCTAACTGGATCAGTGACAAGGCGAGTCCATGCAAAGCAGCAAAGCAACAGGATACTGAAGGGGAACCGGATGCAAAAAAACCGAGGCTCGTACAAGCAAGGTGATGTGCTGAGCAGGTCCACAGCTTTGGGATGTGAACGCAGCTCTTCTTAGTGGAGCATATGTTTGCACCGCTTGCAAATGTATAAAGGCGAGATAAAAAAAGCTGACTTTGTAGATCTGTGGATGTGGAGCAGGAGCAAAAAGAAAAAAGTGGTCTTTCATCTGGAGCATTGGTGGGAAATGAAACCATGCAGTGGCTGGCTCGGCTCCAGGCTCAGCGAGGGGGCAGGCGACGGAGTGTGGCTGCAGGTTTGTGGAAGCAGTGTAGGGTGTCTCAGTAAAGGGGGCTTACGCCTTTTAGTGCTCATGTTAACATGCTGCACTTCACTGTCTTTAGTGGTACCAATCAGGCACTGAGCCTTTCTGAGCCAGTTTCTATACCAAACCCCTCCAATTACTCCATTAGATAATGATCCTGTCTGTTGGCCCTGATGAAATGAGAAATATACAGTAAGGCTCAACATATTGGATTCCGTATTCGACCCAATGGAAGCAGTGTTATGTTGACACGGATGATAAATCATAAACTCTATTACATTAAGCATAATTGCGTTTGGGCTGAAGTTGGGGAATATGTCATGATGAAGAGTTGGTGTGTCATCCTGAGTGCAGCTTCCATTCTGTGCCAACCCAGGCAGTGCTAAGTCTGACAGGCTGCATAGATGGGACTTGTTAAAAGCAGTAATCCACAGTTGGTGGCTGCAGCAGTTTAGAATTCAGATTTAAACCCATAATGGAGCGTATTCACGCACTATGTCTGACAGAGTACACAACCCGACTCAGTTACTATGTTCATGCTAATCTAACAAGCATACAATTATTGTTTAGTCTGTTTACCTGAGGGGTCGTGAGGCTCCACAGTTTGTACTACTTTTTCCAAAATGTACTATAATGGGGTTCAAAGTGATGCTGGGCCGTAATAAATACCTGCAGGGTTTTCAGCAAACCAAATTGAATTGCAAATGAGTGCAAACTGAATTTTAGAATATTACATAGTTGAAGTTAATGGAAAGGCATATAATGACGCTAATGTGTCCTGCGCTGTGCGACCACAAGCAGAAACGTGACTTAATCTCACATCCACAAAGCTGCTAGAAAGACAAAAGTCAAGACAGCTAAAGGTCTCCAATCAACTATTTCAATATTTCAGCTGAATTATTGGTAACTGTTTTTTTTTATTTATTTATGCAAGGTTAGGAGATGTCACTATATGACATCAACATAAATATAAACATGTTGCACAAAGGGTTTTCTTTTCCAGAGCAGACATGTACTTGCCCAGTATCTGCTCTTTACACTGTCACTTCACTTGGTCTTATACATTCAGGCTTTATTCATCAGCCATTGGAATAATAGGAAAATGGAAAATCACCTCATGTGTTTGTTCCTCGAATGAAGCAACATTTTAAACAAAGGAGAGAAATGGTATTTAAGTGACAGTGAGCAGATTTAACACAAAACGTTACAAGCAGGATTTTGTCTACTGCGACTATACCAAGGTGACCTTTCACCTTAGCTTTGCCTCATTTCTCCTTGAAGTTTGTGACAACACAGTACGTCCACTGGTAAGAGCTCCTGGTCCCTGAGTCTATTTCCACATTAAACCGGTGGCAGGAGTAAACGGCTGCTTGTAATGGCAGGTCTTTATCCTGCAGAAGTTATCACCCCAGCCACACATGTGTACGTGTGTGTCCTGAGGAGACAGTTGCTATGGTTGGTTAGTCACACTTAGCATGATTAAGAGCCGCTTTCAGACTTTTTTTTCCCACAGTGTGGAGATAATAACACCCAGAGGAGGCGGCTCAGTTTGGACACCTCTCTGAGCCTGTCAGGCGAACAGGTATCTGGATTAGTGGATGTGAGTTCACTGCAAAACGTGTCCATCTTTTAAAGAGCCACACCACTGGGTGGTGTCTGCTTTAACCCGGTTACTGATAGCCGTTATCACAACTGCCTCCTGACTCCCTAGCAACAGTTTGTTTCAAATGGAAATAAACAATGCTGGATATAATATGCTGTGCCAAGTGCTTACTGAGTTAGCAAATAATGGTGATTCACAACAGCCATCATGCAGTCAGCGCTTGAACAGAGTTTTATGCCCTCTGTACAAAATCGATCTGTGAAATGGAATAATTTATTTCGGACACCCCTGGATCCCACATGTAAAATTCCCAGTCATTTTCCACTCAGTGATTGTTGAGTCCGATTAGAGCACCTCTGAGGTTTCGATTGCTATGACCCGATCCACACGGAATAATCAGTGCAAGATGTCTCCCACTGTCTTAGAAATTATATTCCCTCATTTTTAAAAAACTCAGTGGCACAACCTTATGCGTATTATAAAAGTACAATTCCCAGGTTCTTTGGGAAGCTTGAAATGGACTGACTTGCGCCACCAATGGCAGGTGAAGGCTAAGGAGAGCAAATTTGAGAAAACTAATTTTTCAATTTAAATTTTGGATGCATTTTGGTTTAATTGAACGGTGTCGTGTTTTTTTTTTACTGTTTTACTGCATTTTGCAGTATATTGCATTTTGTTGACTGGTGTCCTTTGTGGTCTTGAGGTGCATGTAGGTTTAGTAAAATATATTAAGAAATATATTTTTCCTTAAATCTGTGTGTTGTGATCACTCCATTTGTAAGAGGAAATAGCTGGAATAGCCTTTTACAGCTTTCGTTCCCCCTGTTTGTTTATACGGTCAGGTTTAGAGTTGGAGTCAGGGCTATAGTAATGACTCTTGTGCTATTCCTGATCACTGTACAATGAAGAGCTGTGAAAAGAGGCTTACAGAATTACTCACTGAGAGCAATACCCCTGATAGTTTCAGTACTGCAGGAGAATTGTGTTTGTGTTTGCATGTTTGTGTGTGTGTGCGTGCGTGCGTGTGTGTGTTTGAACTGCTCCATGTGCGCACGCCTTTGTCTGTGGCAGTGGGTGCATGTGAATTAATAAAGCAAGTTGCACCCTCGCATCTGTGGAGCAACTGATACTCACAACGGGTCCCCAGACTCCCAGCTGGAGCAGCTCCATGCTCAACATGAAACAGCCGGGACCCCCACTTCCACACTGAACACTGATTCCCTTCATGTAACATAATGAATAATGCACATCGAGGAAAAACAGAGGAACTATTCGTGGCTCCTGCATGAATAATGAAGGCAGTGTGTTTGTGCAGTTTGTCTGATTAGGTGAGAACCTGACATCTACCTTGTCCCTTAAGGGTAGAGAGGACGCTCGTTTTGATTTACATTTGTCACCTGGAAATTATGCTGATTATTTTGTAATTGATCCTGGTGTGACAGATGTGGAATCAATTGGTGTTGCGCGCTTGTCAAGCCGCTCCAGCATCTGATGGATCGCACTGTCGATACCTGTATTGCCATTTGGGCGTATTGACCTTTCTCTGAGGCATGTTATAGCACCAGTTGGCCCAGTCATTATAGCTGTGATCCAGATGCCAGGGGTCGGCGTCAGTGGAGCCTCCATCTATTACAGAGAGTCGAGAGCTGTTGAACAGACCGGGAAGAGATACAAAAGGATGGAGACAAGAGAAAACAGAGCGAAAAACACAGACATAAACAAAGAATGTATGGATTTGGATATATTGAAGAGATTTTTTCTCAGTAGTTGCTGAACCACATTTTTTAATTCAGCTCAGAACCAGCAGGTGGAAAAAACTGACACAGTCAACACTTCCATAGTCCAGTCAATTTAAACATAGCAGGAGTTTTTCTATGTTTTCAACGACACGTTGCCATTTTGTTCATAATATGTTCCTGTGCAGAAATGCATACAACTACAAATACTGCTTATTTACATTTGGTTTTAATGTCCTATAATCAAACGTCTCATGTTGTTCGTTGAATTCTGGGATTGTTTTTAGGGACACATGTCCAAGCCGAGACCGGAGTTCAAAAAGTAAACACAACTTACTGAGTATTGTTCACTGTGTGTGCTGCACAGCGGTGCATGTGAGTGGCCCCATCAAGCTGTCATCTCTCCATGCGCTAACTTGTTGTTTTTAATGGCTCCTATTTTTATTCAACTCGTGTTCAGCTGCTGCGGTTGTTATCAGCTTTCTATCTGCTACGGCAGCAGGAGCCACATTTCTAAATTAAGCCTCATGAATTATTCTCGCATTGTCCCTTGTTTCTCTCTTACAGTGAAGGAAGAAAGTTTTCTTTCTTAAAAGAAGATCATTTAGAAGTTTAAGAACAAATATGCATGTGCAGAGGAGACAGTGAGTACAGAGCGATTAGCACCAGACCGTGAAAAGTTATGTTCCAGTGTAAACATCACACACACTGACCTCATCTTTTTCATTCACAATTATCCTTAATATGTCAAATCATCAAGAGCAACATGACTAACCCGACCACAGACACTGTTATTATGAAGTCCCAGTGACTTTTCATCTGAGTCTCTGTCTGGACAGCAACCTGAAAGCATCAGCACGGCCCAGATAATTTCACCAACTTGCTGCTTCATGCAAAGATTTGTAAATTTCAAGTAGAAAATTGATTTGGCTGGAGAAATAACATCCTGAACTGATAAACAAGTCAGAGACAGATGATGACTTTTCTTAAGGAGCTCATCTGTGCAAAAAAGCAATAACCACTCTCTGCAGCAATTAGGAATCGTTTCATTACAATGGTACAGTGTGTTCTCTGGCTGGAGAGGCTGTTTGTTTACTGAGAGCTGCAAAGCATTGCCATGACTACAAGTACATACTTTTTAGAAGTGCATTAGAGATTTGCTCTCTAAGTGCTTTTCCATTTATGGTGTCTATTAATTGATGCTGTTATTTTGGAAAAAAAACAAACATATAAAGCTTCCCATTAAGCTGTCTGTTTACTTGTCCCTTGACATCTAACTGAGTCAAGGTTTATGAGTTTATCCGTCTTGTCAGTGTTAAGGATTTAAGGGAATGTTTGTTTTGTGATGATGATTAAAGATGATTAAAATGGAAAGGCAATTAAACTATTAAAAAAAAAAAAAAAAATACATGTAACCTCAGTCATTAGTTTTAAGTTTATAAAAAAATAAAAATAAATCTGCATCTCATCATTAGATCAAATTTCTTATTTCTGTGACTGTTGCATTGGTATGTATGACTGCTGTCTTTGTAATGTTGGTGGTGAGAGTTGTCCTGCTGCAAAACAATACAGCATCATCTGGAAACTAAATGTTTTGGCCAATAAAATTATTACTTGGAGAGAAGGAGGATGAACTGTTGCTGTTGCAATAACCTTTCCTCCTATTCTAACAGCCATGCTGTGTTCCGGTGTCTGATTTGCATTCAGACTCATGGATTATTAAACGTTCTTTCCGGATCCTCTTTTGTTTGTTATACTAGAAAAAGTTTCAGGACTTGAGTTTGATCAAGTGTCCAGTAAAGAGAAGTTGGTGAATGTGTACTTGTGTGTGTGTTTTCTGAGGGAACCTCAGGGGAGGTTAGGCTGCAGCATCTCTTATCTCCTACTGCTTTAACCTGGTATACTGAGACACCAAACAACCTTCTGCCAATAACCATGAATGGAAGCAGTGATACTACTGTTAACTAATATTACTTGAATTTGACCATGTGGCAAAAAAAAATATGGGCAGTTCTTCATCTTTTTCATGGACAGAAAGTCCACTGTGCATCATCTACGCAATAAAAGTCTGCAGAATGGATGCCACATGGTTGGATTAAGCAGGAATAAGTCTTTTGTTGGTAAATTGAAATAGAAATAGTCCTACAAAATAAACATTATCCATGTTTTTAACATGTTTTCTTTGTTGTACAGCTTTGATATTGGGTCGCAGTTGAATGTGGTCACCTGTAGTGACAAAAGCATTTTGTGGTTATGTTTACAGCATGTGTACAGTAAGACTTTGGTTTGGTTGGATACAGAAAAATGTTCCCACCATGTTCAGACACAACATGCTTACTCTAATCCCACCACAACATGATGAGCTCTCGCTAACCAACATGCCTGTGTTGCCTCCAGCAAACCACAGACAGGACTCGTGCATACCCCAGCCTCTGGTGTGACAGTCATGTGCTCTGTGCACCCACCCATTCACTTTTGTAACAAATGTCATGTTTACAAAAAGAAAAAATATCAGTCATTACGTTTCTGTGAAAATAGAAATAAAAATAATTTGATGATCCAGTTTATCTGTAAAAACATCATTTCCAGTAGACAGTGTTGCCCATGGAGGCAGACCGTAAATTAAATACTATAAATGTGTTGGTATATAACAACAACATTTGTACACACGACATCTGAATCCTCAGATGTGGGCAAGCAGATTTGTCAGGCCGATACGAAAACAGGACCCAGGAGCAGAGACTCGTTCCACAGGCTTTATTGACAACAATCTCTCGTTACAGAGTGACAAATGCAGAGCTATGAAACTTAAACTAATCTCTCCTTAAACCTAAAACTCCTATAGAGATACAAACACAAAAATCAACAAAAAACGCTCCAAAAGGGAGGAAAACTTAATCGCAATAAAAAGTACAAAACAAAATCACTTTATTTGAGGAAAAACTTACTGACTAATGCAAAACTATGGCTATGACAAGGAAACATAAACTATGAAAGTTACAAACAAAAACTCACTCTTAAAGAGGAAAAAGACTATGGCGTGGAAACAGAATGCTCGTGATATCTGGTCAACGGACAAAGACACACTGGCACAAGACAAAGGGAAACGCAGACTATTTAACACATGAAGGTAAGGGGAACAGGTGGAAACAATCAAGGCGGGGATGACAATCAGACCAGCGGGAAACACACGAAGGGAAGTGGGAAGTGACCTAAAACGAGAGGAGAGTAGGGCTACAAAATAAAACAGGAAGTCACCTGATAACACAGACAAAACATGACAAGTGTGTGTGTTCAATGTGAATATATGCACATCCTGTATTAGGAATTGCAGATAAAGACCTCATGTTCCCGCCATGTCCCTGTCCTTCCATCTTCCCTCAGCTCTCCTCGGTCACGTGCAGCACAGAGATTAGACACTATCTAGTAGTCATTAATTACAGATTGTGCTTACAGATCACCTTAATGCCTCCTTAGAGAAATATGAGCACCATGGTAGTGTAGAAGTTTATAACTCAGCATTCAGGTCCGCCTTGCTCGCCTTCATCTACACCCAAATTCAGGCAACAGTGACTGTGCATGAGGAAGCTCAGGGTGGGGTCTGAGGTGAAAACGGTATAATTCTGCAGGGAATGATGTGGACAGTGTCTGGAACCTTGAGAATTATTAGTCTCCAGAGTTCTGAACCAAGGAGTGATGCTTTTATACCTCATTCCAGTCTCTCAGGAAAGTAAGAAGACAGACAACAAGAGGGAGAAAGAGAAGAAGTGGGGGGAGACAGAGAGGGCAGAGGAGCACTGCAAGCCATAAATGGCTGTTTATGTAACAGCTCCTGTTGTTTCTTCTAATTATAATACACATAATATACAAAATGCCCAGTAGTCTTTTCAGCACAAACAGAAGAGCTCCACTAACAACCGGGTTGTCATGGAACATTAGGTCAATTAACACAAATTAAAGCGGATGCTAGTGGGTATTTTGGTCATAAACACAAGTTGAAGGATATATTTACATTTTGATCAAATTAAATCCAATTTCCTTTGTATCACAAATAACAATTTGCCTCATAGTGCGACATTCTCTGTACAGTGGCATACATCCTGCAACTCTCTTCTCCAACATAATTTAGAATGACCAGACAACTCTTCTGAGGAACTTGTTGTTAACCCTGTCCCCTCTATCTCTAACACCACCAGCAGATGATCAGGAAACTCCACCACCGTAACATCCCTCAACTCCTCATTAAGTTCACAACTTCCTCAGCGACGGACCACAGGTCGTTACAGTGCTCACAGTAACATCATCAGCCATCATCACCAACACCGGAGTCCCCCAAGGCTGTGTCCTCGAGCCCCTTCTTTATCTAGCCTTTAAGCTTCTCATCCATCATCACATCCTGTATTCTTTGTATTCAGTGACAAGAACTCTGCTACAACCTGTCAACACTTAATTTCTTATCCGCACCAACAAATACCCCCAGAATGTCAGCAAAAAAAAGGTACTGATCATTAGCGTATCCAGCACACCCCATATTGGAGTGAAACCAAAATTTAGTTGAACAGGTCAGCAGCTTCAAATATCCCTGACTCCCTTTTGACCATAAATTAGCATATCTTAACCTGTTACTTTACACTTCTGTGCTCGCACTGAGCTTCATGTTTTGATTTTTTTTTCACAAATTTAGCCTTGACCAACAAAAACATATTAAGGATATTCACACACTCATCCTGCCTGGATCCGCATCAGAGTTTACCTCTCTAATGCACAGCTGTTTGTCTGTGTTACAGTGTTAATGGAACGAGCATCTGAGTTGACCTGGGCAACACCAGACTCCACCACCATGCATCTCTGGAGTGCTAAGGTGGCGCAGCACCTGCTCCAGACACACTAACTGCAGCCAAGGGGTCACCTGATGGCCTCCCAGCCTCGCCGCGCATCAGCCCGCTCAGTGCTCTGTGCACCCTTTGCCCATTGCTGTGATGAAGACTGCCAGCCGCGCCCAGCCCCGCAGCAGTCCTCCTCTGGTCCAGATGAAGCGCTACACATCTGGGCTGTATCCTTTCCTGTTCCCTTCGGTCATAAGCTCCCTGCCACAGCTGCCACTGCCATCACCTCAGAGGCTGCAGATCCAGCAGCCGTCCAGCAGCGGCAGTACCCCATCGCCCGTTGGTGAGTACCAACGGATTCAATGCTGGCTGTATTTACCAGTCCACACGGCAAAGTTGTAAAACTTGAAAATGGAAGATTGGCTTTTTGATTTGTCTCTGACTTCTCATAGGCCTTACACTACAGTTCTAGTCCTTGTCTGAATTATAACCACTATTCAGTCCATGTCCCTTTAGTAGTGTAGAAGTGTAAAACCAAATACCTGGAGCATAAAATGATCACTTTTATGGATCTTAAGAAAAAGTCTTGATTCTAAAACAGTCTTGATTGAAGACTCTTGGGAATTGGCCCCATCATGAGTGATTGTAAGTAAATCAGACAGAAGGTGATGGTAAGATCTCAGGCAACAGTGAGTAATCCAGACATGTGCATTTCTCCAGGATTATGTCTTCACTGTGAGTGGCCCGCTGCTGTCGCAATACTTTGTCACACTCTGGTTTGTGTTGCCTAAGCACGAGCGCTGCTGTTTTCAACCTCAAGCTCCACGTATTTACTCCCTCGGTTTTCCGCCCCCCTCTTCACCGTCTCAAAATCTGCTCTGGCAGGTTCACCCAGAGGGAGTTCTCCTCTCAGTGAGGAGCTTGCCTCTGCTGCTCAGTGTGCTGCCAAACTACTCAGTGCAAACAGACAGAACACTCACAGACATGCAATTTCAACACTGCCTTTACGTTCCTTTTTTTAAACATTCCTGCTGATAATGTTGATTTTCCAAATCAATCTGGAAAGTCTCAAGGAGCAAAACTTGATAACAATGAGAGAGTTATTAAATAGCCGTTGCCCCCTTTCATTTAGTGTCCATAGAAGCTAAGCACTTTGTGATTTATTATTTTTTTATTATCTTAAATTATTTATTACTTTATTATGGAATCACATACTCAAAATGTACTTGCCCTTGCGATTGTTCCGAATTGTATATTTGCTTCAAATGACTATATGTGCTGTTTGTTCATTCCATGTCATGCTCCTGTCAGAAAAAATAATTACATCCCAGATACACACATATTTTACATATAATGTGGTTTTAAATAGACCCATAAAGCAATAGAATAAGAATTTGAAATTCTATTGCTGTCAAAGACAAATCAAACATAGATGGACAGATAGACTTCACATTCCACTCATCATAGCAACTGTCTACCTTCCTCTCCATCAGTAAATGGTGGAGAATAAAAAAGACAAAGACCGTCAACACAGATTCACCTAAATACAGTAAAAAAGCAAAAAAAATTACCAGTTCTGTAAGAAACTCCAGCAAAACCCACAGTGATTATGTTTTGATCCATTTTACATGAATATATCAATCAACTGTTGAGCAGCTGAAGTGTGCAGAACAATTGTTGTTTGTGTCTTGTCAATACATGGGTATATGCTGAGATTTGATGGACAGTACTGTTATTGAGGCACCTGTAGGATGTGTAGTTTCATTGACAGCAGCTTAATAGATGACTAAGCAGAGCACTGGTTAATTCCACCAAACCTGGCTCCTCATTAAAACCGACCTTCATTTGTTTTTGCCCTGATCGTATTAAGCAGTATGTAAATACCAGAAACTCACTGGATGTGAACAGTATGTACTTGAAACCCGTGTTTACTTTTTTCAGCCTCCCTCATTCCCTGGAATCATTTTAAGAGGCCTGAATAAGAGGAAGTATATTTATTGAGTAAAAAGATAGGGGAAAAAGTCAAAAGCTAAGTTTTGATTTAGTTTTTGTTATGTCCCTGTGGTGCTCCAGTCCCGAGCCTGGTAACGCTGAGTAACTCTATACTGACTTTCCATGGTTGCCTTGCTATATTGGAAGCCCACCTGTAGTAAAACAGCATCAAATGTATATCTTTTTTTGTTTGTTTTTATGAGTAGTGACATATCACAAAGGCCGACTGTGCATCTGAGAGATAGATGAAGAGAATGTCGGCACAATAATCTCATCCCGCTGATTGAGGCAGGAATAGTAAAGACAGGAAATATGCAGCAACATACCTACACAACATAACAACAAACAGAAACCGCAGAACAGAAGCTGTCGTCTCGTTGATCAAGCGGAGACTGTATTATTTACAACATGAGAGAAGGAGGAATAAGACTGAGGCTGTCTGATACAAACACGTCGCAACACAGGACATCGAGATAAAGAAAAGAGATGAAACAAACAGGGAGGTAACAGGCGTTGCTGGTGACCGCGATTTTTCTATTTCACACAAATGACTGGGCCATCATGGCGTCTCCAGAGGACACACTCAAACACTTGCTGTTGTCGGGTCAGCAGTCCAGCTTGCCTGTCGGCCTCCCGCTGTGTCCATGGGGGGATTCACTACAAACATCACACACCTCCTGGGAACTGCACTGGCCCAGTCAACAATACTAAGGTGTGTGTGTGTGTGTGTGTGTGGGCAAGGGGGGTGTAAAAGAAATCGTATTTACAATATGTATGAGAAAGATAAAAGGAAATATTATAATCAAGCACACACATTAATGAGATTTCTGAATTTAAGTCCATAGTGAAACAGTTTCTTCTATACACAGCCACTGTTTGAAGTGTTGAACCTGATGTGAGCCTGTGTTAGGCTGAAATTTGTGTTTAGATGTTCTTACACAAAATAAAACTGCAGAGCATGACGACAAGACATAAAAACAGGTCTGATCCAAATAATAATAATAATAATAATATAGGTCCTTTATTAACTGTTCTGAATCCGTTGCACATGAACTCAAAAAAACGAGCGCGCATCTGTGCAAAAACAGCAGACAAAAAGTCTGGTCCAGAAAAAAACGGAAAACAGAAACACTTAAAACTTCTTTTCTGGACATGAAAAGAACCCAAAAGCAGACTTTGAGGAAAATATAAAAAATAAAAAAGTTTATTAAACAAAGGTCGCAAGAAACTTGGGGCAAAAAAGCAAACATGAACATTCTCAAAAATACAAACTCAAAATCACTCCTGAGGAGGAAAACTAATCCATTCAGATAAACTAACTAAAAAACTGGACAGAGACAAGCACGTGACAAACAACAAAATTGCAATGAGACAAAGGAAGCAACATGACTTAGAGAGAGGAAGAGAGAGAGAGAGAGAGAGAGAGAGAGAGAGAGAGAGAGAGAGAGAGAGAGAGAGAATATGTCTGATTTTTGCTGTATTATGGAGGTGAAAAAAGACAGTCCTTGAGGTCTGTTTTATGTGAGAATCAAGTGATAAATCAGAATCAAATATAACTCCCAGATTCCTGGCAGTTTCACTAGGAGCAAGGACGAGACCATCTAGACCGGCTATATCATTAGATAACGACTATCTAAGGCACATGTGTCAAACTCAAGGCCCGCGGGCTAAATGTGGCCCGCCACGTCATTTTATCTGGCCCGCGAGATACTATTTATTTTCTTTAACTTTATTAGTTACATCAGCAAAGTTGAAATATACTCTGAAAAATCAGAGGTGAACTGCAGGTGCGTTTCCTGTTTCGGGTCTCTTTGACTTCAGTCATGTGGGAGAGAGGCGCTACTTGCTAAGAGGACGGGAAAGACGAGGAGAAATTTCTCAATTTAATCAATAAGATTACACACCACTGATCTCACCTACATGATCGGACACAATCGGCCAGCGGCTCAGATCGCTGGCAGTGGTATGAAATCTTATTGATTAATTTGAGAAGTTTCTCGTGCGCAAGCGCCGGAGGTGGTGCGCACAGCTTTTGAACACAGAGCAACAGTGAGACACATGTCCGTTGTAGTTGCTCTGACATGGTTTTGCCGTGTGTGCTGAGTGTGCTAAAGGAAGCGATGGTAGTATTAAAGCTTGTAGGAGAGAGCTGAGGAGCGAATAATGGTGACATGCTTGAATACGAGGCTACAGGCAGCACAGTGTATCGCATCTACTATCTAATGCCGATGTATAAACATTCAATAGAGAAGTTGTAGTTATTCTGTCCGAATTAAAAGGACTGTGACTGGGTTGAAAAAAGTTCTGAGTATAGTTAAAAGTTAAGGGTTAATATCATAACGTGTTTATTATATTTTACTTTAGTTGCTTAAATAGTTTGATTCAAGTAATGTGGGTTTCAAACTAAACATTTATTTTTACATCTGTGCAAATGCATATGAAATATAAAGTTGTTAACATAATAAATACAGAAACAGTATAACATATTTAAACTACACCTTATTATATTTGTAAATATAATAAGGTGTAGTTTAATTTATTTCAAATTACATTGCATTTTGTTACATTCATACTATTAATGTGGCCCATCGAGGGACAACCATTATGCTGATGTGGCCCTGAAAATGAGTTTGACACCCCTGATCTAAGGTGTCTAGGGCCGAGTACTATAACTTCAGTTTTGTCCGCATTTAATAATAGATAATTTTGGCTCATCGAATACTATAAATTCAGTTTTGTCTGCATTTAATAATAGAACATTTTGGCTCATCCAGTACTTAATGTCTTTGAGACATGCTTGGAGTTTAAATAGATGATTAGTTGCATGTGGTTTCATTGAAATGTACAACTGAGTATCATCTGCATAAAAATGGAAATTTAGGGAGTGTTTTCTAATAACATTACCTAATGGCAGCATGTCTAACATAAATAACATTGGGCCAAGCATGGAGGCCTGAGGAACTCCATAGTTGGCCTGTGTGCATTGTTGCAACTTATCATTAATTTGTACAAATTGATTCCTTTTATGTCAATTAAGTGTTCAAGCCGCTGAAGAAGGATGTGGTGGTGTAGTGTAAAAAATCCCTACCTTAATCTTACATTTTATAAAATCTTACATTTACATAGATTGTTGACAATTAACTGTCAGATTTGAATAAATCAGAGTGAACAGTAGGCCAAATACACACACACACACACACACACACACACACACACTCGGCTCAGGGTGCCGAGAACACACACACGGCTCA
>JAFBJQ010001322.1:252446-315414 GCA_016785345.1 Trinectes maculatus
CCGAATTTGTGACTATCCCTGTGAGTTTGAGGCAATTCCCGAATTCTTGACTATCCCTGTGAGTTTGAGGCAATTCCCAAATTCTTGACTATCCCTGTGAATCTGTGACTATTCCTGAATTCATGACAATTCCCAAAATTTCCTGACAATGCCGGACACCCTGGTCGAAGATTGGCTGGTTACCCCACGTGCCACCATGGGTGGGGGATCTCAACAGTATATAAAGGGGTGTTTGAGTAGCAAAAATCTGTTGGTTCCGGAACAACTCAGAGCTTATTGTGCTTTTACACTGTAATTGTCAATAAACTCTTATGGTACTTTGATTAAGAGAGCATCCAGTGATTTTTTAATTGTTAATTTTTGAGTCTAAATACATTTCTTGAAGACTTGATAGAGGATTGGACTACGTAGGGCTGGATAAATTACAAGGTCATCTGGCCCAGCCTTGTTAACAGATCCACGCCACTTCATTGGTCAACAGTATCAAAAGCTGCACTAAGATCTAGGAGAACAGAACAGAGATAAATCCTTTATCTGAAGCCATGAGTAGGTCGTTTGAGACTTTTGCCAAAGCTGTCTCAGTGCTATGATGAACTCTGAACCCTGACTGAAAGTCCTCATATAAACTATTGGTGTGAAGAAAATTTAACTAATTAGCGACAGCCCTCTCAAGGATTTTAGAGAGAAAGGGGAAATTGGATATTGGTCTGTAATTATTTAAAACCTCTGAGTTCAGAGCTCCTTTCAAGGACTGTGGTATATAACCAAATGACAGTGACAGATTGATTATATCTAGTAAAGTACTGTCCAACAGAGGCAGAATTTCTGAATAGTTTTGTTGGGATGAGGTCTAGAACACAGGTTGTTGCTGTAGAGGAAGAGACTGTTTTTAGCTGACTACAGTCAATTTGGCTAAAGCAGTCTATGTGTACTGAGCCTGCTATTTCTGTTTGTACGGATATGTCACTATTTAGTATAGTTTGGGAGTGGTGTATTTTCTCCCTAATAGTTATAATTGTATCATTAAAGAAATGTATAAAATCATCACTCGTAAGGGAGTGTTGAATGCTCTGATCAATAGAGCTGTGGCTCCCAGTCAGCCTGGTTACAGTGCTGACAAGAAATCTTGGATTATGTTTGTTATCATCAATTATCGTTAATTAAGGCTCTGGCATTGCGTAGTGCGTTCTTATAAGCTTTAAAACTGTTTTACCTGATTACGTAGGTCTCCTCATGGTTGGTGGAGCGCTACTTTCTTTCTAATTTTCTTGATGCCTGTTTTAGCTTGTGAGTTTTGGAATTACAACAAGGAGCTCGTTTGTTTTGTTTCATGACATTTTTACTTACGGAGGGCTACAGAGTCAAGAGCTGATCGTAATGATTCTATTGTGCTATTGACAAGATGATCGATCTGGGAGGAACTAAAACCAGTTATGGACTTTGCTTCATGAGGCTGTGGTCGTGACTTCAAAGTCAATGGAATAATTTCCTTAAATTTAGCCAAAGCACTGTCAGTCAGGCAT
This sequence comes from Trinectes maculatus, assembly GCA_016785345.1. Classification (NCBI taxonomy): domain Eukaryota; kingdom Metazoa; phylum Chordata; class Actinopteri; order Pleuronectiformes; family Achiridae; genus Trinectes; species Trinectes maculatus. The sequence goes on from JAFBJQ010001322.1 coordinate 253,970, forward strand.
CTTGAGAGAGAGTTTGGTTGAAGGCCTATAGTCCAATAATAGAACCTCAAAGGTTAATAAGCTACGATCTGATAAAAGCGGATTGCAGAAGTACTAACAATTGTTAAATATTGATGCCATATGTAAGAACCAAGTCAAGGGTGTGGTTAAAGCAGTGAGTTGGTGGGTTTACATATTGACTGACACCAACAGAGTCTAGTACTGAATTAAATGCAGCAGTTAAGCTGTCACTTTTAGTGTCCACATGAATATTAAAGTAACCTACTTAGGCAGGGGTCCAGAGAAACGTATGGAGTCTGACACTGTTTTTGCGTAGTTACACACCGACTCCACGTTAACCTTACGTTACAATTTATTGCAGAACCCAAAAGCAGACTTAGTCAGGTCTTGTTTTCAAAAAGGTTTACTACTCAAAGTGCAGGGTAATGGGATAGCTGGTGGGGGTCCTGTGGTGCAACGGGAGAGATCCAGGCAGTGGTGAACAGGCAGGCATTAGAAGGAGGTGGCGGAGCTGGGTGCAGGTAAGTCCTGGGCTTGGGGAAAATAGGAGTCAGGTGGATTGAAGGCAAGCAGATAAAACTGGCAAAAATCTACGCAAAAAGTTCTCAAAATTCAAGATGGACTTGACCACTAAAACAGACAAACAGCAATGATCCGGCAGGGACTGGATGTCATTGCAGTGCATACCTTGTCTCCAGGGGTGTAATTAGGAGCTGGGGTGTGCCGGTGATTACCTGGTCTTTGGTATAGTAAAAAAATGAATGAATGTAATGGTGTCTACCCGAGGCTTTCAACAGGGCAGAGCGAGTGTGATGCCAGGTCTTTTGGCAACATGGCAGCCAGGATGCGGGAAGCAGGAATGATGGTGTCAGAGGGAGAGCAGGGCTCATTCTCCTTATCATGCAGGCGAGATAGAGTGTCAGGCTTAGCATTCTTTGATCCAGGTCTGCAGGAGAGAGAAAAGGAGAAAGGGCCAAAAAGAGAGCCCACCTGGCCTGACGAGCGTTCAGACGCTTTGAAGTCTGGATGTAAGTTTTTGTGGTCTGTCCAAACCAAAAACGGCTGCTCGGATCCCTTCAGCCAATGCTGAAACTAGCAAACCAGAGGAACCTCTGAAACTGTTTACGGTTGGCAGGGGATGGCCACTCTAGGACCACTTTTACCTTGACTGGGTCCATCTTCACCTGTCCTTTAGTGATGATGTAACCCAGGAATGAAACTGAGGAGGCATGAAATTTGCATTTCTTTGCTTTCACAAAAAGGCGGTTCTCCAGCAGCCGTTAGAGAACCCGGCGGACATGCTGGATATGCTCAGGTAGGCTCCTGGAAAATATCAAAATGTCATCCTGTGGGACATCATTTATCAGATTTTGGAAGACGGATGGGGTGTTGGAGAGCCCCAATGGCATTACAAGATATTCAGAGTGGCCTAGTGGAGTGTTAAAAGCTGTCTTCCATTCGTCCCCCTCTTTTATCCAAACCAGGTGATATGCATTTTGGAGGTCGAGTTTTGAAAACACTGTGGCTCCCTGAAGAGAATCAAAAGCAGAGTTCATTAGAGGTAGAGACTATTTATTTTTAACAGTTATGTTATTCAGTCCCCTGTAATCAATGCATGGCCTGAGTGTTTTATCCTTTTTGTCGACAAAGAAAGAGCCAGATGTTGATTGATGGATGATTCCTGCAGCTGGAATCATACTCCTGCAGAGTCCTTGATGTATGTTTCCATAGCCTCCCATTCAGGCTTGGAAAGATTGTAAAGGCGGCTGCAGGGGAGGGGTGCACCAGACAGAAGGTCAATGGAGCAATCGTAAGGACGATGAGGGGGCAGAGAGAGAGCTTGGGCCTTACTGAAAACAGACTGAAGTTCATGGTAAGAGGATGGGACTAGTGACAGATTAGGAGCCCCCTGGCTAGGAGGCGTCCATCCAGGGCATTAGCTACAAATGGCATATTGAGGCTTTGGACAGAGAGACCTAACTGCTTGACAACATTGGTATCTAAAAAAACTCTCAGCTCCAGAGTTCTTGAGTTCTGTGAAATCTGTGGACTGACCTTTCCAGATGAGTATTGCCTGCAACTGAGTCTGATTAAGGGAGGCCAGAGAGCTGACAACTTGGCTGGTTAGGATTCCTCCCTTTCCTGACGAGCCTGCCTGTTTGACGGCCGATGGGGACATGAAGCCAGGAAGTGGCCTGGTTGGCCACAGTAAAGGCACCTGTTAGTTGAGAGTCTGCGTCTGTGTTCCTCTGGGCCTAGGTGGAAATGGCCAGTTGCATATCATCCAGCAAATCATCCAGATTATCAGGTTCAGGAAATGACACCAATTCATCTTTGATAGACTCACTCAGGCCATGGGTGAATACTGCTTGGAGTGACTCCTTATTCCATCCACTCTCTGCTGACACAGTACGGAACTCAATGGCGTAATCTGCCACACTCCAAGGTCCCTGGTGGAGAAAGAAGAGTCTTTTGGAAGCATCCTTAACACGGACTGGATGGTTAAACACCTTACACATCTCTGTGGTAAAGCCTGTGTATGACCTGGTGACGAAGGACCTCTTCTCCCATTCAGCAGTGGCCCAGGCAAGCACTTTTCCTTGCAGTAGACTAATGCTAGCTCCATCCATGGCATATGACAAAGTTGCTGTTCAAAGACAAGGCCACATTGCAGGAAATAATGACACAATCCAGAATCTCCATTATACCTTTCAGGTGAGGGAACCAATGGTTCCCTAACAGGAGGTTGTGGTGGGGCAGTCTGAGCCGGGGTAATGGGGTCTGAGATGGCCACCAAGCTCATTTGCTCCTGAATCTGTGACACACTGCTTGAGAGCTTCCTTAGGCCTTCCATAATATCCTTAAGAGTTTGGCTGTGTTGGCCAAGGAGGTTCCCCTGCGCAGATACAGCCCGACAGATTGAGTTCATGTCTGCTGGGTTCATGTTGGCTGGATCGTGCTGTCCCGATTTATGGCAGAACCCAAAAGCGGACTTAGTCAGGTCCTTTTTTCAAAAAGGTTTATTAATTAAAGTGCAGGGTAATGGGATAGCTAGTGGGGGTCCTGGGGTGCAGACAAACTTAGCACAACTATCCAGCAGGGACTTGATGTCAGTTCTTGTAGGCAGTGGTGATTGGGAGATGGCTGGCAGGTGTGTTGATTGCAGATCCAACTCAAGTGTGTAGAGAGTGAAGGAGACAGAGCAGGGAGGGGAAGGGAGAACAAAAACACACCAGGCACTCATCACTCACACTAAAAATTTGATCTGACTAATTTCACGTTTCTCAAAATAGAATCGCCAATGTTCAGAGTTGGTTCCTCTGGTGTGTCGCTGAGTGGAGAAAACTTGTTTGAAACGTGAGTTGGAGTGTCCCGATCAGCAGGCTTAGCGCACTATGCTTCCTTCGGACAGTCATCCAGCCGCCCTGAGTTTCCGGCTGCACGGGAGCTTTCGGGGAACTGCTAGCATGAGAGACAATCACCAACAGGAAGTGATGCAATATGCTTACCGTACGTAGGAAGGTAATACCCTCGCAGCAAAGTAGTGGTTGGACCAGTCAATATATGGAGAAGTTGAGTAGGTGATTGGATTCCAGTGTGCCTCGTCTGCTGCCTCAGGAAAGTCAAGCCACGCCTCCGGTGAAGACTTAAAGGAACAAAAACACCACGAAGGGAAACAACAACCAAAACAAAGAAAATGCATCCAGCACCAAACACAACATAAATAAGAACATAATTTCAAGAACATAACATCTTCTCTTCAATATTGTTTGTTTTCTTTTGGCAATGCATTAATATTTAACCAGCCAAACATCAGACCTGACCTAAATTTTGGTTCAGGTCTTTAGATTTTTACCTGGATGCAGCCTAGCCAGCTGGGTCCCTTCATGTCCATCATGTCCCACTATATAATGTCCTGCTCAGGTCCAGTATCCTCCCACTACTGTACACTGCTAGCAGAGATGAGATGTAAGAATTACCATTTAGTAACTCTATCCACAAGACAAGACAAGACAAGACAAGACAAGACAAGACAAGACAAGACAAGGTGATGTTTTGACCAAGTAAATAAAGGCTAACTTGAAGAATCAGGATTTAGCTCACTGAGGGTAATTGTGTAGTTTTACTACCATTTACACCAAATAATGACAAAAATCACAATCTCTGCAGAGAGGTGACACTTGATTAGAGTCAGTTCAATCATGTCGGGTTTTCCTAGATTTAACTCGTGTTAAATAAGTGAAGACATTTACCAGTTGAATTATTCAAACAAATGTCAGTAATAACAGTTTAATTAGAAAACAAAACCAAATCAAAAAATGAGATTATTAGCAGATTCTAGATCAGGACATAAAAGCATCACACATGCCGTATGGTTAATGGGGCTTGGCATTGACGTTCCTTCATCCTCTCCCCCATCTGTTTGTATCCTGTCTTCATGCTCTCCTCCCATCTGGCCAAGGGGGAGGCTACCTGTACTTCAACCTGTCAGTGTCCCACCTGCTCACAACCCCAACAGATTATCAAAGCCTTGATCTGAGAGGTGAACGTCAGCACGCGTCTCGTCTTCTACAGAAGATACTTACAGATACAGTCCTGCCCCAGGAAAACATGTCTCTCTATCTCCTCCCTGACGCTCTCATGTGGTAGCATCAGGCACGGAGCAGACAGTGTCCTGTCAGCTGTCATAAGCAGGAAGCCTTTTGAGGTCAAGTGTTAAAGCTGGAGTGCAGGACTTTTACATATAAATGAATATCCATTCCCTTCAAGCCTCTCAGCATCCCAGCAGACTATAACGATACAGAAGTAAAGATGAAGAAAAGAAAAGAACTGTGAGCGCTGGAGAAAAGTTTCTGATAGAAAACGATGGAAGAGGAAGTGTCCAGAGGAAGGTCACCTGGAGGCATACATCAGAACTACTAGCTGACAAGTGCTTGTGTCATTACTCTCACTGGCAAAACTTCTGCTCTGCAGCTTTTAATGTATTAAAGTTCAATTTGCCAAATGCTCATTTAATCATACTGAGATGTTCTGCACTAACGGAGGCTGAATGGAAATTAAATTCTTGGGACTTGTGATAAAACTGAATTTAAAATGTCACCATATTATAAATAAATACATTAATAAAAGCATCACTGACAGTTCCATTAAAAACAACTTGAAATATACATTATCAATGCTTTCTTTCTTTCTTTCTTTCTTTCTTAATAATATATAATAAAAGCATAACTATTTGATGGACATAATAATTTGTGATATACTTTTGCCTAATACCTTGATAAGCATATGAGGACGTTAGCGTAATATATGTTTTATACTGCAATGCAGCTTTTCTTCGTACACTAGTTAGTGTTGATGAAATTGAATGAAAGTCAACACTTCCTGCGAATGTTTAAGAGTGAAAACTAGGCTATATATTTATAAGACTTCACAAATTAAAAGTTAATGTCCAGTGGGTGGAGGAATATTTTGGATGCACACAGACATACTGTAGCCAACACATAAAAGTCAGCTACCGTACAGCTGCTGTACAACAGGTAGAAATTCAGCATCAGTGACCTTTTCATCCATTTGACCCTGTCATTTATGGCTTTGTGGACAAAGAACAGATTTTTGTCCTGAAAGAAAACTGTCACACTTTACATAAGACATATCCAGTAGCAGTGTGATGCATGAGGTGTAGGGAGTTAGGATTCACGATGTGGCTGCAGAAGGAGGGAGCCCTCTGAAATCTCACTGGTAATGAAATCAGTCTGTGCAGCAGTCAGTCACGCCTGAGATACGCCACATAATGGGGATGCATGGACATACATCCTCCACACACCGCTTTTCTAATAACAGACTGACACCACATGTCTGCACAGCACCTAATATTAGGAGACTCAGCTGTCAGTTTGCTCTCCAACTTGGCAAACGCACACTCGCACACCTACACCCCCCCCAACACCACCACCACCACCCTGCCAGATTGATCCCCTCCTCTTCCCTTTCCCCTGCTTTTGTCTGCCTTGCTCATTTCAAGTCACTGTCTGCCCGGCTGTCTGTCAGTGTTCCCCTGTTGTTATTTTAGAATCCATCACCAGGTATTTAGGTCACATGCGGTTTCAAGCCCCGGCAAAGTATGAATAATGCAGACGTCTCTCATTACACCACGAGCTAACCCACTGGATTGAAAATCAATGTGCGCTCAAGTGGCTGGCAAATGAATGGAGCTAACTCACCACCTGTGATGGGCGAAGGAAAGCGAGCGTTAAAGGTTTAACACAATGTCTATTTTCCAAATACAATATCTGCTGTCTGCAATGGGCGGCGTGGTTTCATTCACCGAGGGCCGAATGTGACGAGAACAAGCTCGCTGAACAAAAAGAGCAAAAAGAAAAGAAAAAGAAAAAAGAGAAATGATTGGTACTGTAAAATGCACAGAGGAATGTCTGACAAACAGAGACCAGAGTCGACTCTGTATGACTGATTGAAGAATGTGCTGTTAGGTTTTCTCTCTCTCTCTCTCTTTTTTACAGTTTTTTTTTTTACCCCTGCTGTTTCCAACCTTACAGTGCACTCCCTCCTACGGTTCAACCATAGTTCACATTGCCAGGAGTCTCTGCACCACCCACCCCCACCTTGCCTGTGTAGCGCCCTGAGAATCCTATGCATTATGCATATATGCAGCCGCACATTCCATACATACACCAAAACGGTGTTTACAAGCCGATCCGCAGTTATTCCAGGCTTTGGAAAGGTGCCCGGACTGCTTCGAGCAACAGCGGTTACTAACCCACTGTGATCACAACGGCCATGAGTTGTTTTCTTTCTTTTTTTTATGGCGAGGGGTTTATTTTATGGGAGAGACTCCCCGACATCTGGCACACATCTGGAGCTGTTTAATGAGAGGCTCAGTCTGGCCTGACTCTTTTACTCGGAGCCCACCACCGAGCCCCTTCACTCTGGAGTTGTCGGGAGAGTTCAGCCGTCATCTCTTTGCGTGGCTAAAAGCCTAATGGTGTCGATACATGAAGGAATGATAAGAGTCTGCCATGGAAAGAAAATTAAAAACATAGCAACACTAACTGGGAAAAGCTCCAGTTTTGGAAATGGACCTTGTGGTATTTATTCCTCAAAGCAATAAGCAACCTGTGGTGTGCGCTGTGAAGATTACAGACCTTACTTCAGTTTTTTGATATGATTTTTGTGCGGTGCACCTGTGGGCTCACTCAGGGCTGAGCAACAAGGAGAAGATGAATCCGAGCTCATTTTAGATTTAGATCTTGTAAAAAAAGCTTTTTAAAGGTGCAATTCTTAACATTTTTACAGGGTGTGAGGTACAAATCCAATGCACATCTTTGCATAAGGCCTCCTCTGCCTGTGGTTGCATGGTATTCTCCATGGTAGCATCCATAAATCAGGAAAATGGCTCCTTTTGTATGTTCATTAATAGGCACGACATGCATCCGCACAAAACCCCAACTATTCTTTGAATATGCTTTGATTGAAGGCCGGCCTTTTTAACAGCGGTGTTCTTCTTCCCGCCTTGTAGCGGCTTGTCTCGCTGTCCGGCCTCTTATTTATTGCGCCTTGAAGACGAGACAATGAAAAAGCAGTTCTCAGAGCTCTGTTTGCATTGAGAGGCCCGCAGCACAAAGCAGCATGAGAGCATCTCATTGTTCGACATGGCCGGCAGAGATGTGGCTCGCTTCAAAGATCGCTTCTTTTTGGGTGGTGGGTGGTAGAGGGGGTGGAGGAGGGGCTCTGTGGCCATGAGGAGCCGATTTCATCACAGGGAAGGATGTGGGGGCAGGGAGAGTTGGGTGGAGCTGGAGATCCAGGAGTCAAACACAGGCCAGTGTGAACTTCTCTGTGCTATATTTGGTGCGCATCTATAGGAAGCTTCTCCGCACTCAGGTTTGTCCCCTGCAGAGGATGCAAACGCTCTGAAATATGAGATTTAGATAAACGATCACAGGATGTATATCCTGCCGTTGCAGCAATGGTTTTTATAGGAGTCTTAAAGTGGCGATGCAAATCGAGCCCAATAGTCGCAGCAACACTGGCACGATCCGTTTTTTACAGTGCGTTTCCCTTCATTAGATCTGGACTGTGAAATGGTCAAAAGGAGGGACTGGTAACAAGCGAGTTTCCCACAGAGAAGCTATTTAATGTGCGACTGTGAGTTGTGTGTAAGAACCTGCAATTATAAGGCAGAGAGCCCAAGTCTGCACTCAGAGATAAGTTGGACGGATGTTCCCTCTCATTCATGGAGAGCCAATGTGCTTCACTCTGCTAAATGAGCTATGGATCCTCAACATGCGGCCTGATGCTGAAACACACAGAGATGGAAAACTTGTAGATCTGAGTAAAAAGGCATTTCGAGTGTGTACACAGTTTTAAGTTGCTGGTAATGTTAGATTGTGTAACATAACAGGCATGTAGATATATCATTCATTTTCAGAATTGAGATTTTACATTTATATATTTAGTCACCAGTCTCATTAGTAATCATAACAATATATCTATACTTATCCCTTTTACTTTCTTAAAGCTCTACAAGGTTCAGCCGTTATTATCCATCTCCACACTTTATATTCTACCCCCGAACCCTTTAGATCCTCGATCATTTACTTGTCACCGTGTCTCACTGCGTTTCAAAACCCAAAGGTGACTGAGCTTCCCCACTTGCTGCATCCAGACTGCAGAATAGTTTACCCCTCACTGCTGGGTCCTCCATATCTGTCACCACTTTTGAATCCAGACTAAGGATTATCTAAAACAAATACTAAGTCTGAAGTTCCTTTTTAACATTAAGGTCAGTAGAATTTGTTTGTCTGCGTTGCTCCTCGGTCCTCTCCTGTTGGTTTTAAATATGGTCATTAAACACATTTGACTTGACTCGGTGAAAGCCCCACCTCCACCCCTGCACCGGCCTGTAGCCTCGGAGTCTCCATCCACAGGGGCAAATTATTGTCACGCCCCACCACATGCTGTGCTGAGACCCGTGTTTCCAATGGTGAGGTCGGAGCCCACATGCCATGTTATCAGTTCTGTGGATGTTGCACACTTGGGTAATCATCACGTCCATGTAAGGTGGCCCACTGAAATATGGTTCCGATGCGGTCCGGCTCGCTGTTTGGTTAGAGGACGACTGAGTTTCAGCGTTTCTTTTTTTAAAACAGTAACCACTCTGACCTCTGCACTCGTTCTTTGAGCTTTGTAAGAAGAAGGGACGCTTCTTCCAAATGGAACAAACTGTGCAGAACAGATGTTTAGCTGCATAAACTCATGTTGACCACCATAAACAAAACAAACAGGTAAATAGAGATACTATCATATGGGCAGGTGACCTTTAGATGTATGGAAAGGTCCGGTGCCCATAGATGCTCTGAGCTGTGCTGTCCATGCTGTGATCCGTCAACACTGTGGCATAACCCATCAACCTGTTGTGTTTGCACTGTGTCTTTCTCAGTCGGGACTTTGCACAGCCACTGCGCTATATTTAGCCTGTGGTCATAACTTAGCTCTTAGCTCATCCATCCCAATAGGCTGAGTGTGTTCTGTGAGCATCCTGCTTCTGAATGAATGAATGAATGAATGAATGAATGCTTGGTGGATGAGATGATCAGAACTGGAGGGCCATCACACACACACACACACACACACACACACACACACACACACGCACACACACACAGACACACACACTCTGCTCTCTGCATTCTCTCCACTTGCTACACAACTGCAGGTCTCTGGCCTCCATCAGCTCGCACAACCCAGGAACACATCCCTCGAGTTGAGCGAGTCTGCTACTGTGGAGCCTTTTTCCCCCTGATTGAGAACGGGAACAAAAGGTTGTTTATGTGTGGAGGCTGTTCTCTCATAGAGGGAGCTGGGCTTGTTTGAAAGGGGGGCATGCTTTGGAAGGTGCTAAAGCACATACGCCTGGGTTCTGGAGAACAGTGCCAGCTGCACTGGAGTGGTGATTAACAACCCATGTACAGATGTATCTATATATATACAGTAAATATCTGAGCGGAAAGAGACAAAGGACTGATGGAGAACTAACAGCTCGGTGACAGATTGATGAGTTCACTCGCAACAACGCTGCTCTCTCTCTCGCTCTTTCTCTCTCGCCCCTCTCATGACACCTTTCCACTTTTATCCGCTGAAATATGTCCCCAGTTGGAAAATGTACTGTATATGAAAGCATTATGGACTGGAATTATTACTGGAAGGTCATCGGTTGTAGCTCCATTGTGTTGAGCTGTGCTCTTATAGTTAAATTTGGGATTATTTTTTCCTTTCCTGAATTAATTTGAAGAGACCTAGACTATGGTGGAATTATTATTATTATTATTATTATTATTATTATTATTATTATTATTATTATTATTATTGGAAGTTCTTCGTATAATGGTCTGGAAGTATCAAGGTGGCAGCCATGTTAAGAGCTGGTTGAATTTCCTTAAGTGCATAGGAGCGGAATTTCAATCCATCATTCCTATCTTATCCTCTTTAGCTTTGGATTCAATGGACCATCATTTATGAAGTAGGCGATAATGCTGTCCCACAGTTCCTAGCAGCAGCAGCAATGCATTATTTTTTACTAGGACAAACCCACATTATACATACTATATAACAAAGCATCTATTGAATGCTTATGACATCATTGGTTTGAAATTCATAAATACAGTATAGATGCTTTCATGTGTCCAGTCAGGAGTGATAGTTAAGGACAAACATGTTTAACTTAATCGTCATCACAAAATATTATACACATTATTTTTTGAGACATTTTGAGAACCTAGTCTCCAGATGTTCCATTCTTTATGCCCTTCAGTTACCATTACCAAATGACAAAGGGACAAAGTTAAAAAAAACGATGACACCGAAAGGTGAGAAAATGTTCGATGACGGGCTGTGAGATGCAGCTGACAGCTGCTGAAAAGAAAGCCTAGTAACTGGGGCTTGAGTTGAACTAATACCAACAAACGGCCAAAACAAATACGTTTATTTATAGGGAATATAGAATAAATTGAATCATCTGGTGACCACTTAGATTTTTCTTTCTTGGGACCCGATGGGAGACCAGACCACACAGGCTGGGAACCACTGGTTTAGTATATAGTCTAATTTGTCCATTTAAGATGTTGAAAGATCTTTGAGAAGCTCTCCAGCCAAAATGCTACGTTGATTACAGGATTTGGAAGCTAAAAAAAGAGTCGAAAGAAGAAAAGGGAAAAGGATTGCGAAGCAGGACTTTGGGGCACAGTGAGCCAGACAGGAGAAGAATGAGTGGAGCGGGGGGAAAGGTTTAGCGTGGAAGTTGGGGCAAGGGGATATTAGCCACACTTTGGTCAAGGCTCTAGTCCAGGTCAGTGTCGGCCTTCAGGAAGTCCCTTGTGCAAGCCTGTCCTCTGGGTGACCCCTCCTGTAGGGCCGCGAGACTTATTGCAGTAATCAGCACCTTGGTTATGCTGCATGGACTCACTCCAGTAAATGTGAATAGGACATGTAACAGTACCTGATGAAAAGTGAGTTTGTTTGCCTGAAAGGAGTCCCCCAAAAAGGAGTTTTCCTTTTTGTCCACTTTTCTCAATCTGTGTTTTGCTTTGTCTCCATCGCCCTTTGTTTGTATCAGGAAGGTGCTCTTATACAAACGACTGCATGTACAATAGCACAGGACGAGGCCAGGCCTGTTTTTATTACACAGTCATGTTTTCAGCAATAAATCTGCATGCCTTGAAATAAAAAAAAAAACCCAAACATAAACAAAGCATAAGGCTGAGAAAGTTGTCAAAGTTGTACGAAGAGGTACAAAAGGTTGTTTGTATTGCAAGTTATTTTCCTCTACCACCAAGAGGGCAACATTTCCACTGGAGATAAAAAAAACCCGAAATCAGATGCAAAGATAATACATTTACACAGTATGCTCACACTCTCCAGCAGTTTGAATCCAGACCCAACATACAGTATCTACGATTATCATGAAATTGTGTATTCTAATACAATGGACTAATTTGATTTCAGTGATGATCCAATTTGTTTTCTCACCACACTTTTAGTAAAACACTTGCTTTATTATACAAAGAAGCTGGCCGGACGATTGGACTGTTACCCAACAAACAGCTGTAACATCACTAACATCTGTACTGATGTTTTTGACATATTAGCCAGTGATCTTCTACCTCACAGGGTTTTTTATTTAATGTTATTTGCATCCAGTGTCATTTGCTTTTTTCCTTCATATTGCCAACTTTTAACACTGGGGGCAGTGTCTGTGTACAGTACAATACAGTTTCCAACACACGCAATAAACTTGCTTGTGTTGATGGCCACAAAACCTTCAATTTTTTATTTTATTTTGCACAATAAAAATGGAAGTACCAGCACAGCAACAGCACAGTAACAGATGCTATGACATCTCCCAACCTAACACATAATCAATGTAGTTTACCACAGTGTGAGCAGTAATGTGGCTGGTGCAGAAAGTAAAAAAAAAAAAGTAAAAAAAAAAAATGTAGAGTGTTAGCTCAATCTCAATAGGGTGTTGGATCTTTCACACAGTATCTTTGATCGTCAATGTGCAGAATGTGGTATCACAATAAAGTCAAGTTGATTTGCGATAATAAGATCTAAGATCCGTTTTGCAGTGTAGGAAGTGTATATGTCATTGGTTGCGTAATGACATAACTGAATTCCACTACATAGCCTATTTATAAAAGTGATTGTTTAGCAAAGATGACTCTCAAGGCACAACCCAGAATAGTGAGTGATGTATGATAAAAAGCCCAGTGCAACAACTGGATGTTCAAAGAAATCAGTGGAGCTGAATAACATGTTTGTGAAAAACTGAAATGTTTAGACGCTCACACAGGAATAAAATGGTGAAAAATTGCAACTTTACATCATCAAGAGAAAATAATATCATAAGGTGATGAAGGCGAGTATCAGTGGTCAGTGGCACTGACCCTAAACAACAGCAGCTTAATTTACCCCGTCAGAGCCCAGACATCAGCCCATTAGAGAAGGTGTGTAATGACATCCAGTGAGCTGTTCGCCCCAGACACCCTATGACTATGGCTGATCTGTACCAGCACGTGGGAGCAGTGATCACAGTGTCATTACTCATGTCTGTCCACTGTGTTTACCTTGATTCGATCAGGTGGAAGTGACACCAGGTTGCCACAACATCTACTCTATCCACAGCATCCATCTACATGTTGTTCATCATGTAACTGTTCACATATTCAGTTTTTGTCCTTGCACATGTGATGCTATTGCTTTTGCTACACAGCCAAACACGTGAATGAAGTTGCACCATACTGCTTCTTCCGAAAAACTAATTGTCTTTAATTGACCCGTTTGACAGCGGGATCGGCAGCGGTAGCATACAGTGACCACACGTTTAAACACAGAGGAAGCATTTGTGTGTTTTATTGTGTTGCCGTAGCGTGATGTGTCAGAGTCGTCTCCCTCGGACCCAAGGGGGAAGAAAAGAGCAGAAACGGAGGCTGAAAAGTATTGATTTTTCTGGCACCGCCCTGCTTAGATTATGAAATGCCAATACGAGGATTCCACCCAGACTCCGTGGTTCACGCCAAGTTCACATGTCATTTTCTATAATTCTGATAAAATCAAGATGCTTAACCATGATGTAGTTAGCCATGCTTGGCTGCCCTAGGGCTTTCTGATTGAATTAGGCGTCTGTGTTCTGCCATTTGGTACCAGCCGGCAGTATTCCCTAACACTTATTGAGGGCAGAAGTTATTTACTGAATGATTTCAGAGAAGAGATTTGAAAGCATGAACAAGGCTACTGTTCAAAAAATCCAGCAATTATATAGAAAGGTAAAAGTGTGTGTACATGCGTTAGATCAGTACCAGATTTCTCAGAAACCCTCGTTTCCATATTGTGAAATATTAACCACTATTATTGTGGCATTTATGTAATTTGCTTCGTTTATTTTTTGGATGCAAACATTGATAATAACTATTAACATTAGCAGCATTTCAGTAATTTATCCACTTCCACATAGAAAAAAACGAAATAGAAATGCTGTATAAAACTAACAAAAAAAAAGAATTGGCTGGAAAAGTACGTATAAACGTTTAGTACCATACTAAACGTTTATAAAGAAAACATCCAGTTCATCATACTCAGCCAACTGATGTACTGTTTTCCAGGAGGTTTCTGGAGGAGTAATTTGACTTTTCACAGTATGAAAAGCACCAGTGAACAACATGAACAAGCTGTGTTCTGTTGTCCCAGGATGCCAAGACTGTGTTTCACTGTGACAACATTAAACCATGCCTGAACCCATCATCTGAAACAAATGGAAATTAGCCATTATTCATTTTATTATTTACGTCTGTGGTTTTCCTTTGACAAACATGTCACACATACAAGGCCCATCATTTAGAAAGGAAACAAATGAACATAAGTTGTGATTTGCTGCTAGTCACTGCAGGAGCATTGATCCAAATGGATTGCAGACGTTTCAATTTATTCATGCATTTAAAGGTTTTGTGCAGCTAATTGATAGTGTTCACTACTATTTACAGTTATTGAGTAAAGTTTTATATTTGTTTCTGCACAGAAATCGCACCAAACATGGCAACCACACTGTGACAACAAAAATCCAGGAAGTAATAGACATTTGTAAGATATAGGTGCATGATGAAACTACCTAAATGAGACACAATATACTGCGTTTTTCTTTCTTTGTTTATCACTACCCTCAGCTTCTAGTTTCTAAGCCTAGATAATATATCCATGTTCAAACTGACAAAAATAATATTGTTATACATTTTTGTGAGGAAAAACAACTATATACCATTCTCAATGAATTTAAGTCATAGTTTAGGTATTATTATTATTATTACCTGTAAAGTTGCATTACAAAATAATTTACTTTGTTCTTTTGATTATTCAAACCAACTGACATTACATAAGAAAAATGAAGATGTTTTTTATTGTTTTGGCACGTACGTGTGTGTGTGTGTGTGTGTGTGTGTGTGTGTGTGTGTGTGTGTGTGCGTGTCCGTTCATGCTTGAGATGGCCATCAATAGAAAGCGAGTGGAGGGAGAGATTAGGTGACTTTGTGCACTAATCTTTGTGAAATCACGGGCCCCGGGGGGTGAAGGGGGGCAGGCGAGTGGCTCTCTGATCAGACAGGCTGTGGCTCACCATGTGAAGCCTCCTGAATGCACAGTAATCCCTCCCCGAGCCCCAGAGAGGCCCAATGGACTGATGGGAAGGTCCCGTCACAGACAACAGCAGGCTTCTGCCGCTAAAGCAGCTCATCATGGCAGAGACTGGGAGCACTGCCGACAGGTTAAATAAGGGCTGAGGTGATGGGGAGAAAATTAATTGTGCTCTCAGGTAAGCAGTGTGATCACAGTGGTACAACTTCAGTATAGAATTAAAGTTGAAATATTTTAATGGAAGTTGAGGGCCCCGTCCCCAAGGGCCCTCAGACTTACAAATAGTTACATAACCTAAATGTTTTCTTTCAGGGCTATGATTGTAAAAGCATTAATGTTACCCAGAAAAGTACAAAGTTTGTAGCAGATCCGTCCTTTGAGATTTGTGACATATTTGTGCAAGCATATTGACAGACAAATAACTAAAGATCCCCTCCACAAGTTCATTTTCTGAGCTGCAGGATATGTCTGCAATATACAAATATTCATCTATATGTATTTTTACGAAGTTGGGACTGTTTATACAGAGCCATGTGGCATTAGTATTAGTATAGTGCAATAAGTTAGCTGGGAGCAGGCTTTAGTGAATGAGCTGTTGATTCAAGTTCCTGTCTCCTTTCACTGCAAATTACTTTTTCTGCAGTAAGTCACTTTTTTGCACTAGGTTTTGCTATATCCATCCATTCATCCATCCATCAATTATTGTTGCAATGCTTGCTTTTCCCTTGTAGCAGCAGAAATATTAAAGTAGCCCAGATGCCCTGTTCCTCACAGGTGATTATAGTCCTTCCTCAGTGCCATGAACAATGTGATTAAGATCCCTGATCTGAACTGTCTCTACTCTTTCTAAAAGCAGGAGCAGTGTTTTGCGTTCCATGGTCGTACCAGCTATTTGACTTGCTCACAGTATTTGTAAGCCATAGGCATTTTTCTCAGTTTTCTGATGTACCCAGGCCTGAGTGCTTTATCACACCAGACCAATTGTAAACAGAACTGCAACAAGCTTGGTAGTGATCACAAGTCTCTTGATGTGATACTGTGAGACAGTTTCCAGCAGGGTCAGCAGTGATGGCCGTGGTGCACCAGCTGTCTTTATGAATCCGGAGGGAACTAGTAGTATACCCACTGATCCCTTCTCCGTGTGCCAGAGGAGATGGTCTGACAATCTGGAAGATTTTCTGTGTATTTTTCAGCGTCTCATCTGAGGGAGCAAATCCAGACTGCAGCAATTACACTGTTGTATACATCTGGCCTGGGAATGTCTAGGGATCCCCTCGAAAGTGCTGCAGGTTAGAGAATATAATGTCTGAACTTGCTTATCCACAACAACCCAAAGCTGGATAATGGCCAGAAAAGAATGGATGGTGCACAAATATGATTGCATACTTTTCTTTTTAATCTCTAGCTCTCTTCATTCCTTCAAAGGTCAGCGCTGTCATGAACCACAGTCAGCTTCACTGGTAGCATATTTGTGCAAACAAGGAATGTGAGTCTGGTTTTCACTGACTCAGTGCATTCACATTACCCGGAAAAAAATATTCCGGGAGACATACAAGGGTACTATCGGGAAAAAGACATGTGGTTGTTTGCAGTAGTCTGCACTGAATAGTCTGCTTGTAGTTATATTCAAGTGAAGGATGATATATAGAAGTTACTACACAACGATTACTACACAATGGTAATGTCCTTGAAGTCAGGTTTATTGAAAAAAAACTCCATGAGCATAGATGTAAGAGTGATGGACCTGTTGTCAATGAGTCCTGTCCATATCTGGCATTAAGGTATATCGGTCCACACCTGGAATAGGAATTTGTCTCCGCATGTGTCTTGCATGACAATGCTCAATACAAATATGGAGATAACTTTCTACTGTCAGTGACTCATAGCATATTTAGTTTTTAATTAAACTAAATGAAGGTAATGTGCCATTAGAAAAAATAAAAAGACTTACTAATAAAGAGTGTTACTTTCAGGTTACTTAAGTCCATCATGTGAAATTCTACAGACTCGACCTTGGAAGGAAAAAGAACAAACAAGACTGGCACTATTACTTTCTGTCTTTACTTTGCTTGTTTGCTTGTTTGTTTGTTAATTATGAGTTTTTAATCCATGTAGGTAAATACAAAATATATATAACATATATAAATATATAAAATTCAACA
This sequence comes from Trinectes maculatus, assembly GCA_016785345.1. Classification (NCBI taxonomy): domain Eukaryota; kingdom Metazoa; phylum Chordata; class Actinopteri; order Pleuronectiformes; family Achiridae; genus Trinectes; species Trinectes maculatus. The sequence continues at coordinate 271,327 of JAFBJQ010001322.1, forward strand.
GATTAGAACATCAACTATTGTTCATAGGGTGAACAAGGCTACAACAATCATGGGCGATTATCACATTATGTTCAATGATCTTATCTTCTAACGTGTGGAAGATATCCACCCACACACTCATGCACAGCCCTTTGGCAGCGCAGATATGCACGTACAATCCGACGCGTGATTGGAAATGAAAATGATCCATCAGCCAGTGTTTTGTAGGAGACAGAGAAGTAAACAATGGAGGCAGTCACATTAAGACACTTAGACAGAAGTGTAATTACTGCTTCTCCATCGACCCAAATTTCCAGCAGGGGACCCATTGCTGAAGGTAGTTAGGCTGTTAGGAGTAAATGAGCTCACTTTATTGCCTTCTAGTTTGTAATGGGTCTCTCTTCCATACCTCTGGCCAGCGGTACACATCTTAAACCAATCACATCAGCCCACACAGTCAATGTTTATTAGCTATTGTCTTGTATGGAGCAGACAATAATATGCACTTGACTTGAAATGTCCTGTCATGGCCATGGGGGGGCTGGAGCATATAACTTTAACTCAGCGCAGTTCCGTCGAACTGTGCTGCTGATGGGAAGTGGTGGCTTATTGAATCTGTCGATCACGTCTCCCACGCAGCAGGATTCATGCTCGACTGGCTTTTCTTCCTAGATTTGCCCATCAAATATCTGCATTGTGTATTATTTGCTTTATTTGCATCAGTGTACAACAATATAAGAAATGTATGGAGTAATGCCTTGGTTTCCATCAGTTCATTCTTATTATATGTACTAACAAAAATATAACTCCTAAAAACTACTAAACACTAAATAAATCCTACTTATTATGATTATTAAATGCACATGTCCTAGAACTGTAACTCATCCTGATGTATTTACCTCCCACACTGTATATGTTACAATATTACCATATTATAGCTACATATCAACATTCATTTTACACTAGTTATATGCTATATATTGAATAAATGCTAATTACTGTATAGATGCATTTAAATGTAAAAATATAGCCAGTGAATTACAGCACTAGAGCTGACATTGCGTTTTGTTTTCAAACAGAAACCAAACATACTGAAACACAATGATGTGTCCTGACTCGGAGTTGAACACTACTCTGAAACACATGTGATGTCAACACAAACCACATTGTTACAGTTACACTTTCATCTAAGTTTCACTGAACTCTGAAGCAAACATCATTCCTTGATTAGGGAACTGAACAGGGTTCATTGGTGTTTAAACTAAACCCTCCCACATGCACTTCACTCGACCTCCATGGTTAACTCTCCTCAGTATCTCAATGTCAAAGCGTTTCCTGCTTTTGTGTATCCCTCACATTATCTTTTCCTGATGGGAAATTTGACATTTTCTCACTTTTTGTGCAGGCAGCGAATTCTTTTTTTTTTTTTTGAAAAAAAAAGTCACTGCTTGTGCTTATTTCACAAAGTTTATGGAGGCCGTTGTTTGTTGAAGTGATGATGTGTCGTCCTGCTGCAACAAATATAGTGTATTTTGTGGGAAACAGAATGTCCTAAAGAGGCGATAACACTTTTAGTTCAGCTGTTTGGGGTTGCTAGGTTTATGACTTTGAAAACAAAGCGTTTCTGTGTTTTCTGGACAGATTTGCAGTCACCGCCTCTTAGCTATGTTCAGTCAATCCAAAATAATATAACACTTTCTTTTTGGACATAATATAAAATGTTCACTTAAAGTAAATTCTCCACTCAGTCTGTCACATGGTTTCATAAAAACGTGCATCAAACGTCCACTGAGAGATGCTGAGACAAATGAATCAATGCTTCGTATTTACAACCTGAGAAGTAATATGCTGTTGATCCTCAGCCTGCTCACACCTCTGCATATCTTCTGCATAAACAGAATATAGACATTTTAAATAAAACTTATGTAACTATGCATTTATTTTTTTTAATAACTTATAATAAATAAGATGCCAGTCAATGCATAAAAGCCCCCTTACTGTTTACATCATGTATGCTAATGATGCGTGCTGAAAAGAATGCTAATCTTCAGTTTCACTCTGCGTCTCATATTGCGAAGCAGAGCCATAATTCTGATGCAGGCTTTGGCGTGATACTTAACCTGAGTGGAAAATATTTTTGCTTCTGCCATGCACCTTCAATTCAATTACCAGTAGGCTGAGCGCAAGTGTAACTAAATATAGCTGCGATGGGGTTTGACCCGGGGATGAGTGGCGGGCACCACGTTCAGCTTTGCTCATGAAATGCAGGTGCCTTAATGTGGGCGACAAAAAAAGAGATTCTGTGGTGACATCATCCACTGGCATGTTGTGTTGAAACTCTCTGAAAACAGCAGCCCAGCGCTGCATGTGTGTGTGTGTATGTGTGTGTGTGTCATCCCTGAAGCTGTCAGGCGTTACCCGGCTTTATTAAATGATCAGCTACGCTGTGTATTGTCACAGCCCGGTGAGTTTTGGCAGCGCCGGCCGCTGGCTGCGGAACACTGATGCCAAAAAGTGGCTTATCTTGATGGATGGCTTCATTATCACCTTCTAATTACAGATGGATTTTCAGGTGTATTCATTACCCGTGCCGACCGGGGTTCTGTGCATGTGTGTGTCCATGGGTTACTGTTACACTGGCTGAACTACAGGGGGTCAGCTGGTGTGTGTAGGGGGCGGGGGGTGGGGGGTCCAGGGGTTCCTGTTTCAGCTCCGCTGTAGGCTCTCTGTAATATTCATGAGCTCCGTGGGGATCAATGTGCTGCGCAGCACTCAGGCCAGCTCTGCCTCTTAAACCAACGTCTTTACTCCATCAAACCCAACACACATGTGTCACTGTGCCTGTCTGACAGCTAACACTGCAGCTGCCACTCCAAGTTTGCATGTAAAAATGTAAAAAGTGGATTTTGAAGCTGTGACTATTGAATGGATGACACAATGGTTACATCGTAATATATAATAAATGTAGCTAAAAACATTAGCCTTTAAAGGTCATTCAAATGAATTAATTATAATAATGATCTCATATCTGAGGGGCTGCAAACAGAATGATTTTATAAACAAGAGGGAAAAAAAGAACTTTGTGAAATACTATCATGGTGATACAGAATGTGAAGTGAACATCTCATCATATCTGCTGCCAGCTCAGCAATATGAAAAACCCAGTGGTTACTAAAGGTCACGAGCTGAAAGGGCGTGGGGTCAGGAATCTCAGTCACCGACTGTATTTGGAGGAGGAACCACATTAATGCAGCCAAAATCATTCACCTGCTCCAACCTCACAAAACAGTTGCACAAAAAGTTGAACAGGTTGTATTGAGGATGAGTGTATATAAATACAGAGCAGATTACTCCATCACTGTATTACATCATTCAGTGATACGCACTTTAGTGGCTTTTCACAAGTTGTTATTATTATATATAGCTTTTTAACAAACAAGGCCAAAAAAGATTTAACAACTAAAACATAATCAATGTATCTGAATTAAAAATGCATTACATTAGTTTTAAATGAGGAGCACTAGGCCGGTGGTTGTGTATCTCTTATAAACCATACACAGAATAAGAAGTCATGAATTATGAAGGCGGGCGGGGTGTATAGGCCACACTGTAATGTAGCGATAATATTTTTAGTGTAGGGGAAACTGGTCAAGTCAGGGGTTAAAGGTCAATAATTGTGTATACGTCTGGCACATATAGATGAAGTGCACCAGACCGAGAATGTTGCTCCGCTGGTTCTCGGAGGGGTCAATACAAGTCATGCTCCCAGGTGTGCTCTGAGACATAGAAAGGTGTTTATGGATTCTGCTTCGGCATAGATACTATAGACCAGCTGCTTCTGATGAGAGATGAAGATGATCAATGTCCGACTCTGGAGAAACAGGGGAAACTTTGAAAAAACAAAGGAGGTGGCCATCGGGCAATTCATGTTTCACTGAGATGCAAAGGATGAGAAGACAGTGACTGTTTCAAATTGGAATGGATGGAAGCTCTGTGTAAAATGAATTGTTTGAGTATTTGTGGGCCGTTGTGGGTAACTAAGAGCAGATTGTGGTACGTAAAAACTCAAAAGGAACATGATGTCTTAGTGTGAAGGCAGTGTAGGTAGGAGTCAGGAATTTTGCAGCAGTGGAACATATTGATATTACAAATCTAATAGTGCTGGACCTCGTTCAGTCTGGAGGAAGCTGGAGAACAGATGTAAGACGCAGTTGAGTCTGGTGGAAAGGAAGTATTGACACAAAGTGGAAGACAGATTCAAATTTTGGCCAGACAACTATTTTGGGTGATTAAATGGCCTGCGAGTTCACCTAGACCTGTCCAAACCATTATTATTATTATTATTGTTGTTGTTGTTGTTGTTGTTGTTGTTATTTATTTTTTATGCTTTGTTGTGTCTGCTGGAAAAACTTCATAAAAAAAGTTCTGGAGTAAAAGTTAAAATTTTGATATTGTTTTGTGTTTTGTTTCTTGATATTGCTCAATTGCGTCCCATGTCAGCAGACAAAAGTTGCTACCGCTCTTATAAACTTGTTGTTGTCTGTGAAAAGGTGCAGGACAAACATTTATTCTGGCTTAGACCACAGAGAATGATGATGGTGTAGCAGGTTGGAGAAAATGTATATTACACTTCTGAGAAAAGTACTTCTTAACTTTTTGTATGTTTGGGTGGGGAGATGAGGAAGGCCCCACTACTCTTTTTTTATTAGGTTTTGTTTTATGATCTTATTGCTTAACTGGGAATAGATATCTGCACTTACAAGTGTTAAACAGTAAATAATATTTTAGCTAAAGTGAAATTTGACCTTTACTCTGTAGCATTTAAGTGCAATCACATAATCAGCCACTGTGAGTGGCTGATTATTATAGCAGAACATGATATAATAAGCATAATGTGGCCATTATGTAGGAGGTGGGACATTTAATGGAGCAGCTGGGCAGTTAATGAGACTGGGCTATAATTCATATGATGTTCTGATTATGATATTCAGAGAAAACCATCTTTGCTCCTAATGGGAAAATGTGATCTCCACACATAAGAATTTGATTCACTGGATAAAAAAGGAAATGAGACGGCAGAGTATATGATTCAGTTGATTGTCACTTCATGTGGTTTTCACTTCCTAAATAATGAGTCATTAGTAAGTCATGCTGTTACACATCACTGTGTAGTACCAACATCACTCTCACTCAGGATACTTCATAGAATTTGTCTGCAACTTTGGAGCCTTTTTAAATTTGCACATGAGATGGTCCCACTATATATTGAGAATACATTTTAAAATGTGCATTAAAATGAAAGTTTTCAAAATAAATGTTTAATAATGGTTAGTGTTACACTACTGTGTAAGCAGCATGTTAAAGTCATAACTGCTTAAGGGAGAATCCACTTTAACAGCTTGTAGACTGCTTGTAGGTTGCTCTACTGTAAATAATACATATACATGCTGATCACATTCCATTCAACACATTAAGATCAGTGGGTTTATAAGTCTATGCAGTCATCATTCCATAGAAATGTGTTTCCTCTTCATATATTGTTTTTTTTTTAATTAAAAATAGAACTTTTTACACAAACATCAAAGGTGACATGATTTTCTTTGGGCCTCAGCTGCTGTTTAAGCGTTGTGTGTAGGGTAACGTCTGACAGGCAAAAACTTTCTAAATCTCAAGCATGCGATTTCTTTTTTTGGATTTGAAGAAAAATCTTCAAACTAATATTTCCTTTCAAATAATCAGTGAGATAATAATAATAATATGACAACCAGCAGTCTTTTTTTGTGCTTCTTTAGCTTAAATTAAAATAAATATGATGCAAATATTACAAATCCATGTGTGCACACAGCATTGACTACAATTTAACCACCTCTACAGCAAAACGTGTTATATACTGTAATGCAGCTGAATATAGAAGTGTGTCAGCAGTCTTAAAGTTTAGCTCAGCTTTTCAATGTTCCTGTATTTCACATATCAATAAGCACTGAGTGCAGTTTAATGAGGAAACCATCATTATGTGTCATTATAGGTGTACAGTTGTAGTTAAAAACAGTATGGGCCCATAACATAAGGAGCTGGGTTTCTGGCAGTTGTTTGTTGAGGTGAGACTGATAACAATCCGAGCTAGTATTTTCTTGATTATGTTGTTAATTCAAAAATAAATAAAGCCCAGTCATTTCAATCTGGTCTAAATCTTACAAACAGAAAAAAAAATCCAGTCTAATTAAATCTATAGGCTATATATATTTATATACATATACATGTAATACTGATTTTAACAAGGAGCAAGATCCATAAAGGAATCATGCTAAAATAAAGCTGCTATCTTTTGTTAAAGCTTCTCCTCTGAGCTCAGGACTGATGACACCGACCAGATCCATCCACTCCCTGCTGCTGCACTTCATCATGCTACATGTGATAGAGGAGATTACACACACACTTTCCTTTGTTGCTGTTTTTTTTACTCTAGGTAAAATACTACTCTTTCATAACTTCATAAATCAGTACTATTGGTGCTGTTGTGGCCATTTATCTCTGTAGGCGCAGCGAGGTCTTCCTGTGCGTGCGCGTGAAGACAAACGCACAGCAGACGCTTTAGAGCTGCGCTTACACAGCTACCGTTTATTTTTTTATTTATTTTTTTTTTTGTGGCAGCATGGTGTATGTTATTTTTCCTAACAACATACAAAAGAGAAAAGAATCTTTATAATATTTCCCCCCTGCGCTTCTCCTGTGCGCCGCGTTCCGCGCCGGGGAGCTGCAGTGATGTCAGCCAGCCTGGGTCATATGAAGGTCAGCAGCCTGGGAAGGGTTCACACAAAGTTCACTCGCATATATTAGGCCGTTCAATCCTTCAGTCTCTGTGGCAAAACTAGTTGGGGATGAGCTGAGCAGGGGGACGGACAGACGCCATTCGTCATCCAGGAGAAGAGGAACGTGCGCTGTGTTTTTTTTTTCTTTTTTGTTTTTGTTTTGTTTATTAAAAAGAATAAAACCAGAGCAAAAGGCGTCGGGGGTGTGTTGGAGCGCGAGGAGCGCGAGCGTCCAGCTGAGGCGGTCTCCTCCTGCCCGGAGCCGAGACGGGGCGGTTTCAGAGCGAACACGTCGGGATGTTGTTGTGATGATGATGATGATGATGAAGATGATGATGGTGTGGATGATCACGTCCCGATCAGACGTGCGTGGCAGCGCGCGGGCTGGACGCGGTTCTGGTTCAGAGGCAGCGGTGGGACATTTGGGTCTGAAATAATTCATGATTCCGGTGCGGGACGAATTAGAAGAGGAGCAGCGGAATCCGCCGAGAAGAGGAGGAAGAGGAGGAAGAGGAGGAGGAGGAGGGTGGAAGTAGTTTGATGGAGTTGTGCGCGCTCCCATCGGTGATTTCTCTTTCCCCCCATATCCTTGACGCACGAGACTAGTTGCGCGACGCGCCGCCAACATGTTCGACTGCATGGACGTGTTGGCTGTGAGTCCCGGACAGATGCTGGATTTCTACACGGCCAGCCCGTCCTCGTGCATGCTGCAGGAGAAGGCTCTGAAAGCCTGCATCAGCGGACTGGCGCACAGAGAGTGGCAGCACCGCCGGAGCGCACACTGTAGGTCCAACTTTCCACCATCTCCTCTCCTCCTTCTTCTCCTTCTTCTCCCTTTTCTCTTTTGTCTTCTTCTTCTTCTCTTTTGTCTTCTTCATCTTGCATGCGACTCACTTTTAGGGATGAGCCCCAAGTGATGGGGATGAAGATGATGATGGTGATGATGATGATGTTGGCCCAGTGCAGGAGTCCAGCATCCGTAAGGGTCATGATAAGTTCACCCGTAATGTGTGGTTATATTGTTTTCTTCTTTTTTTTGGGGGGGGGGGGTAACATGCACTTATGGTCATTTGAAACGAGGCAGTGGGTTTAAAAGTTTTAGTGGAACTTCTGGAAACAGGGCGTAAGAGTGGATCACAGTCTCATCTGAACTATGTTTGTCAGAAATACTACATGTTACTCAGGGGGGGTTATATGGACTGATTTTTAAAAAGTTTTTTTTTATGTGAGATGCAGAAATGTTGCGTCTTATTTCACTGCGGAAGAGCCGGGCTGGGTGGAAGCAGCGGGCTGGAGGAATGCGCAGCGTAAACACAGCTCCGCCCGGGCGGAAGGTGACGGGGGAGCCGCTGACGAGCCGCGACCTGCGGCCCCTGACACTGATTGAGATAAATGACCCCGCGGAGCTGTCGGCAGGATTAGGGCCATGTCAGGGTCCTGCGCTTTAGATAGATGTAGATGGCTGCTAGTTTTAGTCCAGGTGAAGAAGTGGATGCTGCCTCCTGAGGAAACACAGACACGGATCCTTCTCTGGTTGGACAAGAAGCATAGGAAGTCAATTTAAATCAACACATAAAAGTAATAATAATAATATTGATATATTCTATATACATATCTTTATGAGGATGTGATATGAATATTATAATAAGAGCACAACAAAAAGCAGGGTGGTGTTATAGGCCATAGCATCAGTGACAGGTTGCAAAATGAAAATTCCTCAGTGTATTTTATATTTTGTATTTGGATGCACAGTCACACAGTGTATTAAATATCCCATTAGAAAAAAGGTGATATTATCACTTTATCATCAGATCTAGATCAGGAGCTTCTTCATCCACTGACCATGCACTCAGAGGACACTTGTCCCTGTTAGTTTGTCTCTGTCACCGTGCTGCTGGTGCCTGTGATTTAACCTCCGCCTCCAGCTGTCATTCCACAGGAAGGGTTTGCTCAGAGGCACTTGGTGAAGAAGAGTGTCACTCATCAGCATCACAGGACAATGCAAAAGTTGGCTGCAGCCGCCAACTCTGAGTGAGCCTCCTCTAAGTCACTCTGCTGCTGCAGTTCAGGGTTTGACAGCAAACTGCACCTTACACTTCACGGAGAAATCAATTCATTTGAAATCAGTTATCATATTTGTCAGCAGTTGTGTTGTTATTTTAAGCTTATTTGTTTGAGAGAAGTGAAAAGAATACAGAACAGGCAGAGTTCACTAGCTCTTGCCTATATAAAAATATGGCAATGCTTATTGAAAGTATACATTTCATACTAATGTCCTATTTACATTGGACCATTAAGAATTATTCCACATCAGCTACAGTCTGTTGGACCTGGTCCTCTCAGAAGCTCTTTGACCTGGCTGCAGTCAGGGTCCAGTTTGACAAGTGGATTTGGATCATTTTGTCCAGACAAAAAAATATAATTGATTTTATTTTCCCTGTTTTCCTGTTTCCGGTGTTCTCAGGAGTAATTCAGTAAATATAGCACATAAAGTGTAATGAAGGTCAAAATGCTGCCTTTGATAATTTTTTTTTAAATTCTGTTGCTTATTAGGCCTCAGGCATTTCCTAGTCTTTTTTGTTGTCATTAATTATAATATTTTTTTCCTCCTAATGACAGAGCCTCTTTAAGTCTCGTAAATAACCCCAGTTTTCCATAAATCTGTAGAGGGACACTCAGTAAAAAGGCATGTAAGGAGAATAATATTTAGGGATTATCAATAGTAACCTAATATTAAACCTCAAAGTGATTTGCATTTTTTTAAATACAGGCTATAAATATTTTTAAAGCAGTTGTCTGTTCTTTCAAATGGCTGTTTTTTTTAGCAAGGAGTCAACAATACTGCTGTCAATCACCCCCCCCCCCACACACACACACATACACACCCCGCACACACACACACAGTAGTAACCACAGCCTAGTAGAGGATTAATTTCACCTTGTCGTAGAATTCCGTCGGACGACTTCATATCTAATCCTTATTTGTTCTCATAGCATTGAGCATTATGTTTGGTTTACACTGGTGAACCAAACACAGCGTCCTCTCCATCCACCCTGCTAATGAAAGAAGCGGTGCAGGCGCTGAGGTGCGTTCGATTTGCCGTGCAATTAGACAGCCAGTGCCCTTTCACACATATGCTGATCCCGGCCGTCTAGGACAGGTCTCATGAAGCACTAAATGGGACAGAAGGAGATGGTGGTGATTCTGTGTCTCTCTCAGGGCCACCTCATCCTCGGCCTGGAAAGCTGCACGTTGGCCTCTGCCGCTCTCAGACAGGACGCCCCTGCCCTTTCCCTGTTTGGATAAAGCAATGTTTAAATTAGACTCTGGTTTGAGGAAGCCTCTCCCGGGGTCACTGGAATGTTGGTTTATGCATTTATTTATTCAGGATAATAGAAACCTCCTGGGTGTTAATTAGCTGCACCGACCATTAATGCACATCCTCCTCCAGTTTAGATGTTAATTAAGAATGATCAAGGACCTCCATCATCCGGATAAAGTGGGCTTTGCAGCGGAGGAATCGCCCGTCACTCCGCGATGCCCGCGCAGTGTAAATAAAAATGAACGTGGCATTAAAATCATCTCATTTTATCCAAATTCAAAAGGGGCGACAGGACTAAGTGTAGAGGTCACGGTCCCTAAACATGCAGTGTGGTGATGGTGCAGTGTGATGTGTATTAGACAGTCGATGTGTGTTATGGGATAATTGGGGCCTTTTTGTCTTCAAGGCTTAAACGCCTCTGATATGGACATGAAAGGCCATTAGCACAGCTTGAACACCAAGCTAATTTAGTGGGCATGTGAAATGAAAGGCGGACGGGGGGAAATAAAAAGCTGTGGACAACAGTGAAATGAAAGGATCTCTGGCTGTTGCCCTGCGTGTTTAATAGTCACGATCAGGACGGTGTTAGGGTCCCACCAGGGTGACGCATCACCACAGCTGTATCTGATTTGAAATAAATACCAACAATGACGTAGAAGACTAAAACTCCATAATCTCACATTAGTCTGCAGTGGCAGAAAATAAATGCTAATGTTCTGTTTCTTCATGCGGAAGTTCTGTTTTAATGTTTTTAGAAATTAGCACAAAAAAGAAAACACAGAAAAACAACTTGTTCGAATGACAAGTTAAAGGCTGTTTCCCCTAATTCTAACCCCAACAGCAAAGCAGTTCACAGTGCTTTATGTAATATATAAAGATAAAATAGGAACAATATGTGAAATATGTGATGAAGCATATTATCAGGGTTTAAATAGAAAGCAAGGAAAAAAACTAAAGTATGGAATAAAACTAACAAAAAAATCAAATTTAACTTAAAATTTAATTGACCTATGAAATATGAATAAACATCATTGGAATACCTTTAATAAATGACATTTTTATTTAAGTTATATGTTTCACAGTTTACAGTCTGAACTGATCTGAGATCTGCACAGGCGACTTTACTTTAGTCAGACTTATCTAAAAAAACAAAAACAAAACGTGGATAATACATTTCTTTACATCTTCTGGAGACCAAAGCACTTTTTATTCATTTGTATTTTAAGGTTGGGGCTTTAACTAGTTATTGTTGGAACTCTCCCTCATCTGAAACATGAGGACAAGAAGTGGATTTTCATTTCTCCCCTTATAGTTTGCCACACCCATCTCACGCAGCACCCAGCCTCGCTTCTCTTCAGCTGTTTCCGAACACTGCCAGCATCCGAATCCGGTTACATGGGGGGAATAAAGTCGTACCTGCTCTGCGCTTTTAAGGCCATGAATTCCTGCGGATCAAAAAGAAGCCCCTCGCATTGGAACAGCCTCATTGCTTTTCCCCGCCGGTCCGTCTCTGAGCTCCCTCGCAGACCGCCGGCTTTTATGGCCGTCTTAGCTTATCGGCCGGTTTTTATGAAAGCTTTGAAGTGGCTTGCACCTGTTGTGATCAAGCGTAGTCGGGTTGGAGAGCCTCGGCTAGACGTGCCCTTTGACCTCAGCGCTGCAGTCACCCCTCAGGGTCGCCGGGAGGTCAGAGTGGGGGTCAAAAGGACGACCTAGGGGCGGGTTCTTAGGAAAGCCAGTCACAATCGTATAATAGTAATTTGTCAGCACGTGATATGTAGAAATAAGGTCTAGTTTGGGAGGTTTAACCTGGGAGATGTCGAACAGATTGTTTAGCCCTGATGAAAAGCAGATCCCTCGCTCTTCCCACCATTCTCCTCTTCCCTTTCCCCGGCAGACATGAAGTCAAATGCCTCTTCCTTGTTGTTGCTTTTTTTCCCCTCTGGAGTGTTTAAAGCTCCTCTGAATATCCCTTTCCATAAAATGCATTGGCGGGCAGTGCAAAGCTGCTTTTAATTTGGTGTACTCTGGGTGAACTTTGACTATTTCCTCTGACTGGGCCTGTTGTATGTGAGCTATGCACTCGGCACTCCTGCAGAGAAAAACCTGGAAGAAAGACGCTTCCAGACTGGACGGAGCGTCGGCTGAGTGCAGGGAGAAGAGGAGGAGGAGGAGGAGGAGGAGGAGGAGGAGGAGGAGGAGGATCCACCGGCTGCTATTCCTATTCCTCTAATCCTCTTAGGCTATGCCCACCGCTCCACACCCAAATCACCACAGCTTTCTCCTTAACACAAACCAAACACACAAATGCCCCAGAGAGCTTCAGGAAACGCTCCTCTTTTTCTTCAACCCTCCTCCCTGTCTCTTCCTCATTCACGGTTTCGGTTTCATGCACTTTCTGCAAAAAGGAGCTGGTGATCAATTAATTTGCCTTTCACACTCATTTCGATTTTAAATGCACATTCTCCATCCATTATTTGCAGCACTTACAGCTCTGTCCTAATTTCCAATGTGGTGTCATTGTGTTAAATTGCCGTGCGCTGCGACAGACTTTGCTTCAGGTTCTTTGCCATCTGTTGTGTGGTTGTGTGGACTGTGTAATTTTACATGTCGCTGCTTTTCAGACTGGGGGAACTGGATATAGGAATGTATTTATATTTAGACAGCGTGCACCGCTGCAGATTATTTCTCCATTATCTTACAACGAACCCTCATATCCTGCTGCGCACGGCTCTGTGCACTCTGGGCTTAACCAGGGCTGGTGTTTGTCGAGCTGATTGCGGTGCCTGTATTTTTGGAGGGAGCCTGAATTTTAAAAAAATTCATGCTACTGTGTTCCAAAGGTCGACCCAAAAAAGAAAGGGGGAAAGGAAAAAGAAAACTCATTTACACCTCTAGTGGTGGTAGTTTGGGGTTTCTGTGTGCAGGGTTAGAGTTTGCCTGGAGGGACGGCTCTTTCCAGAGGCAGTGTTTCCAAAATGATCCACACACCTCAGTGTGGATATATTCCACCCAGACAGGGAGTTTATTAAAAGGGATTTATTATTGGTTTGGCATCACAGTGCTCGGAGTTAAATATTTTTAAAGATGTGCTCAGCTATTTTTTTATTTTTATTTTGACATGTAATGTGAAAAGTGTTAAAAAACACACGCACAGAATAAGACCAGCTCTATAACATGGAATAACTTAACTGGCTTGTTATAAAAAGAGCAATGTTTTGGATGCATATATCTTAGCCGTGTGCTGTCTGTTATTTTTCTACTTTCTAAACGGGGAAATTTTTCAGAAAAGGTTGGTTAATCCTAACTTTGAGTAAACAGTCAACTTGAAACGTGAAATAAATATTACAAGTAATGGTGCATGAAAGACTATGAATATATGTCTAGAAGTGTCCGTAAAGATGGACGATATTATGTCTGCTACATTATATCTCTATCGCCCCCTGGTGGCTGGCTGCAGAATAGCTCCTAAACCCCGCCCCCTCATGTTAGTAGATGAAAGTATGGAATACAGTGAACCCTCGTATATCGTGGGGGTTATGTTCCAAAAAGAACCCGTGATAGGCGAAATCCGCAAAGTAGTCAGCTTTATTTTTTACAATTATTATACAGTGCTATAGAACGAAACCAAAGATCAAGACCTGTTTTCAGGCCCAAGCATTTGTTTAAGAAATAAAAATAGAAGTGTTTTCTACCAAATAACTATGATAGTTTTTAGAAATACTGTAAAATAATCATTTTAATAATCAACCTACGCGGTTGGACACATTGTGACTGGGGTTCAGCAGCCACACATTCTTATCGGCCTGCTCTTCAGACAGCCCCGCCGTGCGAGCCTGTCTGTCACCACGCTTTATTCCTCTAATAGAGCTCTCTGTGTATGTTAACACGCCGCGAAGGCAACTCAAAGTTTAATCAGGCAGAAAATGGAAAAAAAAGGCTCCCCTGCACCTGAAAGGACCCATACACCATCATACAGGTACCCTGTGCCCGGTGCTACCCCCCCCCACACACACACACACACACACACAGAGAGGGGTGTAACACCTCTACGTTAATGCATCCCATCTGTTTGCAGGTGGCCGCCCTGCCTCTCAGATGCAGCCATGAGTTTCAAATAGACAGTGTTGTTGAATTGTTACCACTCTCCTCTCCTCAGTGTGAGACTGTCTAGCTATTACAAATGCTACACAGGCGTATCAGTAACAAAAGTACTTTCCCACTGGAAGTATGTTAAAGTGCGCTTCACAAGCGGGGGAAGGCTAATAGAGAATCTCTGTGCTCCAGTAGTCGTCCATCCTCGCCATCGTCTAACGTGAACGCCGTGTTTCACTTATTGTATGTCTGACGGGGGAGGTTCTGAGACTCTGTTTCTTCTCCGAGGAAAAGAGGGATGAGACGGACGGAGCCACTCGATTTACCATAACCACAGAGATCTGAGTCATCAGGACACAACAAACGCCACGTGATCTGTGGACATACAGATGAATTATGAATACTGCAGATGTGACAATGTGATATGAGACAGTTAAAGGAAGATGCCGCCACTTTTTTTTTTATTAGACACTTTGAACAGTCATCTATTGCCAGACCTCACAGGGAGCCAATCAGAAGGATCAGTGTGATAGTAATTTCTCAGGTGCTTTACTTCTGTACTATATCACAGTATTGTAAAGTAACTGTTTTTACTGGCTGTGTTTTTCAGACTTGCTCCCTCACGTCACTTTGAATGAAACTTTATTGAGAAAAGGCGAACTGGTGTGTCTGGAGGGAGACAGACTGTATTTGTCCACATAGGATCTATGATCAGTGAGGGTGAATGGCTGCAGGAATGTCTCTGAGCCTCAGTGCTAAACTCCTGCAACCCATCAACCACCTGCAACCAACATGGCCACATTAACCCTGTATGCAACTGCTGTGACTGAGCAGTGAGGGGGAAGCCCCTTCCCTCAATACAAAAATCCAACACAGGAGCACGCAGACACCTTGCAGACACCTCCAGCCTCCATCACTCCACCTTAACTAATACTGCTCAAGGCAAGCTGTCCCAGTGACCTCAAGCCAAACGGCGTTTGACCTTTTGTGACAGACTTGTTTGTGCATGTCGTTTCAGCCATTGCATACCACTCTCAACTGAGACCACAACTGAGCGAGTTAACATCAGTGGACAGACAGTCACAAACCAGGACTAACAGCAGGACCCAAACGCACACACAGAAGCTACACTAAGCAGACTGTTAGGGAACTAATATAAGCAGGTAGACATAGCTGACTAACAGACTGAATGGATGGACAACACAAACACAACCAAACAAAACAGACGATCTGACAAAGAACAGAGGGAAACACGCAGACTATATACGCTTGGGTTAACGAGACACAGGTGAAACCAATCACAGATGGCAGGAAGACACACAAGGGAACAGACTTCAAAATAAAACAGGAAACAAACAGATAGATTACACAAAACAAACAAGACACACTGGGCCATAATATAATACAACAACCCAGAAAAATGAAAGCAACTCAAATCAAAAGAATTAAAATTAAAAGAATCCTAAACAAAAGAATGAACTATCTCATGTATAGACATGTGACATAAGTACAGTACATGTACATTCCTTCTTAAGTCAAGTACAAGTGAAGACATCCAGATGATGCGAATAATAATCAGAAGTATAATCTGTTACAGTTGAAAAAAAGCAAACACATTTATGAAAGTGAGAATGAAAATTTTCAGACTCTATTCGAGACTGCTTTAGTGTGCAGAAATTAAATAATAACACATAGAGCATGCTGTAGAGCCTAATTATTGTGTGTTTCCTTGCTCTTCCTGTGCACTGGCTTTGGCTCGGATCAGAGATCTCTGGCTTCTTCGCAATATGGTGTCTCACCATACATCTGCTTTACATGCAAGCTGCTTCTTCCCGCTCGCTGCCAGCAACCGAGGCAAAGCGCTTGGTGCATTTGGAGCAATGAGATGACAAATGTCTGTTTCTCCGTCGTCATCAGTAAAAGTGGGTCACGCTGCAGTTGTGGAGGAAATAACATGGCTGACTTCTCTCACATACAGAAAACCAGTTGAAATTCATAACAGCAAACACCTCTAAGTCCTAATCCAGCACCATTGTGTGAACTTTATGCAAGGCGACTTAAAGATTTTGCAGAACCTTTAAGCATTTGAGTCTGTTACATTCTAATAACAGTGGCCAAACCGCTTCTCAAACTCATATCAGTGTGGCAGTCGATAAATAATCTTATTTTAATCAACCTTGCTGGTCACCCTGTTTGTTCAATGCATGTAGTCCTCATGCACAGCACTGTATGTGCTACAGTCTTGTTAAGTCTCCCCTCGAAGCTGCTGAATGCAAAGCTGCAAATTCGATGTGCAAAAAGTCACACAGGGAGAATGCAGCAGAAGATTAGATTAAAACCCACCAGGTAATTCCTTACACTGAGCGAGGCTCCAGTAATTATAGTGCTTGTCCCTTACCATCAGTAATCCAGTTTACTCTGATGAAGTACGGAAGAATGTAATCGAGTTTGCAGAGATGCTGGAGAGACTCCTCTGCCGTTTCTACGCAGATTGGTTGAGTACATAAGAGAAAAGTCATGACATGTTTGCACTTCAGTGCGCGATGATCTCAGATAGACTCCATGTATAGTTCTAGCTAAAAAATTACAGGCCCACCCTCCATGGATTGTTTAATGTCTTTTCAAACTTATTCCAGATTACTTTTACTTTTTCCTGCACGTTTTGCAATAATCTTTTGCCCCAAGTATTGCATTTTATGGTACCTATGCTTATTATCCCTCTTAGTAAATTATATTAGTTGTTATATATATGTACATTATACATCATTGTACAAATGATGTATAATGTACATCATTTGTACATTTTTTACATCTTGTCTTTATACAGGAAACACAAATGATTAAATAATAACAATAATAATGATAATAATTCTTCTTATTATTATTATTATTATTATTGGTGTTGTTGTTGCCATTATTGTTATAATTATTATTGACATCAATATTAATGCTATTATTACAAGTAATAATTTTAAGAATTATAACAATAACAATAATAAATTATTAAATGGTCAATTTTGTATGTGTTTGAAATTGATTCCTGACAAATATTAATTATTAATTCATCGTCCTCTTCTTGTCTCTGTGTCCCGCAGCCATTGAAACACAGAGCACCAGTTCTGAGGAGCTTGTCCCCAGCCCGCCGTCCCCGCCACCGCCTCCCAGAGTCTACAAGCCCTGCTTCGTCTGCCAGGACAAGTCCTCTGGATACCACTATGGCGTCAGCGCTTGTGAGGGCTGCAAGGTATCGTCCCCCGTCCTCGTCAGAGGAAATGACATGCTATGTTTTCTCTCTGCGACGCTGAGACAAAGGCTGTTTTCACTCAGGGTTCATCCAGAGTGGTTATTATTGAACGCCGGGGTGGTTTTTTTTCACACTGCTGCCTTTATTTAGCCTTTTGAGAAATTGGCAGCCAGCTGAAATTGAGAGTCTGTTTTCTTCATACTTTTCTTTAAAAACCAAATGGTGGGTTCTCTTCTGAGCTGCTACTCTGAATCGTATGATTTCCCCCCCCCCCCCAGACTTTTGATCGCTTTCCCAGCTTTAGACCGTAGACAGCAGACCTTTATATGTCGTGTCACAAGATCCCAGAGTTGAATACAAAAGACATAATTGCTCCTTGTATTCAGCCTTGTGTTGGAATTTGGCTCGGTAGTTTGCAGTGTTTTCTTCACTGCAAGAACATTTTAAATAGCTTTTCTGTGTCGAGTGTTTGTGTTTGCAGGTCCTGCATAGTAAGCGTTTTATGGATGATTCTTTACCGCCTCGTTCCAAATTTAAATCCAGAAAACAGAAATGAAGATGATAATTAGGTTGTTACAATTTGTTTTCGTTTAATTAGACATTTGTGACATTGATGTGAACTGCTCCTTTAACACTAGCTTTGCTCAGTCTCAGCCTGCCAATCTTAAACGCTCCACTTTTAGAAATTCCTCCCAACATCTGCCTTCCCAGCATTCTCTTCTGTCTTCCTTCCAACATTTCCAGCAGCTGTTGCCAGGCAACCGCACACGCCCCCATGCACATACTGTATATATAAACAATATTCAATAGGGTGAGTCAGAGAACAGGGTGCTAAGTACGGATTTTGATGCATCATGTTTGAAGCAATTTATACATAAAACAGATCTGAGTGTTAAACAGTAAACATCAGCTCTGTCTAGTTAGTGGCAACAGTGTATTGTATGTGGATTTCTCCCATGTATCCAGACTTAGCAGCGATGTCCGCTCTCCTCCCCACCTCTGTAATTGAAGCGGTGGTATGCAAGGAATCCTTGAGAGCCTTTGGCCTGGAGGGAGGTGGCGATCGGTTCACTCACAGTCGACTCCAGGTCCGACTCAGTGAACTGTGAACTCCATTTGTGTGCCGATATAAACTTCTATGTAACCGGCTGTCATGACCTCTGACCTCCCAGCTCTGTGGTGTGATGAAGAGAAGCCCACTGTATAAATGGGACTCGTTGTCACCGGATCACATCGAGCACAGACGGTAATAATGGCAGGTGGTGAATTACTACAAACATTAATAACAATATATATGTATGTATTGTAATGTTTGTAGTAATGTCAGCAGCACTTGATATATATATATATATATATATAATTGTGATGGGAAAGACCCTTCTATTGGATAGATGCAGTCAAGCATACACTACTACTTTTACTGCCCAGTGAATGTGCTAATTACAGCCACAAATAGACTGACAGACAGGCAGCGAGGGAGAAAGCCTGTGTGTGTGTGTGTGTGTGGGGGGGGGGGTGGGAGTGTGTGGGTGTGGGTGTGCTGTCCACATGCATGCACATATGCAGCAGTATAATAAATTGACATTGCACAGACGGCCAGGCCCAGCTCTGTAAAGAACTGCTTAACTATTGACTGTCCCAACATTTGTTGCTGCTTAGAGAAACATGCCATTTATTTCAAGCTGAGATTAATGCAGTAGCTTTTTTCCCCCCCACAAATGGCAGCAATAGCAATAAACATGAAGCTTTTTATCGATATATCACACAATAACATTAATCAAAGTTTGCTTTAACCTTAAATAACATTCATCTCCTCTCCTCGCTGTAGCTTCGTAAAAAAACCCAACCTGAACATCTAACTCTTGCTTGTGTTTGTGCTCATGTTTTTTGATAGTTTATATTCTTATGTCTAATGTTTCCTTCAGCTATGAGAAAAATTCCACGTGGTAAAAGATGCTCCATCATTCTGTGTATTTCTCTTCTGGTCAACTGATACAGCTGTTATTTATTTATTACACTGCAAAATATATCCGCAGCGTGTAAAACAGCCGGGGTGTGATTTCAGAGCCGGGGACTTTTTCATGGAAAACATGTTGACATGTGACAGGTGTAAATAATATGATGAATTCAGCTCCAGTTTCAGAGTGGTTGGCATCGTCCCTGCTGTATCACTGTCACTCCCGTGCTGTTCCTACCATGAGTAGCAATGGCCACTGACACAACTACTGGACTGCTACATTCCAGACTGACAGATGATTCATCAGCAGAACTGTAATCATTCATTTAGCATCACATCTTTTTTTTTCTGGCAAAAAAGGTCAAAAACAGTTTTTACAATATATCTATAAATAAATTTCAGATTTATGCCATGATATAGTATTGTAGTCGTGGATTAACTGATTTCCTTTCGGTGGTTAAAAGGTCAAAGGTTATAGCAACTTACATCCCAAACACATTGAAAGACAATTAAAGCCAACCAAATCTATTAAAAACAAAAAGAAGTCACATTACATAAAGTTTGATAGCAGCATGGTCGAGTAGCTGTGTTATCAAGCAGCACTCAGCTGATTTGCATTGTTAAACGGCAGTGCAGACATATGGACCTCCAGAAGCACATGCATATGCAACAGATGACAGTTTTCATCTGTGCTGACCCAAAGTCAAGAAATCCTCCAAAGTCACAGCAGCCTTCACATTCAGTTACCCCCACACCTCCCGCTCAGCCGACGCGTTTGACAGCGTCCTTCTGCAAACAAACACAACATGTCACGGGTGCTGTGGGACAACTTTAGAGATCCCACAGGGAATCTGCTGCGGGTTCCTGTAACTTTATCTCAGCACTGTTCGCTTCGCTGTGACTTATGTGACATATTTATGAAGAAAAAAGGATGAATATAAATAGTAGTATTGTGGATGCTATTGTGTTAATATTGTGTTATTTGACTTTCCAACCCTGAGGAACTGCTGACGATCAGGTTCCACTTAATGTCTCCATGCTAATCAAATGCACCGCAGCTCACACAAGAGAGGAAACATAAGGGTTGGATTCAGAAAGATTCCAAAAAAAATCTCGACATTTTCCATTTTCCAACATTTGCCAAAACCAGAACCACTGTCTCGGTATCAAGAGACCCAGGAAAAGTTTTGACTTAGATTTTTTTTTTTTTAAGAAGAGATGTTCTAACACTTTGAGAGTTACATTGCAGCTCTGTTTTGCATAAGCCCCAAAATGTCCAGAAAGGGAGGCGGCTTGAGTCGGAGCGCGTGTCGTCGTCACTGACAGGTCTATGGGGGATAAAGACGAAACTTGGAGCCCGTGAGCCCCCCTCCTCCCCCTCACTCTGTTACCAGTTCGATCCTTAGATGTTGACACAGTGGGATTAGTTTGATGGAACTGGTTTGACAAGCGGGAGACCGTAACCTCTGTGAATAAAACACTATTCAGAACCTCTCTCTCTCTCTCTCTCTCTCTCTCTCTCTCTCTCCGTCTCCTCTCTCTCGCTCCTCCTCGCCCACATACAGAGACACTGAATAGAGGGATAAATTCACCTGTGTTTAGCTACACGTCTCAGCTTCTTACCGAAGCAGAATTTCGAGATTTTAGAGCGACTTAATTCTTTGCTCACAAGACCAACCCAGATGCTGTTGTATTTATGCATATGTGTAAAGTTAATGTAGGATCTACCCTCCACTACACGAGTATTTAGACGAGACGAGTATTTCTCTTGTAACAGCTGAGCAATCTGGCTCTTTGTGTACAAACACCTGATAACTGCAGTCCATTAACAACCAGTGTTATACTGTTCCTTGCTGTGCATAACATAAAAGCTCCCTGTTTGTTAAAGTGATGCTGTGAACAGATGCAATTTCACTATGCCTAATATACACATACACTTTTAATGCAATCCAGAGATTACATGCTGTACCTGAGTCAAAGCTGTTTAACACAGTCCATGTGTTATTTGACTAATTCAGCAATTAGAAATTGCCCCAGTATTAAAATATATTTTTAAAAAAAAATACTCAGACATATTTAATGTGAATGTGCTTTTTGCAGCAGCGGACTAAAAAGACTAAATATGCTTAAATATCTTACAATGCGAGGACCATCCTGGATCTAATGAACACCACAGGATCATCTGCAAATGTCGAAACCAAATTTGGGAACATAGCTAATTATTCTTGAATAGTTATTTATTCATTGGTTGACCACACTTTGACATTAGGGCTGTTGGCTGTACTGCTGAGCATGTCTGAGTTTGTGTCAGGTCCAGTCACAAGCCTTAAAACATGGTGTATGGTGCAGGAGAGAAAAAGTCCAAACTGTCAGGGAGTGCATCTAACGGGAATTTAGGGTAACTCATTCCCATTCCCGACTCATTTTAGAAACTTTAAACTTATCACTAAACTTTTCTTCATAAACTGCCCTCTTCTATTTTAAGTAGGAATAATTTTTGTGGTGTTATTTGTCAGTGTTGTTGTACTCCCTTTTGGATGTACCGCACACAGCGTGGAACTCTATTGTCAGTGATATCCTGCTGACTAACACACAAACAGCACTTTCACTCCACTTGAATCCTCTTTGGTGTAAAAATGAATTATGCAGGAGTTTAAATGTGGGAACAAATTGCATACGCTTTTTTGTGTTTTGGTGGAAATAAATATTTTGGGATCTCATTGACATTTTGCTTTTATGTATCTGTCACTGGTACATATATATACAATACAAACGTTTAATAAAAAGGACAAAATAAAATGTCTTTAGTTGTTTATAGTTTATGTAGATGATTTTTAAAATGAATATCTCAGACTGTGCTCATGCTTCAGTGAATATCGTACATATTGCGTTTAACCTTCCTATATGCAGTATGTTCCACAACGTCCGCGTCCACGTCCATTGCAGCACCTCACATCTCATAATCCCTCATAACCCCCATCATCTCTTTATTTACTCCCTGCTGCCTGCTGCTGATGCAGGACGCAGATGATGAAGAGTTCAGAGCTGACTAGAGAGTGAAAAAAAAAAAAAAAGACGTGGATCTGCCTGTGCCGTTCTCCGGGAGCGTTCTGCCTGTCACCGTAATCTATACAGCTCCCCTCGGTGCTAGCACTCACACTCATAATGTGATTTGTCAAAGCTGTACAACATAAAAGAGGTGCGGGCGCTAATAGAGAGAGAAGAATCAAAGGGAGGGTCAACAGCACAGGAGTGTGACGTGAAATGGATACGATTGTTCTGTCGCCACATCCCTCTCCTCCTCCGCCTGCATCGCAGTCTGTTACTCAGCTGGAAAAGCTTCCCTTGTGTCGTCTCAGTCACTTGTAGATGCTCCATCACAAGGCAAGACGGGCTGTCAGTAGGGGAATGCAGTGGATTAGTTGTTCCAAACGCACATGTTTAATAGTGTCGGATATATTTGTTGGAATTTGAAATGAAATGTAAATACAAAAATATAAATACAAAATTTAAAAAAATGTCAGTGGTGTTAAATAAATATTTTTTAATATTTTACCATCTATGTTAAACCCAAATGCTCTTCAGAAGCTAATGTCATGGTAAAATGACAGGGAAATAGAAATATATGGAAGGGGAAATAAAAATGATCGTGCTTAACTCGACAGCTAAAGTTGAGAAATGAAGCCTCTCCTGTAAAATGATAGCAGTGTATGGTTAGGCACCATTCAGCCTGATAGTTTGTTTTTCTCAGTCCTTCATGCAAAACTTTTTCAAAATTAATTTGTATAAAAAAAGTCCATTTCAAATGCAAAGCTCATACCACAATGGCGGTGATTCAGTTCAAATTAACTGAGTTCATAACTGGACAGTTGCGACCATAATCCTCAGTGGTTGTCGAGAAACTCCAATGATGTTCATTCTGACCTTTAACCTTAACCCAGCACTGCCTTAAAACTGCTGAGTCCGTCAGACCTGGCAACGTGTGCGACACCAGCGTTTGTACGGTGTGATTGTGCACTGTGGTGTGCTGGATGGGACGGGTCAGCAACAGGTCTGAGTGTGTGTGGGGTTAGTGTAAGTGAGCAGGACGGAGGCCTCCCACTGCAGAGTGAGTGAGAGAGAGAGAGAGGGAGGGAAAGAGAGAGAGGGCTCAGAGATGGCTGCTGAGTGCTGCGGGGCCCCCTGGCAGGTCCCGGACAGAAAGATGAGCGTTGAATGGCAAGCGGCAACCTGAAGAATAGAGGCACAGTGGGGCGTCTGGGGAGGACTGGGTGATCTGAAACCTCCTCATTCTCTCCTCCTTTATCTTTTCATGCCTCTCTCTGTGTCTGTGCAGCTATTCAGAGCTGGTTGGGTGAGTCACACAGCTCCTCTGTTCAGACGGGCCATTTTGTTATCCGCCTTTTTTCGGCCTCTCCTTTCTCCTTATCTTACCTTCCAGTCTCCACCGTATCTGCAGGTGCATCTGTGCACAGGTGTTCGGATGGACAGATAAAGTGCCGATTGAGCATGGGGGGTGGGGGGGGAAACATGAGAGAATAGCGGGGGTCTGAGAGAGCCGTGTCTTGTTTTCCATGTTGTCGCTGTTTGTGCTTTATGTGTGGAGGTTTCACGTTTGCCGCAGTAACAATGTGGGTCTTTGTGCAGTGTGGGCTCCGTTTCTTGTCCTGTTGTTGTGTACGTTCAGTTGATACAGCAGCCTGAACCATGACACTGCAGCTGTCCCCATTCTGTGTGCTTCCAAAATGGCAACTTTTACCTTGTGCGTGTCCACTGGGGGAAACGTGTGTGTGCAGGATACAGTATCACAATCAGTTTATCACAATTCAAATCTGAAACAGTTTATTGGCCAAGTTTACTTATACACACAAGGAACTTGTTTCCGGCAGTTGTTTACATTCTCTAAGTACAAGTTGTAAACAGATTATAAATATATAGTATACAGAAAATATTTACTTCTAATAAAAAATGTTTAAAAAAATTAAAACAAAAAATGTACAACTGCAAAACCATTTAGGTCAAATGTTCAGATAAATATTTTAACGGTTTCTGGCCTTTGACCTTTGGGTTATGGGCCCAGCAGGCTTTCCATTGCACCACTCTGCAAAAGTACAAAAAGTAAAAGTAAAAGTATAAAAGTGGTCCAGCTGGTGGTTGACAACCTTGAATCTCATCATCAGTTCAACCCCCTATTTTTGCAAACTAAAACTAAAACTGGAAAAGTGGTCGGGAATAATTCAGCCAGTGCAACATTCCTGATTCATTCCCTAAAATGGAACATGTGCTCATAGTCGTTCAGACAAAAAACATTTAGCAGCTCAGTAAACTGCTGGTGTAAGTAATAACCTGGACTGGATAAACTGGATGATTATCACTTTCTCACCCCCCCGTTCCTCCCATCCCCCCCACCACCACCTTCCTACTTTCCACTCTACCTCTTCTCTTCATTTTTCTGAAACCCCCCGGGGTCTCCTGTGTCCTCTCCACTTTCCACGGCAGTGATAAGATGTCGACACGATTAAGAGTGAAAGCTAATCCGCCCTCTGCCTCTCTCCCCTCGGCTCTCCCCAGTCCTCAGGCAACACAAAGCGCCGTGGCCGAGTCTCTAAAAGAGAGAGAGAGAGGTAGAAGGACGAGGCGGCCAGGTGGACAAGGGGTTGGCTTGTAGCTAAATAATTGATGGGCGGCACTTTCGTTTTTTAATCTGTAAATGAGAAGGCCGTAGATGGCAGGCCTGTCGCTCTGACACCCTATCCGCAGCCCATTAAGATAAAAAGATGTTGGATAATGATCTTGGTTAAGGTGCAGTTTATCAGTCCGGGGGGAAGTGGCCTTATCTCCCAGGTGAGTGAACTTGTGTCCCCTGATGCACTGACATTACATCTCCATGTGGCAATGTCACCAGTGGAGCAAAGAGAGAGCTCTGGCATGATGAGCACTGTCAACAAAAAGTATTACCTTTCCACATTTGATTGACTATAGCCCCACAATATACTCTGCATCTGTTTCATTCAACATCATCTGCATAGAGGAGATATATAGGAAGGTAATATACAGGTGCCTCTCAATAAATTAGTGGTAACGTTAATTTATTTCAGTAACTCAATTCAGCAAAATTCTCAGATATAGATTCATTTCATACATAGTGACATATTTCAGGCCTTTATCTGTTATAATTTTGATAATTATCACTTACAGCTCATGAAAACCCCAAATTCTGTATCTCAGAAAATTGTAATATTGTGACAAAGTTCAGTATTGTGTTACAGTCATAGTGTTACACCCAATCACGATTGAAATATGTCACTATGTGTGTAATGAATCTATGATATACAGCATGACAGTTTCACTTTTTGAATTGAATTACTGAAATGAATGAACTTTACCATGTTATTCTAATTTATTGACATGCACACAAAGCACTGACCCACTGCTTTGTTTTCCAAGCAAGGTGTCAATAAAGTCGATGAGTTGGCTATTTCCAAGTCTTAAGCCACACATTCCTTAGACTGTTGTTGACATTTTTTCAGGGGCGCCATATTATTGCTGATGGGCCAGTTTTGGCTCCTGGGCCAGTAATCGCCAGTGGTTTACAGTGGTTATACGTTCTGAAAATCAGCACGGGGCAGAAATCGGCAACGCTAGCTTGTACACAGGTGTAATATTTGCACGCACGCACACACATGCCCTGAAATAAACAATAGTAGAAAGACAGATGATATTGTAGGATGGTAAACGGAGTATTGCAGCTGTGTGCATCCTTGTGTACAAGGTGTGATTCATTCTCAGCTTGTCCCCGCAGCCGAAACCTCTGATCCTATAATTTATTTCACCCAGCAGCAACCAGCTCCACCTCTGCGTCCCCCCATTCCCCCTCTTCACACTTCCTAGGTAAACACTTCTGTACAACACTCAGCTCAGGGGTGTCTTTTTGTTGCACATTTCTAATCTTCACATGAGCACACCTGCGGGGCTCGTGCTGGTCAATGTCAGAGCGGTCTACAGTATCCGGACAACACTCATGTCCTGTGTTGACAGGGAGGATGGAAGACACAGGACGATAGAGGGAAGGTAGAAAGGGAGGAAAAGGAGGAAAAAGAGCAGATGTGATAATTGTATGAGTTTCTGTGTCATCTCACAGACTGATTCCCTGGAGGTTTGCAGAGATGAAATGCTCTGACTTACGGCATCTGTTCACTTTTGCAGCTCAGAAAACCACCATAAATACACAATGTTACGCAAAAGACTTATATTTGAATTACGCCAAAGACTTTAGCGGTGAGAAGGGGCATTAAACAGTCTGAATTATAGCTTACTGGACTATGAAATAGAAAAAATAGAATTTGGTCTGACTGTCTGTTTCCTGTGTTAATTATTCTATAATTATTCTTCTACTTTTGGAGAAACCTACTTCTGATCAGGACAAGCAATAATCTTACTTTAATAGGCATTTATAAAATCAGCCCAAGAGCCAAGATAAAAACAAAACCAAAACCAAAATACCTTGCACATCACATCCGTCTAATATTTCTGTCAGAAGATAAAGTTGTATAACTACTGTTACATTTACTGTTGCACTGAAAATGTTTATGGTTCTTCAGTTCCTCTTTCAATTACTTCAATAAATAACTTGGGATAATATCAGGTTCCATCCAGATTAGGTTAAATCTAGTACAACAGCTGTGTAGCACTGTATTTGCCCAGCAGAGTGATGAGTTATGCTAATGGTAGCATTAGGCTTAGGGTTAGGGTTAGGTGTGTTTGGAGAATGTAGAAGGAGCAAATGATCAAATGTTCTTCTCACTAACTATTAAGTTTGGAATTGGAAGCGTTTCTCTTTTGGGGTTGTATGAAAACCAGAGACACGTAAAACATTCCACAGACAGTAAACAATAATCAGTTCTTCTAAATATCAGTGAAATTAAGATGAAGCTTTTGGAACATCATTCATATCCAATAAGCATCTACAATTATATCTTAAAAATTAGGTGTGCACACATAAAATCAACTTAAACCTTGAAGTGATTTCAAACTAAAAGTGAGTGAAACTATCTAAATTAAGAATATAAAGACTCTTAGCTGCCACATAAAGTATTTGCAAGCTGTGTTATTTGCCAAGGGGGGTTAATTAAGCACTTACTTATTGGGGCTCAATAAAACGTTAAAGCGCATTAACATTTAACGCTCGTTCTTTATGTCCATTTTCTGCAGGGCTTTTATTTCCTTCTTAAACTCAAACTACCCCTGCAGCCTAAGTGGTTGTGCTGCCAGCGTCGTACTGACTGCCACAGCTCTGAAACACGATGATGAAGCATTTTAAATCTGATGAGGTTTCAGCCTTTACTGTAAAAACGCACATGTCCCAAAGTGGCAGAGGTGGGATTTGCTCTCAGTCCTGGAGAGGAGCTGAAAATCATCAGCCTGAAGTCTGTTACGCTCTAATGTCAGAAAATCTTGTTTCCTTCCCCCATCACTATATATATATTTAATGTAATAGATCCATAATGAGGATGCGATGATGAGGGGCATGGCAGCTCAGGCCTTGAACTGTCAACAAAGCTCCCCCAAATAGCTAAAGCTCACAAAATGCTAATCAGTCTTGGCAAAGAGTCTCCAGTAAGTCCACAATACACAAAGGATAACTAGTATAACCCAGGCACACTCTTCAGTGTTTATTACACACACATAGATTTCCAAGGCTAAGTGACCTGCATGCTCTCCGCTTTGAATGGCAGAACTACCTGAGTGGCCTTGAGTTCTGCACCCAACCTGAACACGGTTATGTGGTAGCTAATGGTGATGCAGGTCGCTTCCACGGTCATCCATCAGACCTCGCAGGTAATGTCGACCAACTCGCTTGGCTTACGTCAGCCAGGATAAAGGCCTCTATTAGGAAAATGAGTAATGCCAGCTGAGGGGAGGTGACCTCGCAGCGGTCATGTGTCATCAAGGCTGAGGCACGATTGGCTGCTTTTGGTTAGTATCCGTACTGGCAAAGGGGCGGCGCGGCGCTTGACGGATGCTCGAGGCCGTGGCGAGATGGGCTACAGAGTCAGCCGTTTCACTCCCGTGATCTAATCTGTTACCCATCGTGCATCCTGCTTCACTGATGAAAAGGCAAGGTCCCATCCGTCACAGGCAGCTATGGTAAATGGAATTTTAACCCCCACACCCCCCACCAACCTGTGCAAAAAGGCCAAGATGATGGACGATCATTGCAAAAGACCCCAGAGCTATGGAAAATTAATATCAAGGGGCAAAAAAAATAAAATAAAAAAAGACTCCAGCTTCCTACAGATGCTCCTCTGCTTTCTGTCACTCAGCACAGTGACAGGCAGCTGAGCTCTGCCTCTGTTTCTACGGACAGAGACAAAGGTGAAGGGTCGCCACTGTCGTCATCTCCACTCTCCTTCAAGCAGGCGGCCCAGAGCAGTCACAGAGGGTCACGCCACATGACTAGATCTATGTGGCTTTAAATGAAGAAGGCTCGAATGGTTAAGGGTCATTTCTGGCATCACGCAAGCGTAACAGGTAGCGATAGGATTGAAAAGATGTGTGCAAACTCTACTGGCCTTGTGTTTCCCAAAGGGCCAGACAGACACCCGGTTTATTTCTCCACGGGCAGGGTATTATTTTAAATAGAACATTAACTTGGGGTATATCAGCATTTTTAATGTACACCGTCAGGTGTTGCCCAGGCTACTTGCCATTCACTATGACAGGTAAGTGGTAAGTAGCACACCTTGACCAGGATTTCAATCTCAGTCGGCCATATATTTTAATATGTATCCACATATACAGTAGACCCTTTCCAAAAAATTAGAATATCATGGAAATGTTGTTTAATTTCCATAATTCCATTCAAAAAGTTAAACTTTCATAGATTATAGATTCAGGGCCCACAATATAAACGATTTGAAGTGTTTATTTGTTTATTTTTACATAATTTGGGTTTCCAAATTCTGTCTTCAAGTCTGGTAGACTGTTGCAGTGACCTTGGATTTAAGAAAGCAGAGTTTACCAACACCTGCACTGGACATTGCACCCCAAATCATGACTGACTGTGGATATTTCACACTGGACCTCAAGCAGCTTGGGTTCTGTTCCTCACCCGTCTTCCTCCAAACCCTTGGACCTTGATTCCCGAATGAAAGGCACACTTTACTTTCATCAGAAAAGAGGATCTTGGACCACTGGCCAACAGTCCAGTCCTTCTTCTCCTTGGCCCAGTTGAGACGCTTCCTACGCTGGCTCAGGTTCAGAAGTGGCTTGACCCGAGGAACCCGACACTTGTAGCCCATCTCACGGATGCGTCTGAATGTGGTGGTTTTTGAAGCTGTAACTCCCGCCTCATTCCACTCTTTCTGGATCTCTGCCAGATTCTTGAATCTTCTCCATTTGATAATCCGCTGAAGCGCACCATCATCTCTTTTGCTGGTACATCTTCTCCTGCCACATTTTGCCCTTCCACTAGACTTTTCGTTGATATGCTTGGACACAGCACTCTGTGAACAGCCAGCCTCCTTAGCTATGAACTTTTGTGGCTTACCCATCCTATGGAGAGTATCAATGATGGTCTTCTGGCCAGTTGTTAAGTCTTTAGTCTTCCCTATATTGAACTGAACTGAGACAATTGAACCAAACTGAAGCAATTTAATGACACCTGGGGAAACCTGTGCAGGTGCTTTGAGTTTAGTGGATGATTAGTGTGTGACACTCAGTTTAAAACATTTATGCCCTGCAAAATTTGGGCTGATTTCTTCACAGTATTCTAATTTTTTGAATTCCTGTTTTCAAGGGTTTTATGAGCTGGAAACCCAAATTATGTAAAAATAAACAAATAAACACTTCAAATCGTTTAAATTGTGGGATCTATAATCTATGAAAGTTTAACTTTTTGAATGGAATTATGGAAATTAAACAACTTTTCCATGATATTCTAATTTTTTGGAAAGGGTCTGTATATACCAAAGGGAAATAGGATACATTATGTGAACTTGTAGAAAGTGAAAGTCACCCATGTTTTAACCTGTGTTTAACTGAAAACTTTGGTTTTCATCTTCGGATTATTTCAGGTCTCCTCTCATGTAAGAACTGAAAGTTCAAACGCTGAACTCCAGCTCTCAGTGCTGCCAACGCTAGCAGTCCCTCACTGAAACAAAGAGAGCTCTCTTTGTTATCACTCGCTCAAATCTCTTTAAGCCATCACTTTTTTTAAAAATGATGTACCACTGATTTAAAATGAAAGTGTTCATCAGAAAGAGAAGTGGCTTTGGTCTTTCACTGAAGCTCAATGTCACCTTGTCACGTTCAGCTGTTGTGCACCAAAGAACTCTGTTATTCTTCCTGACTGCAGCAGCCTGACTGTCTGAAACCCTCAGCATGCACACTCTCTGTTCCTGTTCTGTTTCCAGCTTCACTCCAGCATCTGACGCTCCACACAGCTCCCAGCAGGGACACTCCAACCTCGCTCAGCCATAATGACGATTCTCATCGAGACTCTCATCAGACTGACATTTTCACTGGTGCTGGCTGAGTGTGGTAGGAAATAGGTGGCTGCAGAAGATTAGGAGCCCAAATGAGGTTAACGTCATGAGAGAGTTCTGTTCATGAACACATCCCCTTCTCTCTCTCTCCGTGTCTGTCTCCTCAGGGTTTTTTCCGCCGGAGCATCCAGAAGAACATGGTGTACACATGTCACCGGGAGAAGAACTGCATTATCAACAAGGTGACAAGGAACCGCTGTCAGTACTGCCGCCTGCAGAAGTGCTTCGGCGTGGGAATGTCCAAAGAGTGTAAGTTTCCGAGCCATTTTACACAATGTGCTGTCATGGACTAAAATTAAATGTTGTCTTGTTGGAGTGGGCTGGATGCATATATTCACACATGTTCATAAAGTCAGCACTCCTCATTATACATACATACATACATTCACTCAAAACCATCTGTGGCAAGTTGGATTCAGTGTCTCGCCCAAGGACACGTACACATGTAGACTGGAAAAGCTGGGAGTCATCGCCTTCCCCCTTATGTCCTGCTCCAGGAAACGTTTGGTGTTCCTACTGTTTCAGGAACCTGAAATCTAATGCGTATGTATACCATCAGGCTCCCTGCCATTCACTATGACAGGTAAGTGGTAAGTAGCACACCTTGACCAGGATTTGAATCTCGGTCGGCCGTGTCAAAGTTAGTGTTTATTGCTATAGTACTTTATTATCATTATTATTATCAGTGTGATCACATTAAAGATTAATTAATCAGAGAAAGAGCTGCTGCTGCAAAAAAGATCTAACTCGTACATCATTTATGATGTTGCTTGTGTTTTCTTGTGCATGCTTGCTCTCAGTACTTGAACTGGTGAAGGAGAACTGCATCATCCCCTAAACCTCTGTCATACGTCCATCCAATGTCATGAGCAAACAAAAACAGGAGCCCAAAGAGCGGGCCCCCAACCTGACTCTGTGAAATGTAGTATCATATACTGTGTTTAGGAAAAACCCAGGCTTTTGCTGCTGTCGAGCCCCCCCCCCATGTTCCCTTCACTCAATTGTCATCAATAGCAAGAGTTTGCATTTCACAGGTTATTGGCATCCTTTGATTGCATCAGCATTTATAGCTCAAGTCCAATTCATGCTCCATTAGCTCCATTCTCCTCTCTCTTATGTTGTTTCACACCTCAGCAGTGGAGTCATGGAGAAGATGATGTCTTGATATCCTGGGGCTAAACCCCCCCACAGGGCCACTGATGAGAAAATGGTCCATTCATGGATGGAGGTGATATGGTGGCATCATTAGCCTCTGAACGCCTACTTCGAAAGATCCAAACTAACTGGATGTCATGCCTTTTTGGGGCTTCTGGTTTATATAGTTTTTCCACACACCTTCTCGCAAAGAGAGATGATATTTAAGCTAGTGTATTATATTTACATTGCAGTACTGAGCCAGGCATAGAGTCACCTGAGGTCACCTAGAGATACAAAGGAACACCAGGAACAGAACAGACACATCGACCTCAAGATGGAGAAGGAAATGAGACTGAGGTGCATCATATTAGGGAGGAGCAGGTAAACACAGAGGTGGGAAACTCAGTGGGACAGGAAACAAAATGAACGACAGTCATGTGAGGACAATGATAACAAAATAAACCAGGAAGGGACGCCATATGGTGTCAGTGGGCCGGATGTGGTGGCTGTCAGTTACTGTGACTGAAATGGATATGGAACTTTCGTTCTTAATTTAATTTGCATCAAAATCTGGAATAGTAGCAGTTAAAAATTAGTTGATTGGACTGAATTGCATCTTTGGCAACACTTTTATTTCCAGTGATTTCTAAGTTTGTTTATTTTTTTATCTCACCCTGGTCTATACAATACCATGATATGTATGACTGCTGTTAGGGGGCTGTGATGGGAGATCAGGGTAATGGACCTCAAGGGCTTTTTTTAATTTACCCAGAGATCATAATCCTTAAGAGAAGCTTTAATAAGTGTAATAGATTTACTAAGAAAGGTGGGTGTTGTGGAGCAGCAGTCGAGAACTACATCTAAAGACCAGTCAGAATCCCCTGTGATAGTTAAAGGCTGAGAGGTCGGGTCAGGTGCTGGCAAAAATAAAAAGGTCAAAAACAGAATCACATCAGCGTTAACTCCAGGCTGAAAAGTTTGTTGTGAGTCCAGCAGCCGTGTAGGTCTAAAGAGAGTATTTAAGAACCAAAAGGGCAGCAAAGCCTCTGTGTGTCATTACATTGTACATTTGGCAGATGCTTTCATTAGTGACCTATAACTGAGGGACCACACTAAAGCTTCAGTTCATCAGCGGAATATTAAGACGGAATTAAGTGAATAATGTGTTCAGTTAGTGCAAGAGATAAGCACATAGTGTAAGTTGGGTAGGTCCGGACTGTGATAGTCTTAATGAAGACCTAATGAAGCCAATAGACAAGTGCTGATTGTGTTGTAGTGTCAGGTATGAACACAATTCAGAGTTAGTGCTCTATTATTATTGTAGTGCATTAACAAGATACACCGAACAGACACAGCATTTAGAGCTGCTGCCGGGTTTAACGATGCGTCTGATTGGTGTAAATGGTTTCTGCCAATTAAAGATGCTGCACTTGATCTAAACACAGAATCATAGAGCAACGGAACATCTTCACTGAGTTGTGTGTTTTTTACTGTATGTTGCAGTGCTAGTTATATCATGATGAAGTCAACAGTCCAGTCTGAGGCCTGAGTCTTGTGATTTCATGTGAGTCTGCAGAAAACTGAAACGCTATATGGAGTGGAACACAAGGAACATTATTTGTGTGTGTGTGTGTGTGTGTGTGTGTGGTGCAATGACATGACCGAGATTTAGCACATCCTTACACAAGTTGTTTCTTTCTGTTATAACAGGGATGACGAGTCTTGTGAAGTCATGAGCTCTAATGTGCTCCATTATTTATTGGTTGTTGTCAATAAACAACGTAAGCAGGAGAAAAATAAGTATGAGACCTTGCAGAGATACCACTGACACACACACACACACACACACATACACTTACATATACACAAAGCTGTGTGCAAAACTTGCAAGAACATTTGACAGAAATAAGTTTTGAAAAGAAAAATAGATATTGAAATAGATATTGAACATTAGTACAGTGGTGTGTCAGACAGTGTGTCCAACACCACTGTTGTAGCCCATCGTGTTGGAACACAACCCAGAACATTTTGGTGGTTAGCAGGAGTTAGCACCCAAGCCTTACATCAAGATGGTTTCCTCAGATATACAGACAGGGGTTCAGTTAATCGGAGACTGTAGTTGTGGATATGAATGTTCCTGAGTATGTTTGTCTGTATGTGGCTCTGTGATTGGTCCATAGTGTCCACTGTCTCCCACTCAAAGTCAGCTTGGATTGGCTCCATCTTGGTCACTGGGTTGATTACTGTGTATTGCGGTAAACAAGATGGATCCAAATGGCTTTGATGCTCATCTGGCGGCACCAGCAGTTCACGTCTTCTTAGACCTGGGTTAGGGTTACGGTATTGTGGATTGTATATCACGTGCAGTATTGTATATGCTGCAAGCACAGAAATAAGACAAAATATATGTTTTGTTTTAGTCTGAGTCCAAAGCCAAAAGCTGTGAAGTCTTGTCAGTGTGGAAAAAAAAACCTCTCGACTCACAGTGAAACCATCAATAGACACGTTCATCATTTCTAAGATGCTTGTGTGGTGTTCTAACCCTTTCCTGCTCCAAGGTCATCATTTCACTGTGCAGGTTTCCCATCTGACAGCCCCTGCTCTTTTCCATTCCCCTGCCCCATTAGGGCCATTTGCTTAGACTCGGAGCTCTGGCAGCACTGAAGACTTATCATCGTTCCTCGACAACCACCTGGTTAGTGTGAGGGAGCTGCCATGTTAAGTGCTGTGGCAAGTGGCCCAGGCTGGACCACGTGGGCCCCAGATAGATGGTGTTTGTTTACGGCTGCATCTGTTTGTTTGCAGAGCGACTGTGCAGAGCTTGGCAGCCCGCAGATGGCTGGCTGGTGGCTTCTCAACAACAGCGGCCGTCATCCGTGCTTGCAGCCCCTGAACCATACAACATCCAGCAGAGCAGAGGGGAAAAAATGGCAGGATGCAGCAGGGGTCTAGAAACAGCTGTGGAAAAAAAGAACTAAGCAGACAAAAGACAGGGGGTGGGACCCTTAACTAATAAAGGGAATACGATTGTCTTGGAGGCATCGCTGTAAAAAGTCAATGTGCCAGCATGTCTGATTCCCACTCACTTTATCCCTTAGTGTTGAACACTTGAACACAGCACTAGACCTTCAGAGGTTTTTCATCCAGCCACTCTGTCAGGAGACAAACATTCAAACCACATTTCTGTATTGTTTGTTTTTGGACTGGAATGATTTGTGCAGCGGTGCTGGAATGGTTTCTTGTCAGAGACAGACACAGTGTACAACACAAGTGTTGCTTGCACCTTTAAAGATAGAAATGAATAACGCTTACAGAATCTGGACTTAGATTGGAAGACTTTGTTGCACGTTATAGTAATAATGTGGATGCAGGACTGTTAGGGAATAAAAAATACCCATTTGTCAGCCTTCATCATGATTTAGCTAAAAATGCATTACCGCACCAGGATCTCTAGGAAATCTCTTAAATTTGACATAACAAACAGTGCTTATGCTTCCAGGTAGATTGTTATAGGCCGGTAACGATGAAAGTGGAGATGCTTTTCATTAGGCGTAGTGATCACAGGCACTAGAAACATGGAACTGCCCGGTTCCCCTTTTGTGCTTGTTAAAATGCCATATATCTTTGTTTATATTTATTTTAATGGCCTCTTTTTGTAATGCATTAATTTAATGCCTCTTCTAGCACTAACATTGATTTGCCTGGAGTCCAATGATAATTGACTGCCCTTGTGTGTGTGTATATGTGTGTGTGTGTGAGAGAGAGGGGGGTGGATTTGCCTTGTTGCTGTCCTCCTAAATGACATCTTGTGGCACGTCATTCTGTGTGAGGACCACAGCCCCCTCACAGACTGTCACCAAACTGTGACGAATAACACACATACACATTTGAACAGACTGTGGACCATCCCCCCCTTTTTAAACCATTATTTTGCCCCCCTCTGCCCCCCCCCTCCCCAATCATTATGCAAAGTGTTTTTGCATTGTGCGTGTGTGTGTGTGTGTGTGCGTGTGTGGACCACGTGGTTTCACATGTTTCAAGTGATTTTTCCAAACATCATGAACATCCAAAAGGCTCAATTCTGGGAGAGACTTTCACAGCAGCAGGGAAAATCGCTGATCACTCACCTGGGATAGATGATAGTGGTCAATAAGTCTGGGCCGGTGCTTAAAAAGAGCTCATTCATTGGCTGTGTTGTTGTGTAGCTGTTGGACGGCAAAGTAGTCATTGTTGTTTCTGAATGGGCACAAAGGAAGATGGGATGTTAAACCATTATAGGGAGGACAGATGCAATATTATTTACATTTAGGGAGTGTCATCTACCAAACATGTAGTGTTTCACCTAATGTTTTCACATTTGCTATTTTCAACAACAATCTATTTTTTTTTATCTGTTACAGTACACGTCACTATCAGTACTGTATGATTGCACTAATATGAACTGCTCAGCTGTGATATTTTTGTGGCTCATCTATTTGACAGTAATATCCTCATGAGCCTAATTTACACTGATATACTCTGGCTCCATGATTTATTTCTTGTAATTAGTAATTAACATTGTTAAATGTATTTCAGGTGTAAATTTATGCAATTAAGTCACATTCGTCATGTTAATAAAGTCACATTATGTGGACGCTGTTTCATTTACATTTAGTTAGTAATTATTACAATCCGATTTTAGCCTATGAACTGATTAACATCACTGTCATCATAACAGCTATACATCAACATCATGTTGCAATGTATTTACTGTATTCAAGAGAATATCCACACATCAAGTGTAGTGGACATATAGGTCAAAGATGTAGGTCAGAGTGTATGGAGCGATTAATGTCAGCACATCACTGCTGCCTCTCAGCAGAGCATATAGAACAAAGCCTGAGCAAAACATTCAGTCTAATTCTGTGATGCAGAAAATCATAGTGACTCCGTTGTTTCAATGACCTGCGACATTCAGACGTCATGGAAACAGAGACGTGTCCAGTGGGTGAAATGTGTCCTGTATGTCAAAGTTGAACAGATGAACACAACCTTCAGTGTCCCTGACAGATTGCAACTGACTTGGATCTTTAGGATTATATGCATCTAAGAATTACATTGCAGGCTAGCAGCATGTTTCACTGATTATGCAGCACATGATTTCAGACAGTTTAAGGGTATGAGGAGCTGTTGATAAAACAGATAAGGCATTTGAGTTGGGTTAATGCCTGATTATGGAGATGGAGAAGCACATCAGGCAGTATGATTACAGGTGAAGTCTGGATGTGATATAGGCTGCAGTCTGATATTAGTTGTAGCATCAGGAACTGAAAACCCTGGCGATGTTTGCAGCTTGTCAAGGGAAAATGCTGCAACATTTTTTGGGAGGATTTTATTAATCTGACTTTCAGTTGTGCCTTGCCCAAGGACACATCTGCTCACAGACTGGAGCTGGGAATTGAACCAGTGACCTTCTGAATGTGCATGACCTGCTTGTCCTCAACAGTGGAGCTAACTGCAGGGACGTGTTTTTAGATTTTTTTTTTCATTTGGTCTTATGTACTGCTGATGGTCAACATTAGTCATAGTGTAGACCAGTCTCTGTCACTCAGCATCCCCTTTGACCCTTTAGCCCTGACTATAACGTACTTCTCCATATGTTCACAGCTCCACACCGTCACACACCTATTCTCGTTTTCTGTGCCAAGAATAAAGCGTCTCCATCCTTCCAGACGGATCCATCTCAGTGCATTATGGGAAGAGCAGGCTCTTGAAAACCTCCTCCAACTCACAACAGACTGGCTGTGTGCTTTCACATTCTTCTCATGTACTCTTCATCCTATTCAGAGCATCGACTTCTGCTTTGTGCTCCTCCTTTGTGTATGTCACTGTCAGTGTGTGGATGCACTTGTCACTAGTCCCTTTGTGTTAACCTTCTTTCACAGCTCTGATATGTTACCTGATTTCTAAATAAAATACCTTACACACACACACACACACACACAAATGCAATGTAATTTTGTGTAAGTAATTTGCACCATGGGCCATTGTCAGTGTGTTCACACAGTGTCATGTATACCCTCTGATTTTATTTCCAAGTTGCAGTGTGTAGTGTTTGCACACAGTATGTGAATATAAGAGTGAGGTACCACACCTCACTCCTCTAGCCACATTCTGAATCTTGGTTATTCAACTGAATATTCTTATTTCTATGTATCATAATGTTTCATATTTTAAAAAACTCACAGAAATGTGTTTTCAGAATGTAATCATTTTAAAAGACTACTGATTTTAAATACATGATGAAGAAAACCAAGTATTTCTCAGAAATGAAGTGGAAGGATAAAAATTGAAATCCAGTAAATTACTTGCTCTAACAGAGTTTTTACAGCCATGTTTGTTTGCCACTGTATAAAACTTCTGCTGCATCTTTTAAAAATTCACCACAGCGGAAAAAAAAATGCTTACACACAATCTGTCTTGCTTTTGTGTAATTTTAGCCGACATATATCAACATTCACTACAAGGATCAAGTCGTCCACTTGCCATTGTTGACGGTCCTAATCCTAATCCTTTGTTCTCCCTCAGCTGTTCGGAATGACCGCAATAAGAAGAAGAAAGAGAGCCCAAAGCCGGAGCTGGCAGAGAGCTACGAGCTGACGGCCGAGTTGGAGAGCATCATCGAGAAGATTCGCAAGGCCCATCAAGAAACCTTCCCCTCCCTCTGCCAGCTTGGCAAATACACCACGGTGAGTTCACTGTCCCGCAGTGTCTGGAACATCTGTCTTCATGTACACCTCTATAGTGTTTCTTTCATCCTGTGAGTGTGTACCGGCCAGTGACAAGGTTTGCATCCTTGATCTTATCTGTCCAAACCGCCCTGAGTGCAGAGCTCATAATGATTATCAATGACTCTTGTAGTGTAAATCCCCATCGAATGCACCTCCAGAGCTCCGACATACACATCTGACTGTCCAGGCAAATCCTCGCCGCCACCACTCCTTCTTCTTCTTCTCTCAATACTTATTGATTTGGCATTAGCCATGATAGAAAGACAGTAAGAGTAGCGGATCGCACTAACACAGCACAACTAACACATCATTTCCCCAGGCTGCCTCTGCTGAGGCAAATCCAGAAGGATTTGTTGACCACAGTTTTTCTATGTTGCATGAGTGAGAAGGGAAATTTAAAAAAATAATAAAAATAAAGATTTCTTAAGGAGACAGTGGGTGGATGTTAATCCACACAGGGACTCGGAGAAGGTTCACCCTTACTGACCCTGTATGTATGCAAAGGACATCTATGTGACAGCATGCCTCTTCTTCTTCTTTTATTTAATAACGACTGGCAAACACTCTACCTGTGCATTACCACTGTTGTACTTAATGGTGGTGAGTGGGAAGGTCGAACCAGCATGATGCAGGTATATCCACCAGTTATTCAGACCAGCCAACAAACAAAACAACAACAACAACAACAACACAATCTCTCTTTCAGCAGCCAATCAGTCATGGGGTGAATGAATTAGACTCCATGACAACCACCATGGAGACTGAGTTCTCTTTACAATGGATTACACCCTACCACATCACATTACATTATGTTACTTTTATTAATTTTAGCCTCTTGCGATCATCGAGGAGTTGATGACCTTCCCCACTGGGACAGCTCTGCATTTTGCAGGACCCTGTGCTAAAGTTCCAGGTCATACAGGTGGTACGAAAGCCATCAGAGCCACTTCTGGAACGTACTTGACATTGAGGTATTTGATGCTTCGTCAGAGAAATAATTAAAGCTGCAGGATGGCTGACAGCTCTGCATGGAGAAGAGGTGGCAGCTCTTTGATTGACATGTAGGCATGTCGGCGCTGTGCTGGGAGCTGACAGCGTCTAATGTGTTTGATCCTCGTCGACTTACATATAGACTGCAGTCAGCGGGAGGGAGCTGACACAGGCGCACCACAAATATCTCTCTTGTGGTGGAGTGTTGCTTGACACCTGTCAATCATGGAAAATAGATGTTTATAAAAAGGTAAACAAATCAAGCGATCAGATGTGATGTCGCTCTCGTAGCTGTGATGAAAACGAGCCACGCGTCGCTTTACGCGTCCGTTTGTTCCCCCAAACGTAAAGCTGCTACTCGCTCTAACCCGTCTCTTCTCCACCCTCATCCCATTCAGCCTCCCACAAGACACTTCCTGATTTTTCTGCTAAATAATCTGTCCGCATTGAAGCAGAATCCGCAGCTGAAAACAGTGGGCCGTGATAGGAGAAATATTGCGCGGTGGTTATGATATAGCCAGTGTTTGCTGTTTGTCGGCGCGGCAGCGGGGCCTGAGATAAAGCCTTAATCTGGATCAGTGGTAATTATGGCCGCTCACAGACTGTGAGAAGTTCCTGATTATTAGTGATCGCATCCCGATGCAGAGCCTCTTTGAGTCATCCTCATCGGAAACAGAGCAGAGGCTCCCTGCGCCTCCAGATTAGGTTATAGCTCCAATTACTGCGCTGAAATATTCAAATCCTAGTCTGCAGTGATTTAGGAGTTCATCGCTGGGTTAGCTGAGATAGCTGCGCCAGTGAGAGGGGCCTGAATAATGCCTCATTGACAGTGATGGCGATGACAAATGAGCCTGGTGCTTTCAAAGACAAAATAAGGCATTAGCTCTCAGTGGGGCCTGGGGGTGGAGGGAATGGCAGAGGGAGGGGGTGATGGGGGGTGGGGGTCCTGGCGGCCGCGGTTGCTGCTGCTGCACATTACACGGCCCGGCCCAGAGATATTAGCCACATTACAGTTTGTCTGCCGTCACCATCAGTCACAGGTGCTGGCTGCTCCCACCGCCGGCTTCCTCTCTGCATGTGTACACACCGGTCTGCTGATGTACTGCACAGTGCTCATTATTCCTCCGCCGCCACCTTCCACTCTCATGTCGCAACTTCCATAATTTGTTTGAATAAATGATCTGAAATGAAATTAGAATTCCCCGGCAACTTCCTTGTTTCACCGTATTGAATTATGGGTCGGGTGTAATTGAGTGAAATTGCAGGGGAGGAGGGGTGTTATCTCGCCCTCGTCCCTCCTCAGCTCCCCCTTTTTAGTTTCCCCTCCCTCCCCCCCTGCAGCCAGAGGGAAGAGCAAGATAAGTTGCTTTAATATCAGCAACCTCCATCCCCTCCAACATATGTGCACTGTGCAAACACACACACACACACACACACACACACACACACACACACTGCTTCCTCTGTCGCCATCAAATCAGACGTCAATCAGTGGAATGTGCGTCCGTAGTGCTGTTGTGTTGACTGCAGCTCGTTGGCGGTGATTTAAACACAGTGCAAATGTGCCTCTCACTTAACCCCAGATCATATTTAATGATCCCTCTCTCTCTCTTTCTCTATGTTCTTCTCTGTCTCTCTCTCTCCCCGTTGGCCGAACAATAGATTGTTTGCTCGTGACAGTGTCCAGCAGCCGTGGTGCTAACTGCCTCATAGTAACAACCTCAGGGGGATTGATATGCTGTGAGGGGGGCGAGTTGGGGTGGGATGGGGGGTAGGGGTGGTGGGGTTATGGTGCTCTGGCCGGCTTCACAGTCACTGCAGTGGTGTGTTCAGGAGCAGGAGGCTGCTGCTGTGTTCATGGCCTCTCATGCTGACTCTGGCTGAGGCCCTGTTAACACCTGGCCTTTACATCTGTCTCTGGTGACACTGTCACAAGTGGACAGCTCAAAAACGTCCTCATGTACCACCTGGCACTTACAACCAGCGTGACCTCACCTGCCCTCTCCGTATGGAAATAAACATGTACATAGCCTGTGGCTGTAAAGACTGGACCTGTTCATTTCCATTAGTGTAAATTAGAAACGGGCAAACAGTGGTGCCAACTGGATGATTTTCACCTCTGTC
This sequence comes from Trinectes maculatus, assembly GCA_016785345.1. Lineage (NCBI taxonomy): Eukaryota > Metazoa > Chordata > Actinopteri > Pleuronectiformes > Achiridae > Trinectes > Trinectes maculatus. The sequence goes on from JAFBJQ010001322.1 coordinate 313,301, forward strand.
CACAGGTAAACAGAAGGTCAAGAAGGTCAAGAGGACACGTTGATTCAGTCTCTCATGTGTAGAAGACCATGTTGTTTTAGTCTGGGTTCTGGTCTGAATGAACAAAGAAGGGAGGTCCACACAGTAAACAAGTTTATTTTAAAGAAACCAAATCACAGAAAACAACATAGGTGAGAACTAAAGTCAAACTCAACCATAACCAAACTGTTCCGAACAGAATCGGACCCCAAAGCAGGGACTCTCAGAAAAAAAAATCAAAGTACAAAGTCCTTTAACTAGATACCTGAGCTTATTAACTGATCACAGTAGGCGATTCACACTCACGCAATACTACAGTATTACAGCACAAATCACAGTGACTTAGGCTATTAAAGATATTAAAAAGAAAGAAACAAAAGGCAAACATCTGCAGATCACAGAAAATAACATAAATGAGATGACAAACTAAAGTCAAACTCAACCACAACCAAACAATACCAAGGTGAGTGTCTGCTAGGCACCAGGGGGGAGAGAGAGACGTTTGGACTCATCCTGCCTTTTAAAGGCTCTGAGCAGGTGAGCCCACTTCCTCTAATGAGATGGGAGGAGCCGAGCAACCTGGAAAAGAAAAAAATGGAGGCCGGACACAAGGCCTGTGGCCAAATTTTTACATAAATGGTTTGATTACTTAACATCCACTGAAATTTAACTTTATAGATATATAAGGCTTCATTTTCTTTCAGTGCTTCGTCTGGCAGTTTTATTTATTAGTCACGCGTTAAACGCAGTTCAGACTTGATTAACCAAATTAATAATCAACTAAATGTTGATGTTATGAAGAGGTTTGTAGGTAGTGCCAATACAGGAGGATCATGTCGAACAGGGGAAAACAAACTTTCGTGCAGAAGGTTCATTCAAAAGACACAAACTCAAATCCAAAAAAACACGAGGAGAAACCAAGAGGTGGTAGATGTGGTAGATCATCTGGCAACCAGGTAGAGAAAAGACCAGGCAAAGAGCAGGAGATGAGCTGACTCAAAACAGGTGTGCCTCGTCTGCTGCTTATTGAGAGGCTAACCACGCCCCCTGTCACGCCCCTGTCACGCCCCCTGCCACACACCTGCCCTGGAAGACAAACAGAAAAGGGGGACGAACACATAATTCTGCAACACAAAACAGAACCACAACAGTCGAGCGACATCTTTCGGCTCATCATATCAATAACACTGACTGACATACACACAGAGAGAGAGCACCTTTCCTCTCTATTTGACACTTTGCTGTATGCTGAATAAACATGTAGGTGTTTGTTTGGAGACACTCTGTAAAAAAAACCTCTTCTGCAGTTGTGTTCGTTATCCGAAAATAAAAAAGCCGACGCAGACGTCAATTACAGCTGCTTGAGGTTGTGTTTGTCTCTCCTGAGGCCTGTGAGTCATACTTTGCAATTCTACCTCATAATACATTTGTGCAGAGCTTTTTTTTTGTGGCACATACATTTTTGATTCTGTCAAGAGCACTTTTTAAAATTGTAACTCTTTTCCATAACTTTGATCTATTTTAAGTAGCGAACCAGTGGATATATTAGGCAGTTACTTCCATATTAATGTAAACAATGTTGTATTTATTAGCTAATTTCCTTGCAGTCTTCAAAGCACATGTAACTGTCTGCACACTGGTACTGTAAAATGTAAACACGACTTCTTCTAATCTCTGACATATAACATGATAATGGCTGCTACATGGCAGGTGCATATGTAGTATGCATATGTGCGTACTAAAAAAAAGGTTTGAGTCAAGAAGATGTAAACTGTATGAGGTGGTTTATGCGTCAGCATGGTGTTTATCCTCCTGGTAATGTTTGCTTCTCTGTATCACTATACGTTAGGTCTCACCGAATTTAAAAGAATCCAGAAAGTCCATGTAATATGATCCTGTATTGACTTTCCACATAACAATTCCCATCCAATGTCCAATGACCAGTTTTTTCCATTGCAGCCATCATCAGCAGATGAACAGTGTTTGCAACTGGCTGCTTTAATACTCACTTTACCTCATGGGCAGGGTTTGTCTGGATTAAAACCAATGTAATACCACTGTGCAAACAGCTTTGCCTAGAATATATATATTGCCTA
>JAFBJQ010001322.1:315440-351430 GCA_016785345.1 Trinectes maculatus
TTATGTATCTAATATCATACTTATGTCCTTATTTCTAAAAGAGAACAAAAACAGGAGAACAAAAGCAGATATCCTGCGCATGAACGTGTTTTGTACAACAGGCCTCTGGTGTCCAACACACGTCAGTAAAGATCGTCCCCCTCATTGTGTTTAGTGTCGGTGTGTGTCACCTTCGCTGTGAGTTTGTGCTGTGTGTCCTTGCTACATGTGGAGACTCGCCCGTGTAGAACAGATGGGCTATTCCATGTAAACCATCAGAAAACAAAATGCTCATCAGATGCTCCATCCCCACCTTCCGCCAGCAAACCGCAGCTTTCCTGCGCGACGCCCGAATCATTCCCCAGCTGCTGCACACTCTCATCGGAATGAATCTGTCATATTATCTTCCGTTCTCACCGACCTCCCACTCCACTCCCACATAAACATGGCTGCTCCAGCCCTAAACGGCAGCTAATGGAACCATGGTCATTTTTTGACCATTGCAGAATCACCTCTGTTTCACTTTTGGTTCCACATCACACCCCAAACCTCAAAACATTATCAGACTGTATCTAAAGAGGAGGCCAATGGATAAACTCATTGAGAAGATAGAACCAAACCTTAACCCGGTCAGTCCTCTAGACCATGATTTACGATTTATGATGTTATGATTTACCACCTCACAGGGTCTGATCAGAGATCAGTTCTAACTGCTTCTGCTGTATAGTTTTATCCATATGTATCATTTACTTATTTATTTATTCACTTTACTATATGTTTTTATGTATTCTTATAGCTTCATTCCTTTTGTTTCAATCATGTTTCTCACTTAAAGTGTGAGTGCTAAACAAGTAGGTAGCCTACCTCTGCCTTATACATATATATATATACATACACACACATAGACGCACACACACACACATATATATATATTGTTTTATATTTTGTATAAAACATAAAACCATAGGCCATAAATCAACAAACACATCAGTCTCCCTTTAGCTTTCACATCACCTTCCTGAACTGAAATAACTCGTCTCCTCACTGTCACCAATAAATATCTGCCCTCTCTTTTCCTCCGTTGTTCCTTCTCCTTCTCTCTCTGGTCTCTTGCAGCTCACTTACTCCCACTTTTTCTCATTCCGCACATTACAATCAGCTTCGTGGTTATTGTTCCCCGGCTTTCAGCCGCCCTGCTCCCCTCCACTGTTTGTGTATGTTCTGGATGGTATAGCTGTATTAATGGCAGCTCTGGCTTCCAGCCGCCCTGTGCTACCTGTCACAGCTCGGCGTCTGCATCCCATCATTGCATAAGCATCCCACTGGCACTGTTATGCTCATTATTGCAGGGCCCAGCCACCCGGCTCGGCTCAGCTCAGCATATTCACAACAACAACCCTGCCAGTGTTTTCCAGAGCTCTGGTCTTATGGAGCCTATTTACTGTAGGTAACTGTGACACATATGGAGCAGAGTGAAGAGGATGCACGGAGGAGATCATTAGCAACAGTCTGTGCAGTGACGACAGGAGCTGCCTCTTCGGCTGATGGCTTGTTCTCTCTCGCTCTCTCTGTGTCTGTGTGTGTTTTTATTTTGTGTGTGTGTGTGTGCGTGTGCTTCTCAGAACTCGAGTGCAGACCACCGTGTCAGACTGGACCTGGGCCTGTGGGACAAATTCAGCGAGCTGGCCACCAAGTGCATTATCAAGATCGTGGAGTTTGCCAAACGAGTGCCTGGCTTCACGGGGTTGACCATCGCCGACCAGATCACTCTCCTAAAAGCTGCCTGTCTGGACATTTTGGTGGGTGTTAATGCTTTTACTTTGGAGGAACGCACTTGGGAATTGCACTGGTCCCAATGTTGTAAAAATGTTATTACAGTAAATTTCATCAACTCGTGGAACGACAACAACATAACTCTCCCACTGGTGCACTGGAGTGTCCCAGTTCCCACATCAATCTGCAAGGTTTGCTTAATAACTACTGAATGAGTAAATAAGAAAATGTTTGCTATTAATAATCATCCGAGGAGGCGATGGTAGGTCATCGACTCGTGTCTGCTGCCCTCAAGTGGCCAAAAAAATCAGTTATAGCAGATTTCAGTAGTTCTGCGATTTATTTTGGAAATCTTAATGAGATATGTGAAATGATTTTTGTATTCTTTTAATTATTATTTACTTAACTACAACTCAATAATAAGTGAGTGAAGTTGTGAGCGTAGTTACAGTAGAATTCATTTTTGTGCTGACTTTGGCTCAGGCTAGATTAGTTACACATGATGGCGATGTCAGTTTGTGCTCCAGGGAATTTCCAGACGATTTTGCCACCAATTCAATCGTCTGCTCAATCCGATCATCTGCACACTTCATTATCTCTGCATCAGATAAAGCTGCCTACTGAAATTGGGCTTATATCTCATAGCAGTGAGAACGAGCTGATAATAGAAATGCTTCATTTTGAATTAAAATTTAATTTGTGACTGTATTAGGATTCTAAATGGCCCAGAGGCAAGTACATCAGCACTTACAGTTGTCTGATGACCACTTGTGTGAAAGCCAAATTTCTTAAATTGTCCAAGTGTTTTCAGTTTATGAAGCCAAAAACACAAAAAACATAGTTTGTTTATGTTTTGTATAGTTCTTGTTCCAAACGCAGTAATTGTCTCACCTTATCAGCTACATCAGTACTTAATTTAAAATGTGAACTCATTTCTCTTTAACAGAGTTGCTGCAAGATCCACAGTTTAGATGTTTCTTCAGTGTGAGAGTTAACTTCTCCAGAACTGCTCCCAGCACTAACACAGCACAGTTATAGAAACAGGCATCTTCAGGATATTGTCATATTTATTTTCCATCGTCTTCCTCAGTGTGTAAGAATCCATTAACTCATTCAGATACGGCGGTGAGCGTCAGATCTCTGGTGGGTTGAACCTTAGCCGAGCTCCCATTCGACTGATGCTCAGAACATATTGGCTGACCTCTGCAGCCGGCCAATGGGAGTCAGGAAGATCCAATTAATTGATAATACCAGTCTTCTTAATTCATCATGTGGAGTAGCTGTCCGTCTGTAGTGTGGATCGGGTCTGGTTTGTTTTTTGGGGGTTTTGGTGGGGGGGGGTGTAGTTGTCTGAAGCGGGGGGTAGTTTTCTGAAGCTTCATGTGTTAATGATGCTGTGTGTTCTTTATGGAGATACAGATGCAGACGTGTCAGCAGTCTGCCAGCTGCCAGCGGCTAAATGTTTCTTCTGTAGAGTTGCGAAGCGGAGCGATGTACTGTGCTAATGTGACCACAATAATGAGATGGAAAAAATACAAAAGGGCGCTGTGTGTGTGTGTGTGTGTGTGTGTGTGTGTGTGTGTGTGTGTGTGTGTGTGTGTGCGTGTGTGTGTGTGTGTGTGTGTGTGTGTGTGTGTGTGTGTATTTAGACTAACTGTGATTAAGGCCAGTTTAATATATTTGCCAAAATGCTAACTATAATTAATACCTAGTGTATGATATGATGAAGTATAATTAAGTAATACAAATATTGCATAACGTTTGAGTTCGGACTGAAGTAGTCGGTATGCATGTACATATGTCAGCCCGTATCCATATATTATAAATTAATCGTATTAGTGGGTTCTCCCAACAGCCTGGTATATGTGTCTGTCTGTAGAGGACATGAGGAAGTGATGTACGGGTTTGAGCTGTATTTTGGTGGGAGCTTGCAAAAGCTCTGATTAATGCATGAAGATGCATATTAATGTGAGGAGCAGCTAAACAGCATCCAGACACATGCTGGATAAATGAATGCTGATGAAGAGGGGCAGTAGTTTGTCCGATATTTTTTATTCCGATCGTTTGTTTTCAGTGTCTGCGGCTGTGCCACTGACGTAAAGTCGGAACGTTTTTTTTAGACGTGCGCGGGCTCCCAGGGAGACAGAGGTGAGAAGTTGAAGGCCAGCTGTGGTGACTTTCTGGCTCCCACTCAGCCATCAGCATCCGCTCACCAGCACATTTCTGTGGTGAAGGGCGAGCAGAGAGTGTGCACAGGGGCCGAGTGAGGGAGTGTCATAGTAAAGATCAAACACAGTGCGTGTGTGTGTGGTGTGTGTGTGTGTGTGTGTGTGAGCGCGGGCCTGGCCAGCCGGTGTGAGTAACCGCCAGTAGCCATGTTTTATTCTGTTTCATGTTGCGGACACGGCTGCCACTCACTGTCAGAAGCATCCCACTCAGATAGCTTCAAAGGTTGCTGCACATTTCACACACACTGTCAGCTGCTTCATTAGGTGCTTCACACACACACACACACACACGCACACACACATGCACACACACGCACACGCAGTGCAGTGAGGAGACCCAAAGGTTATTTTCTCTGACTGAGTGGAAGGTCATTGTTTTGGCTGTGTGAGTTGTCTTTGCTGCTGCTTTATGGGAAAAGTGTTTCAGACTATTTTCTCCCAGTCTCATTATACGAGACTGTGAAAAGTTTGATGCTGTTGTTGCTATGATGATGTGTTCGTTTCCATTTTCCCCCCAATTTTTTTCATTTTTTTTTCTTTCTTTTTCCATTTTGTTCCATTTCAGACTGAAATCGGGTCGATGAGAGTTTAACTGATGAGCCATTAAGCCAAAACGAAAAAAAAAAAACGCTAAAAACTCTGTGAACTTAAGGAAACTTAAACAGGAAATAGCAGAAGATGTGGAACCACAATGTCCAATAAGACTGAATAACAACCAACGTACAGACAACTGTAATACAACCCCCCAAAACTGGAACCCAGAGGCCACACAGACAGTTTTAACATCAACAGAGGTTTTTTTATTTATTTATTTATTTATTTATTTATTTCCTACGAGGGCCAGATAATGGTGATAAGAGGATCATCTGACCAGTAACAAGGTTATAGCTAAAGCACAAACATCCTCTCAGGCTGAAACAGTGAAACTGATGAGGATGTCGAAAGCATCTCTATGTGAATCCTCTGAGTTAGAGTTTAACTCTCTCTCTCTCTCTCTCTCGCCCCGGGGCAGATCCTGCGTATCTGTACTAGGTACACCCCTGACCAGGACACCATGACCTTCTCGGATGGACTCACCCTCAACCGGACGCAGATGCACAACGCTGGCTTCGGCCCTCTCACTGACCTGGTGTTCACGTTTGCCAACCAGCTGCTGCCCATCGAGATGGACGACACGGAGACGGGCCTCCTCAGCGCCATCTGTCTCATCTCTGGAGGTGGGCAAGCTGGAGGGGGGAGGGGGAAAGTGAGACTGTAAACGCATTTTATTCCCACTGAGATCAAACAGTCCAACACATTCTGTATGCTGAGGAGATGACCTCTGACTGCAGCCTGACCTGACCTGTGCTCTGACCTGTGGCTGAAAGTGACTAATGTTAATTGACCAACTTCTACAAGATGTGTTAGTTTGAACATTTTTGGTTTTTTTTTTTAAATTACGTAATATTTCAGGTTAACGTTTCAAACAGTATGTTGGTTCAGGCTGTGCATGATGGATTTTCTCTCAGGTAGCTGTGTGTGTGTGTGTGTGTGCATGCGTGTGGGTTTGTGTGTTATTATTGTGAGAGAGAACACAGGTGACGTATATGTGAGAGAGAGAGAGAGAGTCACTCAGTGTTGGTTCTTATTGTCACTCTCCCCTCAGCCTGTTCTTTTCCTCAGCACTCAGGCTCCTTCACTTTTCCCGGCTTTTCCTTTATCAATATTTATTTAAATCCTCAATCCCCAGAGCCTCTGCAAATATTACAGGCTCTTGCATAATCCAAGTAATGCATGTGTCATCACACACCGTGACTGCAGGCCCATCAACCGCTGCTTTCAGTGCACACACTGCCCCCCTAAGGCCTAAGTGCTCAAGAACGCGCCAAAAAATGAATGGAGTCTTCTGTTTAAAAAAAAAACAACACTCAGTTTTCAAGGCTACGCTTGACTGGCTTTAGAATAATTCACCTGGATGGAGCGGAGCAGCCTCGGGCTGGTGACAGTGATGTGTGGAGTTGAGATGACTTTAACGACCTTACAGGAAGTTTCATTCATCTAGCAGGTCATCAGCTCCTTTGCTTGTTATAATGTTATACACACAGAAGCAATGCTGAGATCTCCACATGAGACCATGAGAAACATCACTAGAAATAGGTCCAACAGAATAACACGTTCACCACTGGACTTTTGCTCCGAGAGCTCATCCCAAGCCTCACAGTTATCAGAGGCGAACACGAGCCGTCAGTATGAGCACTGTGAATTAGCGCTCAGCTCGGAGTAATCACATTGTAACTATCACAGCAATCTCACCTCAGCGGCAAAATGAGCCGACAACGAGATCAACCCTTCCTTCTTAATCAAACCAGGCGTCATGCTGTGATACGCGCTTCAGCCTCCAGCCTGTCTGCATCAGATAAAGGGAAGACGTGGATTTGTCACAGCTGAGCCTCAAGTCTGACTTGATTTGTGTGTTTGTGTGTTTGTGTGTGTGTGTGTCAGATCGACAGGACCTGGAGGAGCCATCCAAAGTGGACCAGCTGCAGGAGCCTCTCCTGGAAGCCCTGAAGATCTACGTGAGGAAGCGTCGGCCCAGCAAACCACACATGTTCCCCAAGACCCTGATGAAGATCACAGACCTGCGCAGCATCAGCGCTAAAGGCAGGGAGCGCCATGTCATTTTACACCTCCACGCGTCTGCAGTTACACATAGCAGGACATTTGTGTCAGAAACAAATCATTCTAATAATAATAATAATAATAATAATAATAATCAGGTTACAGTCCATTAGCAGCTTCCTGTCTAATTGATGCTTTTACCTTTCAAACTGGTGCCATTTGTCAAGTATTTATAAAGAGTCACCTGGTGGTGAATGGAGTTGTGTAGTTGTTATGGTGAAAGTTTGGCTATCACCATGAAACGTGTATGTTAGATAGATAGATAGATAGATAGATAGATAGATAGATAGATAGATAGATAGATAGATAGATAGATTGATTGATTGATTGATTGATTGATTGATTTTCCCAAAGGAAATTCAAGTAACCAGTAGCATCATGCAAACATACATTGAGCATAGATTAGGGTTAAAGTTAAAAATTAAAAATTGAAATGAAATGAATGAAAATGAAATTAGGCTGTAAACAGATGAATGTAAATGAATGAATGAGAGAATGAGTTCAATGTAATTGGTTGAACTGAACTTGAATTGAAATGTTTTGATGAATGTTTGTCTCGCAGGAGCAGAGCGGGTCATCTCCCTGAAGATGGAGATCCCAGGGTCCATGCCGCCTCTCATCCAGGAGATGCTGGAAAACTCGGAGGGCCAAGACAGCCAGAGCGGCAGCAACAGCACTTCAGGCGAGGCAGGGGCCAGCCCCAGCAGCAAGGGCAGCCCCAAGGAGGACGCCGCCGCTCCGGAGTCGCCAGAGTCCTCGGACACCGATGGGGCTACAGCCACACCTCCGAGCGAGGACGCCTAGGTGGGCGTGCACCCCCCTCCCCCCAAACCGGTCCACATGAGACTTACTCTGACATGTCTTTGCACATAAGTATAAAAGGAAAAAAACAGCCGGCAAGCAGTTGACCCCGATGACCCCGCCGCCCCCGCCCCGACTCTTTGACACTTAGTATTATTATTATTATTATTATTATGTTATCTTGAAATCGTTCTTCTCCCATTCCTCTAAAACTCCCTTCTTTCAAAAGGACGCATCAACACGGAGGCCTCAAAGGACCGTGCACACTTCTGAAGTGAAGTGAGCTCCAGTTTGGCACGGTGTCTCTGGGACTGTCTCTCCCAGACCACCAGAGGGCACACTCCTCAGGTCTCCTGTGTAACTTCTCATCTGCATGACAGGACTGGATCAGTGGTTTTACTGCTCTCTCTCCCTCTCTCTCTCTCTCTCTCTCTCTCTGTCCCCCTCTCTCTCCCTCGCTCATGTTGCTGGCATACGTACATTGTACATACCATCCTATGGTTAGATCTCTGTTTCTATGATGAATTTTGTGGTGCTTTTTTTCCATTGTCTTAAATATTATCTCTGAGGCGACACAACAAGGTTTAAGGAGGGACTGAGGGCAAGTTATTTAGAATGTTATTGCATATAGACATTATGGAAATCTACTATTTTATATTCATTCCTATATTTAAAACAGTTTTTTGTCTTAAAAAAAACACACTTCATGTATATATACATGAATGAGTGTTAATCCACATCGGCAGAACGCAACGCTCCTCTCCACATCGACAGCTGAATCTGTTCATCTGCACTACAGCCAAGGCCTTTGACTCACACTCATCACCCATCACTCATCACTCATCAGATCCACCGAGTCCGTTTGACGTTCAGTCTCGCCATGAACCACACAGACCCTGATGCACCGGGTCAGATTTCACATCAGCTCGTTTAGTGGCTGGATCTCCTCTGTAAATCAGTTGACCTCAAATGAGGTCGCTGATAGACACCAGAGATTTTTTTCTGCAAACAGACTGTGATCACACGCGTTTACATCTACTGGACTGCAGCTGGTTCAAGGAGTTTTCAGTGTCAGTGTCCCCTGAAGGTGTCACACTTAGTGGCAGTGGCCCCACAATGTCGGGCATCACATTACACTACATTACACTACAGGCTATTTAGTGATCTAACTTCCTCCAGCATTATTTCATTGTCTAGTAGAAAACACACAAGTACAGAAAACATCTCTTTGCCTGGGAAACTAATTTAGCAGAGAAGACAAACAAAAAAAATGAAAGATAATATATTAAAAAAATATATATGATTGAAATAAACAAATATTCATTGGTAGCAAGCAGATAGAACATTCTATCTTTTGTCAGGTATCTTGCAAGTGACAAGTAAATATAATGAGCAACGTGATTTAACAGTGCAAACAAAGGGTTATTAATGGCAGTTACAGCATAAGGATGTATGATTATGTATGAACAGGTATATTAGTAGTGGACCTAACAAGGGTTTGTTTTACTGCAGTTTGGTTTTTAATGCACAGGAGAAGGAATGTGTGAATTCATATGTCTGATCATCTAACTGCTTCTGGGTTCAGTCCCGTCAGGCTTTTCATTCACACTGTTGCACAGTTTGCAACTCAGCAGTTATTTTGATGAGTGTAGCGTCACTTGTACAGATAGGGACCATGCAGAGCTACAAAAGTAAGACGCAAGGCGCAATAAGACCGCATGTGTTTTTATATTTTAAACATTAAAACAAGGTTCATCTCACCTCAAACATCATGACCATCCACCAAACCTACAGGCTGCCTCTCAAGGTTTTTTTTTTTTTCAAGATACCTGAATGTTAATCTCATGAGTGTGTATCCGCTACACTCAGCATGAACTTCCATCCAGAATCTGCAAAACCGCGTTGGCCTCTGTCAGGGCCTTACGAGCAGAGCTCCTCAAACTGCCTTTGCATCTCTACCTTCTCAGAAGTGTCTTGTTTGGACCGGTTCAACACATGGGCAATGCAATCCACACACCACTGTAATGGCCGAGCTGCGTGGGGCACAGCGACTGTACCATCGTTTAGAAAGCACACGGTGGGGTGGTGTCTCCAAACCCGCTCCAAACATCCGCCTTATACATCAGACTTGACAGCGTAAGCAGCATAGAATGATGCAAAATGAGGTTCCAGATGACCCCTCAGTCAGGTAGCACTTTGGGCAGCAGATCCAACCCATCCCTTCATCTCAGTGGCAGGAAAGTAGGCGCTGTGGTCAATCGGATGAGGTTGTCTCTTTGAAATTAACAGATTATCATGGAAAGCTGCTTTTCTGCACGGTTGGGGTCGTTCATCCCACTGAACAATGACGCCAAAACGCCATCACAGCCACTGTTAGACCCACATCCCATAATATTCTGCTGTCCCTGCTGCCCTGCCTGGACAGGGGGGCAGCAAGCTATCTGTAGCACTTAAACATGTTAAACCGTAAATGGATCCTTAGTGCTTCAAATTAACAATAAAAAAAAATAAATCTAGCAACATGTCCTCAACTGCATTGGCCGATGAACGACGAACAAGTAACCAATCAGAGAAGAGCAGCTGTTGAAATGTTTTCAGAAAAAATTATGCAGTAAAATGGTCGAGATGACAACACAACAGAATCAGGTCAGCGTTACAGCAGTCAGTGATGACAGTGACTGTTGCACTGACCAGATGGGTCATTGTGTAAAGTGAGACCTGGGGGCATTGAAGGGTTCTGGGTCTTAGCATCACATGACATTATACCAACTCATTTGATTCCACCCCGGCTCAGTAATACATATCATAAGGGAAACCAGAGTAATCTTTTTTTTTTTGTTGTTGTTGTAGTTTCTGGCGTGTTTGAATGTGAATAATGTCCTGCAGTCTGTCAGAAGAATGAAATGCAGTGTTATTAAGGAATAATTACTTCTATATCAGTGTAACAGGAAATGCTCTCTGTTTTTTCTCTTGCTCTCCTGGTGAGAGCTGAAGGGAGGAATCTAGGTGTTCTCTTTTATTTTATTTTTTTTAAATTTTTTTTTTAAGCTGGAAAAACCTTCACAGCTGAAGAATGTCCACATCCAATGGTGAAGCATCCGGCGTGTCCTCAGGCGCCGGCACTCAACAGGAGCTCTTCTCTGTTCCTTTAGGAAACTGCTTCACAATGCTGAATTTACTCTCGTTCCTTTCTGTTGAATGTGGCACCGGCGGAACTGTAACTCTTTACTGTCCACTGCATAACATCTGTGTGCGCTTTGCATTTCGTTTGGCAGCTGTGTGGGAAAGACACTCCTCTGTCGTCATGTCATTGGGATCAGCAACTGACCTTAAATGTACAAAAAAGAAAAAAGAAAATGGAACAGGTAGAGGAAGTGGAACTGGGGTCGCCCGCGTCCTAATCCACACAACACGCGCATCATTTGGGACGAGCGAGAAGGACACTTGTGTGATCTGTTTCTGTCTCGTGTCAAACAACAGAGCTGCCCCGCACCTCCACCCTCTGCCAGGAAGCCAATTCAGCTGTTGTCAATCAATCAATCAATCAATCAATCAATCACACCCAATCAGTCGACAGCTGTTTGGTTAACAGGTCAGCTAAAGAACCAGGGGTTGACTGAGTATGTGGATGACTGAGTGCTTTGAAAACCAACAGGGTTTGATTGAATCAGCTGATTGAAGTATAGTTATTTATAAAGTGTTTGGATGGAGTGAAAAACTCCATCTACCTGACCAGCACTACAGTACATTAACATGTACATTAACAAAGCAGCATGGTTCCACAAACCCTGCGTCAGTGTGACATACCAGTCCAACACTAGGTGAAACCAGAGACTGTGAACCAGCACTAACCACTGACAGCAGCTCTGTTGTTGTCCATCCTGAAGGTCTTTTTGTAGACATCTTTTCCCCCCAGCGCTTACAGACGACCTCACCTGTCATCAGCCATATGCAGTGTTGTATAGTCGTGATAATATGAGACATAATAGTCCCATTGTGACGGCGGAAGGGGCAGGCGATAATGTGGATTTCTCCCATCAGCCCCTGCTGCTGGCCCGTATGGTTAAATTGACCTCAGTAGCTGCACTGAGGTTCGACCTTTGACCTGTTTCTGCTCTTCATTTTAAATATCGTCTCTGTTTGTACATTAACATATGCTTTTTATGTTCATATACTGTTTAACTTTACCATGAGCTGTCCTGGCAAAGTAATAAAATATATTTATTTTAAAATACTGGTGTGTGCTCTAAATCCTCTCTGTTTCAGGGTTCTCTTAGGGCCATTGATACTATGGAAAAGTTCCCATTCAGGTTCTCTAACTTCAGTACTCATGAAATGAATATACTGAAATGTGAAACATTCATAAATGATATTCAACACTTTCATCTTTGCCTGTGTGCCTCGCTAGCTCTTATAATTGCAAGTCCATTAGTATGAGCAGCAGCATTAGGTCACAAGTTCAATTTGAAGCAGGTATTAAATCAAAACACAGAATTTTCATATTATATGGAATAGAACTACTTGACCTCACAGCATTTGTGAACACATTAATATAAAATCAGTTCTATTTGCAATATGTGAGTCGTGAAAAAGATGGCCACTACACATATGGACATTTCTTTGTTTACTTTCAACTTCATGTTCAAAAAGTTACATAGTATTTTAACAATTAAAATGTGCTAAAGCACAGCGCTCTTAACATCTAAAAGCCACTTCGGACAAATACGGAACATTTCGATGAGCATTAAAAAAAGAAACCTGTATATGTTTAATAAAAAGTGTAAAACACCGACACGTTAAAAATCAATGAACATCACCATTAATGAAAAGAAAATGAAACAGGAAATGTACAAAAGTCTGTGGGGCCACAGAGGGAGGAGGTTTATACTTTCATACAAGCGGAGTGTGTTTGAATATGACCACAGCGTGTTTTAATCAAACATGTTATCGTCGTCGTCGTTGTCTTCCTCGTTGTCTGACTCGTGGTAGTACCTCACCTCCTTCTTGGCTCGGCCTGGCCGGTCACGGGACAGAGGACTCCTCACACTCAAGCTGTTGCTGTCGTCCTCATCATCAGATGGCGGTTTCTGAGGCTTCTGCAAAGGAGGAACATATTATAGATAGTGTGCATCTTGTGTATCTATCTTAAACACGACAACTATGACCACGTGGAGAGACTCACTTTGCTGACTGGTTTGGCCATTTTCTTCATTGGACTGTACTCGTCTTCAGAGCTCGAACCCTTCCTCTTCCTCCCCCGGCCTTTACCTGCACAAAGAGAACAAGGACAAACAATGACTTAACGCTCACCATGGCAACTAATATAGCTATACGCTGAGATGATCCTGAGTCTGTCGTGAACCTTTAAGAGCTTGTGTTGTTGTTTTCTTAGACCCGGTGTCAGAGTCCGAGTCCCATATGGATTTATCTGGCTTCTTTGCTTTTGGTGCTGGTGTCTTCTTAGGTTTGGGGGCTGAGTCTGATGGCTTCTTAACGACTGAAGAACACAATTACAAACCACTTCATTCAATACATGAGCATCATTGACTTCACAAAGAATCAGTAAACTCTTCTCCCCGTTGCCGCTGCGTGACAGCTGAGCTGCTGTGTTAGAGCGCCATCTACTGACATAAGGGGACATTACCTTTCTTTGACTGTGTCATTATTTTGTCAAATGCGGAGCTGCTGGAGTAAGTTGAGAAGACGGGGCCGTTGTCATCATCACTGTCAGACTTGAACCCGTCTACAACACAGAAGCAGATAGAAGCCATTACTCCTGGATCTACACTCACACAGCTGCACAGTCCCTGATCCCGGCCAATAATGCTTAAACATTGCAGTCAGATAAATTTGACATTTGCTTAAATGTATATTTGATGTATTACATAACTCTCGTTTTAATTGTGCCATCAGTAGAAATGCACCTATTTTCATTTTATTAATTGATTAGCTTATTAATGCAAGTAAACTTTCCATGTTCCACGGCAGGTGGGTGTGACTACGCAGACATGGAGCTTGTACTCACCACTGTCATTGCTTTTTTCTGAAAAGTCCAACTTCGATGAGAAGATGCTGCTTGTCTCGGTTTTTTTAGCTACAGGTGCAGACCTTCAAAAGAAGAAGAAACAATGTTCCTCACGGTTCTTACATTTAATAGATATTAGACACAAACATGAAACACAACACAATCTGTTGATTGTAGCAGTTAACACGTTGAATCAATTCCTGTTTCATTTGTTAGTTTTTTGCCATCGTGCTCAAATGAGCCTCTGAAGCGTGTTTGTAATCTTACATGGACATTTGTTTCGGAGAAGAGTAGGACACTTCGTTGTCGTCGTCCTCGTCGTCATCGAGATTATGGTCACTGTAGCGATCCTTGGTTACAGATGATGTGAAATCGTCTTTGAACGACCTCACTGGAGAAGAGGCCAAGTCATCGTCTCTGCTCCCCTCCTCTGGCTCTTCTTCTGAGAAGTCGAATGTGTATTTTGGCTTGGAGGCTGAAAAACAACAGCCGAGTGTGTGTCAAACTGTGGGCTCCAGTGCCTTGAACAATCATTAGTCTTCTTTCAGGTGGGTTGCATCATACTCTGTGTCAGACACTCTGACACCAACAGAGGATGCCCTGCCTGAGGTAACCAGAGCTGACAGAATTATTATCCAACAGGGAGGAATGCCTGCATTTGCTGGTGGCTATTTTCAGTGGAGGCTTTGTCCACGTCTGGTGCTGGGGGGGTGTGTATGCCATAAAATAAAGAAATACTATTGAGGAGATTTACAGGCTGGGTAAAGAACATATGCAATATGTTTTCAAATGAGGGCTACAAATAATTATTTTCAATTACTCTGCAAATGTTTCCAACATTTATCAATCAAGCTTTACAATAATATAAAAAAAAAACTACACTTACTCAGGTTACTTGTATATGCAACAAAGAAAAGGCCCAAAGGTGAAAAATTATATTCATTATATGATCAAAGAGATGCCTGATTGATTCTTTGACAGCTCTATTTAAGAGTTGGCCCTGAGGGCCCAGCTGTACCTGACGCCCTCTGAGACTTTATCTCTCTGGGGATGAGAGGCTCACTGTTCTCCAGGTCACTGTCGGAGTTGGACTCAACATCAGACCAGGGGTTCCTCTTCTTCACCTTCTTGGCAGGGGTAGCTTTGGGTCCTGGAGTTTTTCTCACTCTAGGAGCTCCTGCAACACAGTGTACAAGAGTACCAGGCTGTTGACTGCCAGGATTCTCACTGAGGAAGCACTGAAGGAGCTTCTTGTTCACTAATGGATTAAATTCACAATTCACTGCAAAGCACCAAAGAAGACACTGCATAGAGCACAGAGCTGAACACAGTTTCAAGTTCAGGTGGACAAATATCTGTCTGTGCTGACAGAAGAAACAGATGAAGAATGTGCTGACCTGGCTCTTTCTTTTCTTTCTTGACACGTGGAGCCTTTGGTTTGGGGACAGCATTTTCTGCTGTTTCTCCTTCTCCACCCAAACCATTGTCATCAAACTCCGACTTCACTGCAGGATCTGTTTCAACCTGAGACAAGCGCGCAACTCGTTGACCACCTTGACGTCTCCTGATATTACGCTTTGCAGATCTGAATTACATTAGCGGGTGTTACCTTCTTCTTTTTGGTCATTTTCTTCGAAGAATCTGCTTTGATTAGTTGAGCTGGAGGCTCCACCCTGCGGCCAAACGGTGATGGCATGGTCTCCTCCAGGTTCATCTTCTTTACTTTAGGTTTGCCCACTTTACCCTTCACCAGTTTGATGGCCCTTCCTAGGTTCCGCTCCTCTCTCTCCACGGCCTCCACATTCTGATAGACACAAAACAACCATCTATGTTACACTGCTATCAGATAGAAAAATACAATACATTCTGACAAAAAATTAAACATTATCTTGAAATGCTTTAATATTTCCACATATTTCCATAACTCCATACAACAGATGCATGTCGCAATCCACTGTTGAGTTTATTTTTTAACATGTCTTCATTCCCTAATTTCTTATTTATATAAAAAAAAAGTCCATCAATGACACTAATGACAGCAATGAAAGAACAGGGATGTGGGATTGTTGAGGGAACTGCTTATTAAACTGTTACTGCTAACAGTTATACACTATCTTGCATGTCAGTTGAATGAGACATACTACACTAAAAAACTACGTGCTATGAAACTCTTCATCATACTGACTTTCAGTTTTTTTGCCCCTTCAGTCAAAAATGTCACTGCTACTTGCTAACATGAACTGAACATATCAAGCACAAAATTAAATAAGGATGTCCTAAATCATATAATTGTAAAATATTCCAAAAGGTATTTTAAAAAAAGGTCAATTTAAATTCAGCAACAGAAACAAAACTGCTGAATGTATATTCTAAACTATGCAGTATATGCCAGAATGATGTTTTCACAGCGTGGAGTGGAAGTGTTGAGTGCTGAGACACCAGTATGTGACAATAACAAAACTTACATCTAGCTCCTCAATGAAAACTGCCAAGTCCTCCTTCCACAGATCCTCAGGGGATTTCTTCTGAAGACCATTTAGTTCTCCTTTCTGCACAGTACAGACACATTCATATCAGCTGCACATTTCCATACACTAAATCTCAAATGAGTTGAATGATGCACTTTAAACAGGTGGAGCTGAAAACTGATTCCTATAAATAAAATAGCTACCAATAGCTATGATAAGGGTTTACATTATAAGTACAATAATAATCACAAGTCTATGGCGTGGGCTTCGAGAGAGAAAAATTTAAAAAACAAAACAAACAGGATGTCCATTAACAAATTGTAAACCAATAAATAATGATAATACCTTTTGATCTCTCTGTTTGAGCAACTCCTCCACCTTCTCTTTAGTCAAGCACCACAAAGGCATGTTGAGGATGTAGTTGAAGTTTGGCCCTGACAAAGAGCCAGAGTCTATCGAGCTGTCACTCTCGTTTCCATCATCATCCTCTTCCTGAGCCTGACAAAGAGAAACACACCAAACATACATAACAGAAACAAACACATGCTGCTTTCTCCATTACCATCATCATGGTCCACACCCACACCCACACCCATACACACACACACACACACACATGGTAATACCTTCTCCTGAGCTTTGGTCCACGCTGCTACTGGATCAGACTCATAGCCTTTCTGGACCAGCATGCGGATCAGCTCACGCTTTGATTTGTTCTCTGTCATGTTAAGAACATATGAGTTATTACAGAAATTATATTAAACACTTCCTATTACTATATAAGGAGTTGATAAAAAACAGTAACGTCAGCTTTCTCACCAATTGAAATTTTCCCTTCAATCTTCTCCAGAACAAAGCGAGCCTGATTGGAGAGCTTGGCAGCCTCGGCTCCCAGGCTGCCCTGTAACCAGTCCTTCCTCAGTTTGTAGTAGTGCAGACGGAGCTCAAAGAACTCCTTGAGGATGTCCTGAACTGAATCATACCTCTTCATACAGCCCATGTGGTCAAAAAGAACCTAAGGAAAAGGGGGGTTTAAAAATGACTAATGGTCATTACTGGTCATTGGTGAATACGAGAGGTAGAAAAACTGGAATGACTTCGGGCTGAACAGTTTACCATGGAGTTGCAGGTGAGGGTGGATTGTAGTTTGAAGATTTTGTGGAGACCCGCTGCCTCAGCCTGGGCCAGTTTCTCCTCAGACATGCGGATCACAAACTTCACTGTACTGTCCGTGTGGTATTCCTTGTAATCAGTGATTAGAGCTGGTGTTTTGTCAGTGCCCTGCAACATAGGCTCCAGAACAGACTCCTTATAGGCCTTTATTAAGAGGAAATACAAAAACACAATCATTAGGATTTTGCAGTAAACGCAAAAAAAACACATCTTATTCGTGATCATAAAATATTTCAATTCTTCCTTCCTTCCCTATACTACAACAACATAAGTCAGAAGAGGCAAAGGAGTAGTAGCTGCGGTTTACCTGTGTCCATGTCCTTACAGGAAGCTCTGTGATCTCAATGGTGTTCTTGTCTATAACCGACACCTCTCCACTGACCAGGTACTGGTTCTGACCCAGTTCATGGATTACCCCTTTGAAGTTTTTGTAGCTGGGAAGCTAAATTGTGACAAACATTACACATGGACAAAGACCTGTGAGTATATTTTAACTGTATGTTTTAACAAACTACAAACAATTGTCTCTAATGTATATGTCTCTAAATGTATACATGGTTAGAAGTTGGTCAGATTGATGAGAATATATGCAACCAATGGGAAACTGTTGTATTAAAGATAAGCTGAAGTTGTACTATAGCACTGTAAAGCATTACATCATATCACTCCCACCTATTTTGCCTGTGAATCTGGAAAACACAGACTTTACAGTGTAATTTAACTTATCCCATATATAAACCCGTATAAAACAGTAATACGGTGTAATACTAACAGTGTATAGGATATATTTTTATGCTTATTCTTGAAATCCTCAAACTGTTTACCATTGGCAAGGGATCCTGGTGGTTGAGCATGCGGTTAATGTTGTTGACAATCTCTCTGGGATCATAGTTGGGGATCTTACAGGCCCAGCCTGTCCCGATGCCCTCAGCACCGTTCACCAGCACCATGGGAATGATAGGAATGTACCACTCAGGCTCCACCTTCTGGTTGTCATCGTATAGGAACTTGAGCAGGTTTGAATCCACTGCTGGAAATAAATGCTTGGCAAGTGGACTGTGGGAAATGACAACACAATTAAACACTCGCTCTCTCCAGCATTGAGATCTCCATTTTTCTAAATGCTTCACATAAGGAATTCACTCAAACTCAAAAAACATTCACAGTATAAACACAGCTGTGCACAGCTGTGCACAAAACATTTCTTTACCTGAGCATGGTAAAAATATAACGAGGACTAGCAGCATCTTTGCCTCCATTGATGCGAGTACCAAACTGACCAAGAGGCTGCAGGATGTTCATGTTGTTACTGCCCACAAAGTTCTGGGCTAAGTTCACTATGGTCATCATGAGAGCTGTCTACATGGACACATGAAAAATGGGTGGTCAATTTTGTAATAGCGCTCAAAGCCAAACATAAAAACATCCTTTTTTTCACGTTTATTTAACCCTTTAAAACCATTTGTATCATATTTGCTACACGAGTTGTGTAGAAAAGAGAGAAACAAGAAAAAAAACTGCCTGAAATGTTACATATTTGCAGAATGTTCTAGGCAAAATTATATTGTATATCCATCTATATATCCACATGTTCAATAAAATGTGTCAGGAAGACAATGAGTTGACTGTACCTCTCCATGATGGTAGGCAGACATCTCTGCTACTGAACCAGCCAGCTGTGCTACCTTCACTTCCCTCTTGTCATTCCTCTTCACGCAGGTGAACAGCACCTTCCTTTGACCTGGCTTCAGGCCTGGAAACAACACATATCAATCAGCGGGAGACTGTGCCAGAAGGGCTGAACAAAAACAGCAGCTTTTTAGTAAAAGCAGCTCTACACAGACAGTCAGTGCATACGAACCATCAACTAAAGATGGGATGGATCTCTCATTGTCAGAGTTGGAGAACAGGATCAGCTCTTTGTTGATGAAGTCATTGTAGGAGAGGTGTCTGGCCTGAGTTCCATACAGGTATTGCTGAAAAATCAAAATAATCATCAGTGCTTCAATCTGTGGTAAATAAAAGTGGGGTTTAAAAGTATTTCCAGAACAGGAGTAAGGATCATGTTAAGTTGTACGCACTGTTTACAAATCAACAATTCACTGCTTCCAATCAATGCTATGAAATAAACCAATGATTAAATACATTTATTTACATGGTCTGTGGAGCTCTATCTTAAAGAGTCCACAAATAGGGAGGAGCACACGTCTTGAAACTAAAACATCTGCATACACAGCTGTTCTAGTTCCGCTCACCATTGCCTCACACAAATAAAAGATGTGTCAAACCTCTGGAAGGCCGTGCATTCTCCTCTGACGTCTGTCCTCCATGAAGTTAGTCAGCCACTCCTTCCTGTCATCTGTCTTCTTCTTACTGAAAGCCTAAAACAAATAGTTATGGATGGACAGTGTTTTTTTTTTACAGTTTCACTCACACGCAGAACAGGATGGAATTGCAATATTAAACTCACCAGAGTGATGGCAGCATCGTCCTCTGCACCACCGTATCTGAATGTGATACGATGCCTCTCCATGTCAGCAAAGTATTCCTTGGCCTCTTTGCTTGTACTTGTACCCAGACCTGGGACATACATGCAACATTTATTTAGTTTTCAATCGCCTGAATGTAAGCTGTAATTCGTTCAGGTTTATACTGATTTATTTCAAGTTCTGATCTGCAAACCTTTGTAGTACTTTATATGCCAGGTTTTATAGTTCTCTGTGTGTTTCTTCCACTCATCAAACTCTGGAATACTGTAGAAGGACAGTTCCTGCTTGTTCTTGGTTGCCTGTAGACAATAAATTAATATGGCGAAAGATTACAATTAACATAATAAAGATTGCCTTTTCAGCCTATCAACCCAAATAACACGTTGTGTAAATTAACCCATGCATCATCTGCAGCATGAAAGATGCAGTAATTGGTCTGTGTCTAATTACTGAGTATGAATGAGTATGAATGTCTCTTACTTTGACAATGGGAGTGATAAACTCCTCCAGGAACGTGTGTTTTAAGAGGGAGGGCCAGTTGTGGTGGAAGAAGTTGATAAGCAGACCTTTAATATGGGAACCATCTTGATCCTGTGACAAAAGAAAACATTTGAGACTCATGTAATAGACTGACTGGTGATTGATTATACTGAAGCTGTAAAAGAATGCAGAGGTATTAGATTACCTGATCCGTCATGATCATGATCTTGCCGTAGCGCAAGGTCCTCAGTGACTCTGGGTCTTCATAGCTCTTCTTGTATTGGAGGCCAACGATTTTGATGATGTTATTAATCTCAGCATTTTCCATTATCTGTTGCCAAAAAGGGTAATGGAACACAAAGCTTCATGAATAATTTTTAACTTAATATTAAAACAACGCTGAAACAATGCTGGATGATACAGTTCAAGTGAATGAAAATGTATGGGCACATTCCATTTTGTCAATTTCTAATGCCACTCTATGTCAGTACTTAATCACCCTTTGAAACCCTCCTTCTGACAAACAGAACACAGTTTCTTGTTCTTGACTGACTGCAGTATATTTGTATGGCGATTTCTGATCCTGTTCAACAAGAATGTACTTCAATGAATGTGTAATATTTCTGATCTAGGGTGTGTTCACTTGTGCCTTACAGCAAGGAGGAACAATTTATTTGACGTAAGCATAAGGCTTTAAGCAGATTAACTTTAGCAAAGGAAAACAGTTGGGTGGTTAATCAAGTTATTGGGGTCACTGAAACTGTCAAATATGATCAAATTGTGAGAGTTCCCTGTTATTCAGCCTCCCACCTGCTTGTGCGATGCCTCCCGCACATTCAGGATCTTTCCTCTCAGTGGGAACACACCATAGCGATCGCGTCCGATGACTCCCAGTCCAGAGACAGCCAGAGACTTGGCTGAGTCTCCTTCAGTCAGGATAAGTGTGCATTCTGCTGAGTGTTTGCCACCTACATCAGAGATGTGGAAGAGATACATAATCAAGCAATTAAACAATGCTTATCATTGCAGTCTGCACGGCAACACAGTTAAAGATAATGTAACAGGTATGTGATCTGCAATTTGAATGAAAATTTCACAGCAGACATCAATTATATTACTTCAGCTCAAGTGTTCAGGACTCTATTCAGAAGTCTCATTAAGCCCATAATATCAGGACAATTACACAAATTAATGTTACTTATTACAAAAGTCATGTCTCACTGTTTTGTTTTTCCTAAGGTGCTGATTCTTAACAGAAATACTATTATGTCGGAATGTAATGTGTTGTGTTAAATGTAATGTAATTTAATGTAAAGTATAGTAAAGTAACGTAAGGTGACTGAGCGGTAATGCACCAAAAACTAGTTGCCAACCACCACTTAAAAACATCAGAAGAAGAAAAAGTACTGCTATCAATCACACATAAGATCTCCTGAAACGTGAGTGTCAGTAGGCTTTCAATGTGGAAACCCTGGCTGGACTTAGTGCAGTAAAGCACAATGATGACGACAATATGTTATGATGAAAAAATACATTTACACCGTAATAGAAGCATGATACCCTGTAAAAAATACAGAATAGAAATACTGGACTGTTTCACTCTTCAGTTGAGGAAAATAAAGGCTCCTACAGAATTTATGACGTATTTAACACTCAGCGTTATTTAAGCATATTGCAGTCACTGATTTAAGTACCACTCATAAAATATTAATAATGAACTCATGAAACCTTATACTGCCTTATGAGTAACACTTCATACCCATTCATTAATGTGCTCTGTAAATCTGTCACTACCTAACAGCCACATTTGTGGTTTAGGTTAGAGGGCAACAACCACAGCAGTGCCACTGGTGTCGGACATTCAGGCCTCGACACAAATAAATAATCTCCGGTTACGCACCAGCATCGTTGGCATCATCTAACTTGGGGATCCCTTTGATCTTGCTGTGCTTTACAGATGAGCACTTTTTATTCAGCTGTGTCTGAGCTTTGAACTTCACCCAGTTGAGTATGCTCTCCACAATCCCACAGTTGGTTGCCTGTGGGTGACAAAGAGGCAGAACCCTTTGGTGACAGATGTCCACTATTTACATGAACAGCTGAAAGCAGAACGAGGAGGTGAAAGTGTCTTGGAAGTGTCCTTACAGCCCTGATGAATTTTTCTGAAAGAAGGCACTTGGACCCAAAGTTTTTGGTCTGGAGTGTCATGTTCTCCTTGGTCTGGGAGTCAAAGGAGGGATTCTCAATCAGAGCGTTCACAAACACCCAGATGTGATTCTTCACCTGTGGAATGAATGAGAAGAAAGTGAATCAGCTTTAATTTTGACAGCATTTCCTTTCTTCTTCTTTTATTTAATGGCAACTGGAAACCAATTTATTGCTTTACTTAAGAAAACTTGCAAAAATATATAATAAAAGCACCTGGAATGGTTTGACTGTCACTCCTGCCTTGTTCTTCCTCTTCACCACTTCTATAAGTTTGGCCACAATCTGGTCCACCACATAGTCAATGTGTCTGCCACCCTGAAACCAACATACCTCATATTAACATACATTGTTAAACTACACTTTAATATCAACATATTCCACTTTGACTTTTTTACACAGTGCATGATTAGACATCGATTTTCACATACCTTAGTTGTGGCTATGCTGTTAACAAAGCTGATTTGTTGAAATCCCTTTTCACTCATAGTGAGGCAAACCTCCCATCGATCATTCACAGCTTCATTGATCACCTTCAGGGCCACACCTGTCTCGTCCAGTTTGTCCTTCACATACAGGTCCACATAGCTGCGGAATCCATTGATCTTTATTGGTGGGACGAGTGCAAGTTAGGTTAGGCAGGCAACATTAAACCAGTTTTCCAACTGCCTGTTATTTTTATGACAACATCAGTGACATGGAATTGCAGTTACTGAAGCAGCAGTAGTTTAGAAAAGGTGTGTAGTCAGATTGACACTTACTGGTAACTTTTTCCCATTCAGCGTTACTTTAACTCCTTTACAGGAGCCTGCTACATCATATGCTCTGCGCGTCAGAAGCGCTACAATGTCCTTGTCCAGTTTCTCCATCTTGAACTTGGCCAGGTCTGGCTGGAATGTCACACAGGTGAAATCCTCCCCATCAAAGAATTTGATCTTGGGATCGGAAGTCTTGGTCATGTTGATATGCCACGTCTGAAGAGCACCAAACACACTGTATCAACTTCATGGTCATTTTCTTCTCTGATTCAGAGTGAATAAATTTCTCTAATGCAATGTTTGCACAGGATCCTCTTAAAATCAGAACATTGGTACTGTGTCCAGTGCTCTTAGCCCCAACCAACGGTGACATGAAACACCCAGTGACTTCTGTGTCTATATCCCTCGTGGATGAAGCAAAAAATAGTGAGAATATATACAACCTTACCTCATGTTTAACCAGATGTCAAAACCCTATAAAACATCAATGGCCTCATTGAAAGATCAGCTGGTAAAGGTGAAGATGTAATCTTAAATGTGCTACAGTCAGATCAAATCAGTTAACGTCTGTAAACAACACATTCATCTTAGCAGCTTCTACGGAAACACACAATAGAGCTAATACTTGACTGAAGAAGCAAACATCCTCTTTGTGGCCAGAAAGAGAAAATTTAGTCTGACGTAAAATCAATACTGAACATAAACAATCGACCCAAGGCCCAGATTCAGAAAGCAGGTTTTGATGTCTTATTAATTGACTGTGTCAAGTGAAACCATCAGAACCATACATGATCGTTTATAGATGCTGAAACACACAAGAGTTACACACCTGTTTGAAGCTGTGTCTGTATTCCTTGCAAGCTGTTTCCACTGTGAACTTGGTACTAAAGATGTTGCAGAGTTTAGCGCCATAGCCATTTCTTCCGCCTGTGGGGAGGAAAATTAACCGTCAGCCTACTAAACTGACATCAGCAACCCCAAAAAAGATGTCAAGGTGGCTGCTCTCACCTGTGACCTTTTTCTCATCATCATCATAGTTACTGGAGGTGAGCAGGTGGCCAAAAATGAGAGCTGGTACGTACATCTTCTCATCCTTATGCTCCACCACAGGTATTCCTTTGCCATTGTTCCATATGGAGACAGTGTTGGACTCACTGGTGGAGACAGGGAGTGAAAGAGCTGAGTTACAGACAGTGTATAAATAAAGGCTAAACTTTTACAGTCTGGAATACATAAAACTGAGTTATGGTTATTAAAACGTCAAGTCAGCGTCTTAGTGGCATTTATTCATGAACACATTACACTGTGTTCTTTAGCCTCTGTGTTCATTAACAGACCAGAACCACCTAAAATCAAATTTTTGATTTGGAAATTTAAATTAATTTCAATTAATTGATTTTATTTTTTGAATTAATTTTAATCAGTGTCGAAGGCAAACCAGCAGTACGTTTTTACACACAGTACATTTGACCTTTTAACCCCTCTATGAGCTGCATGTTACAGTGTTGTTCAACCATTTATCTTCTTATTTATCTATCTTTATCTGGAATTCTACTAATGTTAAAATCAATGAACAAGTTCAGTTGGGAAAAAAAAAACTCCAGCTCATCAATAGATGCGTATGTGGTCAAGTAAAAACACCACTGGCAGACCATGTGGTTTGTGGTTACTGAAAATAAAGATGAGTGTTTAAGTTTTCCCAGTGGAGAGGAGCATTACCATATCTATAAAACCACATTAGCAGCAGACGAATGAAGACCACAGTGCTAATAGCTTCATTTATACAGCGGGGGACATTGTAGAGAGCAGCAGCTCAGCTGAAGGACATGCTACTGTTGTCAGATGTGAAAGCAGCTGGCAGGCTGGAGGTGAACCGCAGTGCATTTCAGCACAGGCTAAATATACTGCATGGATCCATGACTCAAAGCCTCTCCATCGACTGCATGTATTTATCAAGCCCTGGAGGTGACGGTGCCTTATTCTGTCACATATACTATTTCTGATTAATTATATTGTGAAGCTCTGCACTCACGGGTCGATGGTGATCTTAATGGCAGTCATGTTCTTGTCCCTTTGTTTGTTATCGGCAGCATTAACTGGGAAGGAAAACACAGCACAGTTACACACAGGTATAAAATCATTTCACTACTCTTGATTGCTGATTATGTGTCTCCTCACTGACTGATTTCAAAACAAACAAATAATTTTAAAGCTATAAAACAGTAAATGAATAATTATTTCACACACCAGCAGGATGACATTGGTAAAGCACT
Source organism: Trinectes maculatus (assembly GCA_016785345.1). Lineage (NCBI taxonomy): Eukaryota > Metazoa > Chordata > Actinopteri > Pleuronectiformes > Achiridae > Trinectes > Trinectes maculatus. The sequence continues at coordinate 340,751 of JAFBJQ010001322.1, forward strand.
ACTTCGAAATGAGTCCTTGCGGGCACTGCCCACCCACATACATGTGTGCAGTTAATGTGGCTGATTGACAGCTCAACTGGCTTGAGTGAAATACAGATGGGTTAAGTTGTCCCACACTAATACAATCAACAAAATTAATGGAGTCTATAAAAATATAAATATCCCACTGACACCAGCATTATTATGTCTTTCTGGTGATAACATATTTAATATTTAAATATACTGTACACTGTAACTTGTGTATTTTCTGAGAGGGATTTCGCCTCAAAAGTAACTTCTCTCAGCCTGTACAATTACAGTACAAAGCCAGGCTGTGAGTGTGAAGCGTGCAGATATGCAAGCAATCATCAACAACCCTCCCACATGGCACAACCACAGTGTTAAGCAGCATCCTTTAACAACCGATTGCACTAGTGCACCTCACCAGCAGATAAACAGCAGTACTCCTACATTTTATTGACTCATTAAACTAATATGTGGCAGACCAACTGCACAACCCCTTAATTAACCTTTATTTATCCAGGGAATGCTGACTGGGCGTGCTTACCCTTCAACAGAGAAAATAAACAAGAATGAAGCTGTGAACGGCTACAACCACTGAAATGACTTTTTACTTGTCTTTTTCACAGATATCGCTATTTGGGCAGCAAACAGTGAACACACAGAGCAGCTCACAGAGGGAAACTAATCTCCTCACACACTCCTTAGATCAGCGCTGCTGAGCAGAGCCAACAGATGACTGTGAGTGATGCTGACATTTTTATAGACTTCAATATACCAGTACAGAGGCACAGTCTCAAATGACAAATTAACCATGATATTAATATTAACCATGATATTAATTGACAGATTAGAATGTCAAAAGAAAGATTATGCGTGTGAATTATCTTACCAAGAATTTCATCAAAAATTTTGTAGAGTCCAGGAACATAAGTGATTTCCCGCTGGTTCATGCCTATGTCTTCATCAAACACCCACATTTGCTGAAAAATAAATTAAAAGGCACAGTTCTGAAATTAATATAACTAAGTGGAAGCTAATTATCAGACTAATAAAGCCAGTGTTATCTTACTGGCATCCACCTACCTTTTGAAATTGCTTAAATGGTTATTATTCGACATTTGTTGCTTGACAGACAAACATTTAGTCAAGAAACATTTTTCTATATTTATGTAAAATGAATATTTTGGGATTCTGGGCCATTTTTTTCAAACAATTCACATGTCACCATTGGTGTTCAGTAACATATCTGTCAGATGAATCAATACTGACATTGTATGCTGCCGTAAAACCTGCCTGAATCAGCTGAGTGATCCATTAGTCTATTTATTTCAGCTGTATTTTAAGCAACGTTTTTGTTATTGTCTGTGAAATTAGTCAAAGCTTTACAGAGATGGTATTTGTTGCAGCATGCTGCTGTACTGTTTATGGCTTCCTCGGTGTGAAGGGAGAGTTTCCCAACAAATGTCCAAATGTCTTCACAACATTTGTGGCTTGTGATCTGTGTGATAGCAGTGCATCACTTTGATTTGAAGTGTAAGCAAAATAATTATGTATATGAATGAGAGCATAATGACCTTTTCTTGTATTAATCTACTGGATGGTGTCATGTTATATCCAAAACCATGCCACATGAAGTTGAATTGATCTTGAAGTTAAGATCGCACTAAAGCCAACATAACAAAATATGTTTCTTTCATCAATCTGGTGTAATCTTCCAAGATGCCCAAAACATCCTACATGAGCCTTCAGCAGAGGAAAAAACAGAGATTTAGTTTGTTATACACAGGTAATCCTCACTGCAGGGTGATCAGCTTCAGGATGGCTAATTGTGACTCAGACACACTTTGAGACTGGAATCTCAAATAGCAAAAGTCACTTTACTTTTTGACTTGATGCACAAATTCTTGATTTGGAGATTTATTTGTGAAAAAAGCAAAACTGTATGGCTGTTACCTTCAAAGCTGATCTTGTAAAACACAAATGCTCTCACCCCTGGCAAGTTTAAGTTCATTGACATTGAGCCTATTAGTGGATATGTAAGCTATTTCACCCACAGCCAATGGCTTTAAATACAATATAATTATATTAAATGACACGCTGAAAGTGCCACAAGTTTCCCATGGGAGTAGCTAAAGCACTGTGCAGCTTTATTTGACTACTACTACTAATCACATCAGTGCCATGCAGATAATTTTACAAAATCATCTGCGTCCTCATTGAGAAGCCTGTCAGGGCAAAGAAACATGCAAAGGTCGACATATAATGCTAAAACCAACATGTGAAAACAACAGTGTTTATGCATGTGCACAGTGCACGGCACTTTGCTCAGGGCTCACCTGGGTGATGGGCTCCACAGATCCAATGTAGGTGTCAGGTCGTAGAAGAATGTGCTCTAACTGGGTCTTCTTCTGATACACCCGCTCCACAGACAGCTTGGAGCCTGCCTTCTCTTTCTTGGCCCCTTCCATCTTGCCAGCATCGCCTCTTCCATTCGCTGCCTCCTGTTTGACAGAGGTGCTTTGTTATTAGTCAGTGCATGAGTCTATTGAACCCCTAGGCCCTGGGAGAAAATACTGTGCTGCTGACACCAGATTATCAGTTTAAACCACCACAGGCAGATCCCTCTCAGTGGCTTTGTGATTCTGAGAAGATAGTCAACAGGGATATTGGCTTGTCCACATAATGAAGTGCACTTTACACCTCTATTCTTTTTCTCAGGTCATATTTAAAAAAATAAATACAAATTCTGTGCTGGTGACAAGTAGTAGATTTTTTTCCATTTGTTAAGTCAATTAATGGGAATAAGTAATAGTGAAACAGATATACAGTACTTACAAGTTTTATCTGACATTTGATACACAAAAGGACAAACGAACCAATCAATCATGGTTTGAATGTCACAGCAAATCACAGCTGATTACCCTTGACCATGTGCATTATGCATTATGTGCAATTATGGCCATAGTTTACCATCTTCATACATCTTAATGCTCTCACACAATATACTAAAAAGTCCCATTAAGAGGGTTTAAAGGTTCTCCACAAACACCACACCTTAGAATAGAAAATAAAACAGACGCACATCTACAACAATTTAATGTGCCAGATTAAATCAAATATTAATGTCTTAAAATTTGATTTAATATTAAGACAACAATTAGACAACAAAATGTTGTCTAATTGGCAACATTTAACAGAACACCTTCTTGTGGCTTTTACATTTACTCATGAAGCATCTGTGTGGGGTCTTGTGTGAACGAGTGTCTGGGTGAGTGAGTGCGTGTGTGTGTGTGTGTGTGGGGGGGGGTAGAATGGGTCACCATTCTAGATGTATGAAGTGTCTTTCCCCTCCCCCCGCTTGGTAATGGGACATATCCTCCATAGCTTAGCTGGGGCTAACCTGGGCTCTTCATCACAGATGCTCAGCTAAACATTTCGCATTTAACGTGCTTCAAAATGATTTACTGTCCAACTCACTATGATGTGTTCACTCTCACTGGTCCTGACTGTAAACACTGTGCTTTTACGCGTCAATGGGGAACCATAAAAAAAACAATCGTTAAACCAGACAAACAGTAGGCACACCAGGATGCTCCATTCATTGTTATTATACAGTAACAGCGTGTTTCGCATCAGCAGTAGCTGGGGTCACGTGATTCCTCCGTCTATGATTCTTAAAAAAGTGAGCTCAAATTCGTAGCGAAATATTTTGATCCCAACTTAATTTTGGAGACGTAAACTATGGGTCCATCAAGCTGCAGTACCGTCAGTGTTTGTTTCAACCCGGGCCATGATGACACGGAACACCGCAGCTATCAGCTGTTATCTTCCTGAAAACTCTCGTCCCATTCCAACCCGGTCATAATTTAAATGGAGACCGCAGCGGACTAGTCTCCGTAAACTCAGAGGACTAGATGGGGGATTTAAATGCTAGCTAATGCTTGTAGCAACCCACTGCTCCGTACCAAGGTTAACAGAACACTGCCGACATGATCAATGCGTGTTGTAAAAGTTACTTAGCAAGTTTTGTGTCAGAGAAACTTACCAGCCAAGCCAGGCCCCCACTCCCTGCTGCGCCGTTGGACATCTTCCTTTGTGATCCTAATGATTTAGTGATGCAGCTCGCAAAAATGTATTAAAATCCAGTGGAATTAAAAGTCAGCCCGCATAACAAACATATCAGTTGCTGGAGGCCATAGAAACTGGCTTTTCTCCCATGTTGGTTCTTCGGTGGATTTAAAGATAATCCTAAATGTATCAAAACAAGCGGAGGAGGGGAGGGGATCGCGGCTATTGTTAAAATCGACAAGCGGTGGCACGGCAGGCCTGAACTTCCAACAAAGATGCTAACAAGACAGCCTGCTGCAAAATAAATACTGTACAAAAAGCGCACATTGATGTTTTTCAGATTTATACGTGAAAGTGAACACAATAAAACATAATTTAAAATGAAATGCTCTTAAAACGCCCGACTTAAATAGTTTTCATTTAGAAATAAAACGACTATAAGCTAGTAGCAACATCCGCCGTCCGGCTCCGCCATCTGCAAGACAGACAGCGAATCGTCACGAGGACACACTGGCCAGTAAGAGAGCAGCTTCTCACAGCCGCCGGTGTTTGGGCCAATAGAAGTGAACCTTTAATTACTACAGTTCTTATTTTCAACGCAAGACGGCAGCAAGACACGCTCGTTAAAGGACCTGTCCGTGTGTAATGTAATGCACACCAAGACACAACCGTACTGTAGACTCGACTAACAAACTGCGAAAAATATCTTTATTATACATCACACAGTTTCCTCGTACAGACTCTTTCCATTACAACAATACTAACATTAATCTGCTGCATAATTACACACAGGGCTGACGCTGGGATATAGCAATATTATTGCTCATCATTAAAGTACTCTCAACAATAATTACAGTTTATTATTAGCAAGAGACATGGAGCAACCTGAGCTGATGACAACACTGGTTTGCTAAGTGAAATATGTCCATGTGTCTAACTACAGACACAATCACAGTGGTGGTATATGTCACATAATATCCAGGAATGTTTCAGACTGCCCGTCTCAATGCTTATTGGCCCAGTCCATTTAAATTAAAATGTGCCATACCATATGCTCTTTGTGAGTCATACAAAGATTCCGTTGTCAATCATCGGATCATGCATAGTTAATCATCACATGACAACTTTAAATATGGAACTGACTTATGGACTGACTGATCATCATATCATATCATATCATATCATTTTGGAGTTTTATCTATAAATCAAATAGTTAGATGTCAACTTATTAGAACAGTAAAGAGTGGAAAAGTGTTATAGGTCCAGTTTGTTGAGTAAAGCAACTGTTAGGCATCTTCCAGGTGTATGAGGATTTCAAATGAAGACTCCTCTGTCTCCTTCAAGCTCTGTCTGAACAGCTGAGAGTGCTGCCATGACACTCCTCCCTCTCCACCACTGAGTTCTGCTCCAACCACAAGGTCTGTAGAGCCAGACAGACTGGAAAATGACTGCATCTTCCCATCTGAAGGTTAAGAACAGGAGAGGAAATTATAAAGAGGTTATTATGTCATAGGAGCACATTTTGAGTACTTTATCATAATGTTTATAGCTTAACTATACCTCCAGGAAAATCTGTAGTAGTTTGGCCAGACTGCAAGTACCAGCGGACCTTCCCCGTGTGAAATGTCTGGCTACTGGCCATAACAGAGACAGACCTTATCTTCATTCCCACAGGAGCAAAGTCAAACTTCCAGCTTATCCGTCCTATAGAGGAGCCCTCTGTTCGAGCTATGTACACCTTTACAAAGGAATACAATCAGGTCAGTCCACAGACAGTTTTCCACAGGCTTTTGTGTGTCTCTTTTTGTGTGTTCTGTATATGTTATGTGTTGTGTATATTTTAATGTACTCTTTTTGCGATATTTATCATCTGTTCATTATCTTAGTCACTTTTAGAATAATAGTTATGCCTATGTTTTTAAAAAAACTGCTGGCTAAAGCAGCCATAACAAGTAAGTGCTTGTTTTGGTACTGGTGTGGTTCCTAGATAAATGTGCTCATCCTCTTTTCAAATCATTCTAAATGGCAGTTGACCCTGACATTGTGCTAATGTTAAATAGAGGTGAGGTTATTTTGAAAATCATTTAATCATTAAGTAATTAAGACCACAAGAACATTTAAATTGAAGTGTGTCATAACTACAAAAGCAGCCCTCCAGTGAAACCAGTTTTAAGCTTAACATCAGTTCATTAAAGTATGACAGTGACAATTAGTGACATTATGATCTAGGGGTGTTAAAGACCTAGTGGTAAACAGGACATAGGGAGATGCTGAAGCGATTCTGTACAGCTGCATTATGGGAAATGTAGGACCTATTCTTTTGATTGAGCTCATTCTAAATTTGTCAGGGGTACAGAGGCCCATTATGACCCGAGTTAAAGCTTTTTGGGCTCATTTCAAGTATAAGTATTTTTTCACTTTATGGTACAAAAATAACACGGGTAACTTTTTTAGAATACTAGATTTTTCCATACTATTATTATTATACATTTGAAATATAAGACAATGTGCATTTAGAGTGGCTATATTTGAACTTCATCTGTACTAATATACACTGAAGTAAGAAGACAAGATTAATTTCATTACTATAAATCAGATAACTAACAAAAACAGAATTATCTGTACTGAAAAACATGGATGTGTAAATGATCATACCATCTGCCAGTCATTTTCCACCATTCTAAAGACCGACTCTTTCCCATACACACACTGATCCCAGCCCTGAATGACCTCAGAGGTGTTAGACAGTCGACAGTACTGGTCTTTGGTGGCACTGTAGCAAACATGGAGTAACCTCTCATTCTTCTCTCTCTCAGTGGGGATGAACACATAATCTGAAGGCTAAGAAAGACACACACACACACACACACACACACACACACACACACACACACACACACAGTGTCAGTAAAATGTTGAGTGTGTGTGTGTGTATAGTACTAATATAGAAATTATGTAGAGTTTCTGCTGAAAATGTTAGCTATTGTTGACCCAAAATCTAACATTTTTTAAGCAGTAAATATTGGACTGGACTGAATATTATTATTATTTTTTTTACTGTACCTGTTTTGAGGACCCTATCGCTGCCTCTTTGGTCTCCCCCCTCGCTACCCTCCAGGCCAGCGAGCCAGAGTTACGCCCTCCTAGCTCTCCATCTTTTGGTTTTTTGGGGGAAATAAACTCCACCTGCTCAACAAGCAGCCTCTCTGTCAGCTCCTTCTTCCTGTCTGGACTCAGGGCTTTCTGTCTCTAAAGTATCAGAGCAGACAGAAGGCTCTGTATAGCAGTCACAACAACAAATAGTATTATATGCATGGTGAAAAAGGGCCAAAAGCTTACCGAGATGTTGAGCTCATTAATGGTGTGAAGGAGCGAGGCCTCTGGAACGGTGATTCTTCTCGATAAAACCTCAGGATGTTTGCAGGAATACCTCCATGTCACATCCACCACCTGCAACACGCACACAGAACATTAGAGACAAATTATGTAACATGCCTTAATATCAGTTACAGAACTTTAGAAACAAAATGTATTCAAGCCTGTGAATATTCTCATTCATCCAGGTCATAGTTATCTCAAGGAGATTGAATCGAACACAACTGGATTTTTGGTTTTTGCCTTTTTGAAGACGTTTCACCTCTCATCCAAGAGGCTTCATCAGTTAATGCTCGCTGACTAGCCTGGGACTAGATATTTAGAAATATGTATTCATATTTCTAAATATCAGTTAGCAGTGGGTTTTGGCAGCAACAAGCCAGAAAGGGCAAGAATGCACCAACAAAGGCAAAGAAGGCTGCTCAGTCATAAATATGGAATTAAATGCATGTTTCAAATGTGTGGGAAGAACTTTTGATATGAATGAAAGTAAAGATGTTACATCTCAGTGATACACGTGATGAATTTGAGTAGTGACTCATTCAAACAAAAACAGTACCTACAAGAAAACTTGAAGAGCAATTTCAGGGAGCTGAAACAGCAGTTATAGAAATATATGTTTCTGTCACTTTTAATGTATATTTTCTACATTCAACAAATTCAATAAAAAGCCCACATCACCAGCGTAGTGTACTGAGAGTATCCAAAGCCTAACACATCTTATTCTTGCCACGGATCACCACAGTTTGCACTACTGCCGACTATTTGAATCATATTTGTTAAAAAAAAATTACATTAGGCAGGCGTTTTAGGAGATGCTGAGCCCATTTTTACTTTTACATAGGGCTTTACATCTGTGAGACATTTTTTAAGATTAATAGTATAGCAATGGCAGTATGTGTCCAGAATATGTCTGACCTGATCCTTAGAAAAAGCCAGCACATAGGCCAGTTTTTTTCCCCAGCCGACCTCATACAGCAAAGGTTTGTCACAGACATTTTCACAGGAGTCACAGTGCAGCCAGCGACGCTGAGCGACTGAGTAAATCTCTGTCCACACGTGATCTGTAAGGACACAAATCATTTCATATATCCTCCAGGCAAAAAATATAGTATAGTATAGTTTGTATTACTTTAATGGTAAAATATTTAGAGTTGGTTTTAGAAAATTTTTATTTCTGAAAGCAGATGGAAAAAGGTAAAATTATGTACAAACAAGCTCAAAAAAAGTCAGTTACTAATCAACTAGTTTGAGAGCTACTATAAAATAAAAATGAAACATTTTGTATGATTAGTGTTTTTATAGTTAAAATACAGGTCCATCATGCAATGTGTGGGCTGTTTAACAGGACAGAGGCTTTTCAAAACTCTTCCTTCAACAAATTCACGTTTTTGTTTCTTTCAAAAAATCGATAACATGCATTCTGAGAAGTCTCTGAGTAAAGCAATTCCATGATGTGACAAAAGATATAACATAATCATAAAACGTCAAATAACCCTAACTTTCTGCTTACGTGGAAAATCAAATTAACAATGTAAGAGCCACTTGTCAGTCATGTACATACAGTCATGTACATACCTGTGCTGCACCAGATATATCTGGCCTCAAGGCCAAGTGCTCTGCAGCATAGGGTGAAACAGTTAGCCCACTCCCCGCACCGCCCCCTCCTAGTCTCTAGCAGCTTCTCGGGATTGTTGTACCTGGTCAAAAAAACAAGAAAAAAAAAAACAAAACAACGAATATTCATTATGTGTTGTGTTTTGTGGTCAAATCCATTTGACTTCTATAACTTAACAATGGGTTAGCAGTAAATACTGCTTATTAAAGTCTAGGGAATAAATGTAGAGGTGTATCTTGTCCATCTTTATTCTGCAAATTAATTTTTATTTTAATCTTAAATATAACCCTACAATGGAGTCAAACACTCAACAAACTGCAGTAGAGGGACCTATACAAAATGTCGTAAACACATACAAACCTGGGGAATCTGGTGGAGAGCCTACAGAGCTGACAGTAATGGTTCTCCACTTGCTGAGCTCCCCATCGGAGGTCATCTGTGGTAGGTCTGAGGTAATCAGCGTTCTGGGTGGAACCTCCACAGGAACTGCATGGTAAACTGTTCACCCAGGAGAAGAAGTCCTGTTTGAACCACCTGAGTAACTCCAGCACCAGGAAGTCATCTATTCCAAGTTTACAATCTAGAAACAGGAAAGCAATTTGGTCTTTCTGATAATGTTTGTAAAGAAGCATGCAACATTTTGATTTGCTTGAATGAGTGAACGAGTGGACTTCACCTGGGTCAGCCTCTCTAGCCTCCTTCAACTTGTGTTGAGCAGCTGAGGACAGCTGCTGGTGGGGGATGTGACTCCGAGCTTTCAGTTGCAGCTCAGGGTTTTCATACAGCATCACATGTTGGAAGTTAGACTGGAGAGTCCCAAAGAAGCTCATACTGTTCTCCTGACAGAGGACAGGAAAACAACCAGTGTACTCAATAATTATTCATGAAAAACAAAACAAAAAAACCTTAAACACTGTAAGAGTTATGTATGTTCTTTAGAGATATACTGAAAAGCATGAAATGAGAGACATTTCATAGAAACAACAATTACCTTGCAATAACAAATAAAATAAATAATCGATGAAAGTTTAAATGTAGCTGTAGTTGTTGTGATGTTGCTGCAGCTAAATCCCACACATACAGTAATCGCATCACAACATCTGCTTTTTAAAGTCATGGGGGACATCTTTACCGGGGATGATAGCTGTGGTGGTGCAGGTGGTGAAACTGGCTGGCTGGAGGCAGCAGCACCAGGAGAGCTTTCTGGTACTGAAACCGAGGCTGAGGCTGGAGCAGTCTGAACTCTGGGATGGACAGGCTGTACTACCCGTAGCCTCTGATCCCTCTCTGCTGCTATGAATTCCCTGATAAGTTTCAGCTTTTCCACTGATGCAGACTTGGGGAAAACCAAGTGAGTCTCAGCCTGAAGAGAGGGGCAATAGCCAATAGTTACCAGTAGGGCTGCAACGATTAGTCGCCGTCGTCGACGACGTCGACTATTAAATATCGTCGACAAGAAATTTTGTGGTCGTCTAGTCGTATATTATTTTAAACAACATGATGAACGCCATTCAATTCATTAGAATACAGTACATGAATACACGCCACCGGAAACGTAAGGGGCAGTAGCCTGCACCATCTGCGCCCATATTGAACTAAACACTGAAGAAGTTCAA
>JAFBJQ010001323.1:0-248626 GCA_016785345.1 Trinectes maculatus
AGGGTCGGTGGTGGAGCTACTTAACGCCAAAGCATATCCATCAGCCAATGTCCTGACTCTAACGTGTGTGTGTGTGTGTGTGTGTGTGTGAGAGAAGAAATTCTACAGGGAGATATTAGGAGAGCGGGGGTAGATGTGATGTAATCAGCTGCCAAAAGCCATCAAAGTGACTTTTGACATGACAGATGTAATTTAAAAGGTTTATATTAAATACTACCTCTTACTACAAATCATGTGTCTGCATTAAATCTGCAGGATCATTCGCTGAAATCTTTGATTCCTCAAAGATATCCTATAGGGGCCTATGAAAATCGACTTTTTTATTTCTAACATAAACATATAGAAACATAATATCCTGGCAGGATGAACCATTGTTTTCTGCAGCTGCCAAAAAAATAAATCAGGTCACATCTTTTTTATAGATGTGACCTATAGTCCTTTACTTTTAAGTTAAGGTGTACGCTTTTTAAATGACTAGATTGTGTAGATCTTGATTGTGCCATTTCATATTGCATCCCAAAATAACCCTTGTTTCAGACACAAACATATGAAAAAATCCATTACCTAAATCACTCTCCAGGTCTTCCGTATGTATCCCTTCTTCTCCAAGGTGGAAGCAAGATGAAACAAAGCAAACAAAATGAAGAACAGAAAAGGGAGGGACAGTAGAAGAGAGGTGGAATCAAAGTATAAAAGGATGGAGTGATAATTCAGAGAAAGGTAAACGAGAAAACAGAAACCCCTTAGTCTCACAACTGATATTAAGATGAAACAACATCTAAAAAGTCCAGCAATGATGGGCTGTTGTGCAACATCAAATTTCACCACTTGATGGTGCAATTTTGCAATTTGTGCTCTGAAATCAGAAGTTGACACACTGTTGTGTCACTGATTGTGGAAACACAAAATTAAGTGTAAGCCATACTGCAAATCAATTAATCAAAACCAAATCTCTTTAGAGATTACAGGATGTCACCACACAAATATCTGAGACCTGAAGCAACACCCACAGTGGGTGTTGGTTCCTAAGCCACTACAGAGTAGTGCGAAAGTGCACCTTTGTTGTGTAAACGATGTGTAGCAGCTTACCATCGTCATCACACTCTTCCAGAGGCCTGGAAGCTTTGTCTCGACACCGAGGGTCCAGCCATGATGTAGTCTTTGTGTTGTGGCTGAGGAGAAACAAAACACGACAATGGAACAATTCAACACAAGTTGTCTCAAGCAACTCAGAGGTGCATGAATGCATCAGTAAGAACTAGACAGCAAGTTTACAAAAGGACATTGGCTGCAAAAGGAGAAACGTGAATAGCAGCGAGACATATCAGCAAACTATCAGCCGACTCTTCCCTCTTGTTAAACAACAATATACTGAAAATTAGTAATAGCAGAAATGAACATACAAGCTCTGAAAATACACAGCCATGTCTTGCTGGTGTGTCTTTGCCGTGCTGCGGAGAGGACAGAGAGGTGGAGGTAGTCAGGTGTTCAGGATGTGATCTCCTTTAGAGATCGGGACATGCAGGGATTAACAGGAAAAGCAGTGGCACTCGGGGGGTTGGGCGGGTTGGCTTAGGGAGGCCTAAAAACCAAATCAGGGGGGAAGACAAGCCACTGGACGAACAAAAGGGATAATAGTGCATTTAAAATACAGAAAACACCAATAACGTCTCAGCTTTGATGAGACATGTGTTCAACAGATTAAACCATTTTGTATTTGTTTTTTTTCCGCAGGTCGCTGACACATACTCTATGAAGTAAAGTTCTCCGCTCTCGGTGTAGGCCATCTCCCAGTTTTCAGGCAGCGGCCCCAGCGGCTCCTCTGGAGAGACCTGGGGTTCTGCGAAGGTCTGCTGCCCACTGTCTGCGGTGGACGTGGCCGCATTGTTCAAACCACAGGGTGGAGCATTGTCACGTGCGGGGTACGGCCGGAGGATGCCGCCGCGGCTCTCGTCCTGATCGTTAGGGTTACCTGTGCACAACAAAGGAGAGGGGAAGAGACTACGCACTAAGGATCCTGGGTAACACAACGTGCACGACACGGAAGAGTAACAAAAAGAACAAAAATGACAAATGATGTCTCATGCACGTGTGAAAAAAAAAATTAACTGATCAGACATGCAAATTCCATCACACCCAACTTTCTGCACTTTACCCTCCCCCGCACTAAATTTGACTCCCGCCCACTTCTAGTGTACTGAAAGGGCCCCAGGAATATGCTAATTCTTTCTGCAACAGACCCTTTCCCAAACTCTATTTGACCCTCCCACCCCTCTTTTACCTCTCCACCCATAAGCCCTTCTTTTTAAAAGCGACCAATCCCAACCCCCCCCCACCCACCCCCCATTTGCTCCACGACTCTGGCCCAATGTCCTCCGCCACTTCCGTGGGCCTTTCAGGCTTGATCAAATGCTAATTCAACACTCTGGCAGGGAGACACAGAGAGGGCATAGATTCACAGCAGATAAAGAGCCCACCATCTATCACACTTACAAATCAGGTGGAGCTCAGAGAGAGGGGGAGGGGCAAAAGAGGTGAAGCACAGGTATAATGCTCACCTATTTTCTTGTTTTATTTACATTATTTTGCAATTCTGTGAAGATTTACATTTTTACATTTTCAAATAAGTATGGAAGAGGTGAATTTCAATTAAGGTAAGAAAAGTGGGAAAATAAAGAGGTTGTGGCGTGGAGATAGAAACGCTGTAGCTTGTGAATGTAACCCAGAATCCACTTCTTCCCCCACTACACCCCTCCTCACAGGCAGATGGCGGTGTTTGGAGGCGCAGAGAAATGAGAAATCAGCATCACAAAGACATGATGTAACTGCCAGACACAGTACAATGGAGCAGAGGATGATAAACATACACACATCGCCTTTCTTCTTCTGCACCAATAACCATGGGGACACTCCTAAACACACATTCGCTGTAGACCAACAAAACATATACTACACATGCAGAGATGTAGAAAGACACAGATACAGGAACTTCAGCAGACAGAAAGAGAGAGAGAGAGAGAGAGGCTGGAGAGAAGCTGCGACGCCCTCACCTGTAAAACTGTTGTTCATTTCCGTGGCCTGGTCGTCATCGTCGCCGTCAGCAGGCACTACGCGGACATTTTGCATGTCATTGTAGGACTTGGTGCGCTTCGGGGTGGACTGCTGGGAGCCTGCATCACTGAGAATCACTGTCCCAGCGATGGGCTGCCTTGGTGGCTTGGGGGTCCCATAATAGTTACCTAGGCAACAAGACAGACATTAGCATGCTTGAGAGAGAGACACACGGGCGGGGGAATGGGGGGTGGGGGGGGGCGGCTTAGAGTGAGATAGAGGGAGGAAGCCGAGGGTTTTAAACAGCCAGAGTGAGGGACAGAGAGATATTAAGACAGAGGATGCAGAAAACACAGAAAGCTCAAATCATGAGAATAAACAGCTGGTGGGAAAAAGGAAAACGGTTCGAGTTTGTGCTTGAGGCTGCAGAACTGTGTGTCGTCTATCTATACTCTGAAATCATACTCAGCAAACACAATTCACCGGCAGCACATAAAACCCATCTTATTTTTGGAGCCTTTCTTTGTGAGACTTGTCGTTTACTTGTCTGCGGTGCAAACAACAATTTTAGGTACTAATTATATGCATGCACATATGATGTCCCAGTGATCTGGCATTAAGGGTCGCGGCAATGCCAAAAGAATGGCTGGGGTTAATAATAACAGTTCAACCTATGCAAGAATGAGAAAATAGATTTGTTTGTTTGGTAAATATTATACATGTACATAAAGATTTAATTAATTTTATTTTGTAGCTTTGTGAAACTAATTCTTGGCATCCCCTCCTGGTTTAAAATTAGATAAGAAATATCACTACTAATGTTTGACAGTGCACTAAATCTGTGTAGCATGTTAATAAACAGCCTTAAAGGTGCTGGCAAGCACACTTGTTTTGGATTTTGGAAAGAGTGAGTCCTCTGTTTCCAGACACTACGCTAAGCTACGCAAACCAGCTGGTGGCCATAGCTTCATATTCACTGTGTCGCCCTGCAAAATCATTTTCCAAAAAGCCAGCTGAATTAATCTTAATATATTGTACTTAAGGATGTCATGAATGGCATCCCCGCCTATTTCCTGTCAACTCTCTATAAGTTATTATCTACAAAAGGTCAAATATGGACAAAATATCTAAAAACACTGAACAGAAATTACATATACAAAAAGTAACATATAATAAAATATGTTTCCAGATGATCATTTATCTGTTCAATGCAGATGTATTTATGAATCCATAATTCAGGCCTAATCCGGCTGTCGGGACGGCCACAGACTCCTGTGGACAGGTATTTGACATTGTCTGCGTGATAGAGAGACGTGTGCCAACACAGCAGAACCAGTGCCAAGTAGATTAATGTCGCAACATTTCTCCAGCAGCCCCGTGCGCACAAATCAGACACAGCCTCCCAAACAAACAGAATGCGAGGACACACATATGCCCATAATCATCATCCTCACCTTCATATGTTCCTATTTCCAGCAGTGTGCCGCTCTCCTCAAGTTCTAAGAAGTCCTCCACTGACAGGAAGTTGTAATCCACCCCCGGGATCTCTCCGTCTCTTGGGGCACGTGTTGTACCTATGGACGAGAGAAAAAAAAAAAAAAAAAACGTAGACAAATCAAATTGAGGTCGCTGCTGAAACGCTTTTACAATTCATGCCACGTGTTTACAGTTGACTGATGATGGAATCATGATTTTTCCTGCCGGCACAACACGTTCAATATTTCTCTCTCACAACTTCCAGAGTGGAAAGGCTGTCATTAGTGTTAAAACGAAAGGCAAACGAATGCCGCGGCATTTATTCGGCTTTTTGGGGATGAGGAGCAGTCAGGGGGAGGAGAGGGCCTCAGAAGCAGGAAATGAGAGAGCTGTGAAATCAGGTGGGAGTGATTGGAATTTAACGCGCTGACTGGAATTACAGTTGCGATTGTCGCGTCAGGAAATTAAATTTCTTGAGTTATCTCCCTGGCTTGGGGGAAAACGCTGCCTCCTAAGTCAGAGGGTAAAGGTCACCTTCAGCAATACTCCTGATAGTATCGATACTGCAACCAATCCATCCACTTCTTCACGGCGAGTGTGAAATTGTAGAATGCGCCAAACGTAATGCTATTATACTCGTATTATTACTTAAGGTGGTATTGATTTTCTTTAAAGGTGCATTGTTCCTGTTACGACTGCAGTGCTTTACAGTTACACTTACTGCAGCCTTAAGGTGTTGTTAGGTTTCATTGTAGTATAATAAAAAGCTTTTCATTCGGAGGCAACAAAAACCAGGGCAGTTCCTTCCTGAATTGAAAGTGGAGACGACAAAAGACACTGAAACCTTGAATATTTGACATCACTCTGCAAGAACTGCTCACCAGACATCCAACTGGACTCTGACTCGACTCTTTCGCTTCAAATGGTCAAACCATGATCTGCATTTTCTTTGCGAGCCATAATGCCCCTAGACTGATCCCCCTTTGGAGTTAATGATTAGTGGTCAGCTGCGTTTTACTTTGTAGTGAGAACACTTTGTAGGGGGAAGCTGATCCGAGACAATGGAGACAGGAGCTATTGTGTCTCCGTCCTTACAAAGAGAAGATGAGACGACGGAGCAGATGGTTGACTGAAGTTGTAACCCATCTGTGAG
The DNA here is from genome assembly GCA_016785345.1 of Trinectes maculatus. NCBI lineage: Eukaryota > Metazoa > Chordata > Actinopteri > Pleuronectiformes > Achiridae > Trinectes > Trinectes maculatus. The sequence continues at coordinate 5,681 of JAFBJQ010001323.1, forward strand.
CAGGAGTGTTTACATGCATATGCACACATATTTGGATATAATGTACTCTCACATCAGTGACTCCACTACTGCACAGGCCGCTGTGTGAACAATGGTATGGCAAACACGATGCACCTCACTAAGTGGAAATGAAAAGAATTATCTTTCTGCTGGAAAAAAAAACACCAACGTCTTAAGACTAAAGCTGCCAGCTTATACTCCCCTCAACAGTGCCTGTCAAATGCCTGAATGGCAACAGAAACTTACTCCCCCATATCTTTCACATCGAAGATTCAGGGATTAAAAAGAAAAAAAAGGCCTCTGACAGAGAGGGTGGGGATGTCAGTGGGAACTGATGACCTATACTCACTGCTGCGTGCTCATTTTTCATTCGAATATTGACATGCGTGACCTATAACCATAAAACCATTTATACAGTCGTCCGATGTTTGTCTGTCTGTGTACATTTTTCGATGTTTTGCAGGACAGTGTACACCCACTGACTCAATTCCGTTGCTAATTTACAGCTAATCAAAGCTACTAATAAAAATAATGTTGTAAACACTAATGCTGAAGGTTACTGAAACCTAAATCTTTATTTATATATATATATATTTATGTATATTTTATATAAAATATATATAAACAGTTAAAAGTCCATTTTCGACCTCCTGATGATTCTCTGGCTAAATGGGAAATAGACAAAAGACATGTTATTTGATACATGTTACAACCTGCACAACTGCCACATAATAGCACATTACACATTATTACTTTCTTTTGAGACATATTCATGTTTAACACATGATTCTGTCTTGGTCAAGTTGTTTACCCGTGCTTCTACAATGTGCAAGCTCACATTCCTTCCCTCTGCGCACAAACACCTGATAATAAGCAAGGCTTTGCCTCGCACCACTCACTGTCCCACACTGCAACGTCGGCTGTCTTCATCGCATCACATCCTGCCATTTTGAAAATGATGCTCAAGATAAATTGACAGGAAGACGGCAATTTAGCTGACAAGACGTAGTGCTCAGACAGTGAGAAACAAACAAGTACCTTGCATGAGGCAAGAAAAAAATGACTGTTTCCAGCACTGATGCAGAAGCAATGTGCTGCTTTGTATTCAACTCAGCGGTCGGAGATGAGATGAAAGTGAAGTTGTCTGGGAGTTTGAGTCATAGGACTGGGTGGTCCCAGGGTGGGAGGTGTTTCTGAGGCTTAGCGTGCTCTAATGATGCTGTCTACCATGCAGGGGATGCAACTGTTATTCCAGGCTATTCCCACAGTGATGGGCAGTGAGAGGGTGAGTAATTCTGGTGTGTCTCTATTACAGAATGAAAAACTGAGCATTGCCTTATTGGCCCCAATTTTCAAGTTTAAGTTATTCCCATGTTTCAAATGGACAATCTGAGCTGCTTCTGCGTCTGGGTTTTGGAACTTCTAGTTGCACTTTGCTTCACTTTCTCGCACGTCAGGGAGAATGTAAGGGAAAAAGGCAGTGCAGGAGGTCTTTATTGCTGTTGATGAACTAATGATGTCACAGTGATGGTTTCCCAATCATTCAGATAAGAGGTCGTGTCATATAGTTTGACCAGCTGCAGAATCCAACGTTTCACTGACAGACACTTATTATAGACCATGTCGCCTTTGTCATCATACAGCAACACAGTGACGTGCTAAGTAACGGCAAAAGAAAAGCTATAGGATTTTACACTAAACCACAGTCAGCATTTATACACGACATCAAGTTTAGTTCGCCCCTACTTCAAGATTTCAGCACCATGATATGATACTAACACAAAAAACATACACAATGGATACATTTGGTGAAAATTTCCCAATGGAGAAATTGTTTTACAGCATACACACATGTCCGCAGGTCCGATAACTTACACCAGGCTGACTAGACAGGAGGCTGACCAGACCAGCTGGACAACCGGCTTCGTATTTCTTTGTATTACTCCTTAACTTAATGGCTTATGGAATTTTGTTCTGTCTGTGTACCACAGTTACAGAGTGGTCAGAAATCCCTTCTTACTACCACTGCGGACAGTGGGCCACATTCAGCCCTGACCTCCACTCTGATTAACTAACTTCAGCAAGAGTCATCAATGGGTTCATTCTTTCACTGTGAGCGACCAGCCTGTGCATGCATGAATGGGAAAAATGTAACACAAGCACATTTGGAAATGTCTTCAGTTTTAAAATAACACCAAAAGCAGCTGAGAGTAATCTTTGTTCCCCAGAGAGCGTGCAAGACACTACAGAAATGCAGCGATCATCTCTTTTTCAAGCTTCCCTGCACTGTTAGGAAAACAAGTGGAGAGCTAGTTATTATCACGCACACAACCCAGAGGACTCACACACGTCAAATTCAAAATCGGAGGATGCATCAGTACACAATCGACGGGCGAAAAAACTCAGGTCAAGGCGAAAAACAGACAAAAGGGACAGGACGAGAAAAAGTCGCAGTAAGCGAGACAAACACTCAGGCTTAAGTACACAAGGAAGGAGGGGACAACAAGACACAGGTGGAAACAATCAGGTAATCACAAAGGCGGGGAGAGAAACAAAGGAAGGAAGTAAACCTACGAGCAAACGGGGAATTAACAAAATAAAACAGGATATACACAGAGACACGACATAAGCTCAAGACATCATACTTAGAGACTGTGGCTATGATGACGGTCATAAACAACTAAAATGAATTCCAGTTTAATACAACCACAACACAAACTGCCAATTATATAACCACATGTCTGTCAATACTAAAATGTAAAAATAAGTAGAATAACAAACAACAAGTATTTACGTATATCAGGGCACATTAAAATCAATCAGATCTATGAATGGTTTAAACCCATCTCAAACAGACAACTATAAACACATGTGTGAACCCAATTTGTATACAACCATAATTTTATTCTTCACAGTGGTTCACATAAATCAGTTGATTAGAGCTGTAAACAATGCCATCATTCACCCAACGACTCCTGGCCCCGTAAACAGACAACTCACAGTTACACACCGATATTGGACTAATCTGCCAAAAACACATAATTTGGTCGTTGGCAACAAAATGATGTACAGTACATGTATATTATAGAAGTGATGTGGTCACAATTGAGGGTTATGGGTCGACCCGCTTATCACTATTCTTATGATTAAAAATAAAAATAAACTTCTGACTCAGCGACGAACAACTCATATGAATGACGGCAATAATGGGTTGATAAGTTGCTGCATAAAACCAAACGTGACATTTATCAGTTACGTTAACGTAACAGCCAATTGAAATAAGGCCGGTGGAGTAAATTCACCTCAGAGTAGCTTTAATTCCCCTTAAGTCTCGTGGCCCTGATCAAAAAAAGTGATCATAAATCATCCTAATAAACGACTCTTGCAGCGCCTGTGAAGAAGAGCTAGCAGGAAAATGAATGTTGTCCAAATGATAATAAAGAATCAAATAATTATCAGTAACTCCCTTACACAGCAATGTCACTTGGTGGTCAGTCTGGGGCTGTTGTGACGGGGGCATATGCCGAACGATGGAAAACAGCACAGAGGAGAAAGATGGCGAGAGTGAAAGAGGACAAGGGCACTAAAAAAAAAAAACCACACACACACCCGACAGCAAAAACAATCACTTAATGGGAATGTGAAATCCTGGACAACAAACAGCTAAAATAAGCAAAGCCAAATAAAAACACGCGCGCGCGCACACACACACGTACTTACACACAGCGAGATGCTGGTTCTCACATCTCCACTTTCATCTTGTCTGGGCATTGTGTTATTGAGTGAGCAGCATCTCACTCACCTTCTCACAAAGACGAAGCTAGATGCCTGCATGCATGTGTATGTGTGTGTGTGAGAGAGGTATTGATCTAAGCACTGCTAAAAGGATAAAGGAGTCCAGGGCAGGCAAGCCTGTCCTCACCTCTGTCACGTCAGCAACACTGTCTCTATGGCCCTGTTCAGTCATGGCAATAACGTCCATCTTGGGTGATCCAGTCATAAGTGGACAACTCTACATTTTTAGATTCAAAGAAGTTCATGTTTTAGTTCTTATCACTCAGACTGCATTTTTTTTACCAGTGTGAACACAAATGGGCCCAGGGCTACATTTCAAGACACTCATCCATGCTGATGTCCTCTGACATGCAACTGTTTTGAATGATCTGCAAACAATGATTAGATTAATTATTAATACTTGTTGGGTTTGGACTTTTTGTCAACCAAACAAGCTATCTGGTAAAAATAAAGTAGTAAATTATAATAAGCATTTTTTACTGACATTTTACCAAATCAATCAATCAATCAATCAATCAATCAATCAATCAATCAATCAATCATAAAATAATTAGCAGTTGCAGCATTGCCCCGTAGAGTGTTATTAGCAAGTGCAGTGGCTATAGCTCAGCAAAAAATCATTGGTGAAACCTAATATGGGTGTTGTGCGTCTGCTTATGTTACACCTTTTTGTAGTGTGCTCTAGATTTAGCTACATTCTATATATATAGACTGAAATTGTAAACACACACACATGGTCGCCGGTATGAACATACACACTGACACTGATAGAGTGCAGTGTAAAAACACTCACACAAACACATATTTATAGTGTGTGGACTATAAATAGCACTGGCAGTTCATAAAAAGCTCCAGAGCAGAGGACATGTGTCCCTGATGTGGCCTGTTTGATTGCAACGCTATGACCCACTTCCTGGTTCCTAGTGCTGGGCCACTCACTCACTGTTCCTGAACACGCATCATAAACTACTGGAGCATCCACGCTGTCCTAACTCATTAATTACAGACCTTGGAGTTGCAGAGGAGGAATGTTATCACCTTGCAGAATTGGCTCTACAGTATATGTACAGCATATGAATCATGGTCATTTTGGTACCAACTTGCAATCTGCACTCTGGAAAAGAGATCATTTTCCATGATGAAGATTTGTTGTGGTAATTTACCACAATCTATAACTTTGCACCTTCCAGTGGTTTTTTTTGAAGGTTCATACTGCTGAGCAATGTGGATGAGCTAATGTTGATGGCAACACATTTACAGCCCATTTTATCTACAATAGCTTCAGAGAAAAGCAGATTCTAAGGCCATCTGGCCACTGAATCTTTTACAACTTTCGCAGTTCAGAAGCCAAAAAAAAAAATCATGATTTCCTCCTTAAATCGTTTGACATTTCATCACCACAAATAATGAGCTAACACAGACTCACATAAACGTGTATTGGCACAAAGGTCAAGGGAAAAAAAACATAAACAGAGTTTTTCTTGGCCGCTCTTACACTAGACACTGTAGTAATGAATCATCATTAAAAAGAAAAAATAAATCACGTTTTAAATGAAATGCAGTTGCAGTGACGCCATTTCTGACAGGCTGACGCCAGCTCGCCAGCTGGGTGAGAGGAAAACTGTTATATGTCAAGGCTGCGTAAATATTTCATTCATGTAGCTGTATTGTCTAAAGATGTGCCTGTAAATCTTACTTAATGGCGCTATACACACACATACACATACATATATTTTTTAAAGCCATGCTAGATTAAACTGGCAAGAATGCCTGGTTGATCAGATAGAACAAAAACATGGTGGATGGACAACAACAAAGATAATGAGCAATGTGCAATCCGCTTAATTCACTAGTATCTGGGGTCAAACTAACCTGACGACCTCTACGTTGACGTCCACAAATTTGTAAAGCCACAGCAAACACAACTGTTCCACACAATCGCAGACCACAACCTTCAAAAGAAATCAGACAAACATGCATACAAACTGAATCAGGTGAAAAAACATCGTCCTGTGTGTTAACAATAGCCGATGGGGCTGACAGCACTTCAGTGACATTTGATACCCTCAATCACCTTCCTGCTGTTGATGGTCTGGGGAGCTTCCACTCATTGTCCAATGCAGACATACACACGCTTGTGGACACACACTCACGCCGATTCAGCCAAACATCTGCTGTTTTTAACCCCTGCTGGTGATGAGCGTGACTGAGGTGGGGGGGTGAGGGGCAGAAGACGCACGGGAACAAGCAACTTCCAGCTGACCTGAGAGCGGGACAGGCCTAATGGTGGGACTGTAAACTGCAGGGAGTTGGCCATCTTCTCAGAAATACATTTCAAACTACTTCTGACTAAGTAATAAAAATAATTGTCACACCAAACTTTATATTCTTGAAAAAACAAATCTTACTCTGAATACTCTCTCATCCATAGCATTTAGAGCCGCAGCATGAACCGAGCTCTGTTTCCAGGACAAACACGAGCGCCGTGTTGACGGGGATGTGTGTGTTATGAAAACAGAGGCTGAGAGGTGACGTGAGGAAGAAATGACGTACGCGTCTCAGGACAGGCAGAGGAGAGGAGAGGCAGAGCGAGCAAACAGTCACACAGGGAGTTCACAGGGAACTCTCCTGGGACTCTAAGCCAATTACCCGAGCAGCATTGATTGAGGCAGCACTTTAAGGCCTCACCTACACAAGTAGTCCCTTAATACACTGGTCAAATGATGGGAGGGTCTAAACCACAAACTATGGTTCGCTGAACATTTGCATCCATCACGGTGTCAGCGGGACAAAAGACAGTTGGAATATTAACAATGTTATAAAAACATTTGGTCTATTCAGTCTAATATAATCTTCGCACTTTAACGGGTGCAAATCTAATACGACCGAGACGGACGAGACTCGGACCTGGCTCTTCAGTGCTGAGTGAAGGTGAGTGTCATGTCCTGAGTGGCTTGGCTATGTTCAATCAGGTCTTCCATTCAGCGATAAAGGGACTGGTGGCCAATAATGATTTATGAAGGGGAACAGAGAGAGAGAATCAATGTAGCGGAGACCCTCAGATTAATGATTAAGCAAATAGCAGCTCCACTCCAGATCCTATCAGAGGCTAAGGTGCTGGTGAGAGCATGCTGTGATGCTGTAGGTTCACTTGTAGTGCCTCCTCCATTGAAACAAACATCTAAATACCATATATAGATCTAAGGTTGCATATCAAAAAAAGTGCAGTGTCGCGTTTATGTCCAATATACAAGCATGTTTTGGCGTCAGTGACAGAGCCAAACAGATTCTGGTTTCAGAAAAAAATAATTTGACAATAATTCACTCTCGATTCGTATTTATTACACAAAACGTTTAAGGAATTAGGTTAATTGGTTAATAGGTGGAGCTACTGATTACTCCCAGTATGGACTACTTCGTTATCGTTTTAATCTAATATCTATATTATCTCATACCTTTATGTATATAAGAACATATTGAACATAAAAGGGTACTTCTTTCTATTTCATGTGTCCATCTTATGCCTCTTATTCTATTTTATGTAATCACCTCTATTTTATCTGTTTACTTTTTATATTTTAAAAGAAGTATATATTTACTGGATGTAGGTACAACACCACATCTCGCTGCACATTGTACCATATATAACTGTGTACGTGACAAATAAAAATTGTTGATCTTGAAAACACTAACTTTGTCAACTAATTAATTAAACGACTAAATGGCGTTTATAACTGAACATAAAAATGGTCTCACAGATATTCATGTTTATATTTTTATAGCATAATTCAAGTATGTCAGATATCATGTTTGGACTAACAGTAAATGATGCTAACATGCTATATTTGTGAAAAGGAGAGCCTATTATATTGTTTAATACAAAGAGTGGGTTCCTCACTGTGATTGTCTAAATAAGAGAATGATGGAGTTACCCAATAAAGAGGAGAGGGACAGAGAACACAGAGGGAAAAGAGAGGCCAGATACACAATACTGCTGCTTTCCAACACAACAGGCCATTCTTTCAGCTCGCGCCACAACACTGGGCACAGCTGAGTCCCAGCCACTATTCTCCTGCTGTTCCCCCTGCTCCCTCCCCATCTCTCCCCTTTCAATATGGAAGAACGGGGGAAGGTTGGGGGGAAGTGGGGGAGAGAAACACGGCAGAGCACAAACACTTTAAAGCATCTAAAGCAGGAAATCTTGTAAAAATACACAAAAGAGGGCAGGGGTTTTGGTTTCCCTGCACTGCTCATAGGAGGAAGCCGGGGATGGGGGAGCAGGGGGGGGCTTTACTTATTTACAGACAGAAACGAGCTGGATCGGGTGGTGGTGGGGGGCTGGGGAGGGGGACGAAGGGACGATGGAAAGAGAAAGACGAGGGAAAGGATGTGTCCACATGAACCAACGGCAAACACTGGCTCTAATGTCCTCTAACAGCAGGCGATTGTGTCAACACATTAGTGATTGAATTCAGCCACTGACCAAACACAATCTCGGGCAGACAAACTGACATCTGTGTGCACACACGGATCGGCCGGCATCACAGACACATGGTGCAACACATCACTGCTCATCCTCCTCCTCATCATCATCATCATCATCATCGCACAGCAGACCTGCACAGGCACCGATTCCCACTGTCTCTCACACGATACCAATACACCTGCCTCAGTACGTCTGCCTCCGTCTTTTTTCCCCACAGCTCTTCCAGTCTTATCCCAAATGCCGGGGCATCATTCCCGGGAGACGAAGCAAATGTCACAGAATTACCTCTACACCGCCACCACCGCCGCCGCTCCTCTCTGCACACTATTCCTCAGGAATATTCAAAACGATAAATCCGAGCAGGCTGAATTCTGCTCTTCCTCTGCCATCCAAACCATCCATGGATCATCCAGCTGTCTGTGAGCGGGTGCTGCCTCCCAGCTTGTGAGCTCATTCAGGCCGGCAGTGAGTAGGCAGCTGCCGTTTTTCTTCAAAGCTCCACGAGCAGAGCAAATTAGAGGTCCAGCCCAGCTTAGAGGCTAAGCCAATGTGAGCTATTCACACTCCGGTTCCTGTCTGAGGCCAATGGCTGCAGCCCCACAGCCCCCGCATACTCCTGCCCACCCACTCCCTCCCTCCCTCCCTTTCTCTCCTTCCTCTGTCTTCCTCTTCTTCCCTTTCCCTTCTCCCGCTATCTTGGCCATAAATATAGAGTCCTGACGTTACCTAACACATGGCCCCTGCTGATAAACCCTAAGCTTCATGCAGGTCTCGTGACCGAGAAAAGCTCGTCAGGGGTGAGTGATCAGGTTAAGGGAGTTGAGGGCAGCAGGCCAAAGATGAGGGTGAATTTCCAAGATAATAGGTGGCTGCAGCATCATATAGTGTAAAAGGTAGAAAATAGCAACGTGGACATACAAATAATTAAGTTGTAAATATAGAAATGGTGACTAGTGGTTGCAGGTTGGGCTTTGTTTACTATGTGCCGACTGGTCTAGATCACTGGGACAGGAGATTAAGAGTCCACTGGCAGGCCAAAAGAAAGTCTCACCTGGCAGCGCAGGCCTGTACCTGCATGGACAAGTCCTGTTACCTGGACAACCTGACCACAAAACCACAGGAGCTGCCCTGGGGGAAGAGAACTGCAGCTTTCTGTGAGGATTCAAATGGTTCAGTCTCAGCCACATGCCCCCACTCAAATCCAAAAACCAATGTTTTGCAGTGTTCAAACGCATGATATAACATGTGTTTAGTGAGATTTAAAGGTGTTGGTAGCTACTTCTTTTGAGAGTCGCTCAATTTGTTATGCAAAAATGATTTAATCTTATTGGTCTTGCAAGGACATGGTACAGACATGGTATTAATCATCACGTCTAATGTTTCAGCAGGAAAGTGAATAAGTGATTCTTCCTATTGAGGATCACCTTCATTCACAAAATTGGTAGCATATTACTGAATGGTGGATCAACCATTCCTGAGGTGCTCAGCATTTCACAGTTTGCTAAATGGCCAAAGGCAATACTTGCCCTGTCTAACATCCAAATTCACCTTTGCTATACTGTTGTAAGTCGCTTTGATATGTGCAACTTAAACGCAGGAATAAAAACAGAAATAAAGCCCAGGGTAATGAGAGAAGCGTGCACATCTAATGGCGTAAACATGATCAAAACGTCCTGTGCGCAGCCACATGGACACAGAGTTCCTGTGGCTGCTGAAGCAAGTTGAAGCATCACGCTCAGTGCTCTGAGGCACTGAGGCGAATGCAGTCTCCAGAAGCTACACGAGCTGGGCGCCACAGTGGATCCGCGTCCAAGTCGTCACAAGACTCTCACACACAGATGTGAGTCTTCAGAAGACTCTGCGATCGTAACAGAGAATCTTTGTTCAGTCGGTGAATTAGCGCAGTTCATTTCGCTGAACTCAAAAACAGGGTTGTCTTCATCACACTCCACTGACAACAGGAAACACACACACACTGGATGGATGTCAGGGTAGAACAGTCATGGGTGAAGCACATTCTCAGGACAGCTCGCGCTGAAAGTCACTACATGAAAGTCTATGTGAAGTATTTCTACGTTTGTGAATCAGATGCTGATCACTTCACGAGAAAGATGAATTAGTTAGAATTATATTAAGGGTCACAGTGGCTGTTCATTGGGATTGATTAAGGTGATGTATGAGCAGGTCCTGGGTACAGTCTGTTCTAAACTGCAGAAACAGAGGCCGTGTTGATGAAATGGTTTTCTTCCAGGTAATATACCCGGAAGCTGTCTTTGCAACGGGCCTAGAGGAGACTGTCAATAACAAACACAACGTCAGAGACCACAGCCTCCACTGCCAAATTCCACCCACTTGACAATCACACTGACTTAACGTCAGGAAGAGAGCTTCAGATCTCATGGCCTGTATGTGGAATGTGATTCATTTTTATTTTGAGCCGATGATGCATGTTTGTATATCTGAGTAATGTGCAAAAAGCATGGCGGTAATTACAACAACACATGCATTTAACATAAACGCTGGACAAACATAGCTCGTGTAAACACACTCACTCCCTCTCTCTCTCTCTCTCTCTCTCTGCACCTGCCTTCATACATCATTAATATGCAAAAACACATATTTGCCCAGCTTCCTCACTCGGCTCGGAAGCCATCGTCTTTCCATCCCTTCGCTGTTTCCATGGTGAATCTGTGCGTTGCGGCTGCAGATATTTGGTCATATGAACAGAATGTGAACCTTGCGTATGTGAAAATAAAAGCAAGCAGGGGCCGGGGCCCACTCATCCGTTACAAGAATGAATGGCCATCATTAGCATGAGGCTCCCAGGCAGCACCCTGCAATGCAGCGACACACACAATGGCGAGTGCCACGCTTCCCCCTGCCGTCCCCCCCCAGAGAAGCCCTTTTGTTTGAGCAGCATCTGGACCTGACCTCCAAGCGTTCGAGGCTCAAACCCCCCCCCCCCCCGCCACCCCCACACACCCCGACCCACCCCCCCCCACCCCACCCCCACCCCGCCCTCCCCCAGCTAACCCCCCCCCCCCCTTCCTTTACACCGTCCGCTCTACACACACAGATACAAGCTCCCCACCCCCCCACCCCACGTCTCTAGTCGAGGAGCGCAGCCATCTCTAGCTTCTTGAAAAGAAGGCTCTGTGTACTAGTGGGCCTGACACAAAGCCTGCAGGGTGAATTGGAAAACCAAAGAGGGAAAAAGCACCACGGCTACTGGCCATCTGTCCCTCTGGGTTGGACGTGCCTGCTCCCAATGTGACTGCCCCTCTATTCCCCTCACATAACTCCCACCCCTACCCCCACCTTCCCTGATTCCCTTAGCCTATATACACAGCATCAACCACACACACACACACACACACACACACACACACACACTGCCATGCATACATCACAGGCTTCGGATGGCGGATGGTGGTGAGGGTGGAAAAAGGGAGAAGGAGGGAAGAAGGAGGGAAGAAGGAGCTGCCACTTGCCTGGATGCAGAGCCGACAGATCAGGCTGTAATCCCTCTCTCTGTGTGAGCGGCAAACAGACAAATCTATCTCCAACAATGATTTCCCCGAGATCGGCAGTGGAGTGGAAAACAAGGAAGCGAGGGAAGTGAAGGACAGTGAGGAGGGGAGGGAGGGAGGGAGTGTGTGAGTGAGAGAGAGAGAGAGAGAGAGAGAGAAGAGATGGAGGGCGAGAGCAGCTGAGGCAGGGAGACAGTGGGAGCAGCTAGAGTGTGACAGCGAGAGACGGGAAGGCAGCAGCCACTGCTGATCCACAGGGACGCTGACACTCAGCGGAGGACTAGAAGTGAAAAGCGAGAGAGAAAGAGAGAGGGTGGGGGCAGGTGGGGGGAGGGATGGATGGATGGCTTCACTCTGTGGATAACGGCGAGATAACCCTCATCCCCGTGCAGCAGCTGCAGACGTGAGAGTTAAATATCCCTTGGGAAAATAAACATCACTCTCATCAAGCATCAGTTGATGCGTGGCTTAATTCTGACCGGAAGAAAAGCGTTAGGGGCAGCTACAGAGAGGGTGGGGGCAGGTGGGGGGAGGGATGGATGGATGGCTTCACTCTGTGGATAACGGCGAGATAACCCTCATCCCCGTGCAGCAGCTGCAGACGTGAGAGGGAAAACGAATCCCACGAGAGAGCGACTTCTCTATCAGTTGTGACATTTGCTGCACAGGGTAACAATGGCCATCTGTAGCAGCAGGGTTATGAGGGAGAGGGGAGAAGGGTGGGCTTACTGGGGGGGGGGGGGGAAGGGTGGGGGGGGGGGGGTAGGGTGCTCTTCCAATAAACACACATTCACACACATGCCCGAAAGAGAAGGGGAAAAAAAGCAAACCCACGGCCAGTGTTGGAGGGAACGACACCTGTTCGAGTCAAACACGGGGCAGAGAGAGCGACACATGTGCTCAGGAGAGGGGGAGGAGACACGAGGGACGGCCACACAAAGGACACCGAGAGCTGAGAAGTGTGGCTTTTATTTGGCTGCCTTTGTCGTTGTGCCCTGTCATGCCAGGGAAATATTTGCATGTGTGTGTGTGTGTGTGAAGGACAGAGACAATAAACAGGAGGTGGCGGCGATTGTAGGTCACAGAGAAGTTAGGCAGGAAGTAATGGACAGGAAGAAAGAGAAGAAGGGTGGGGGCATTGTGTTGTGGCCCACGTGGACTTTTTAGTTACTACTAATTTTATTCGCATGTTACAAAAACAAAATATACCAACAAAAAACAATGTCACAATTTGATTTCAATGCAACTTTTGAGCCTCTCACAGGAAAAGTCTGAGGTGGTATTATCATTATTATTATTCGTAGAAGTAATAGTGTTAGTATTAACGGTGCTGGGCAGCTTAATCTATGACAGTGCATCACATTTTATGAAATACGCTTTGAATTCAACAACTGTTATTACTGACTATTGTATTGGCCTCTAATCTCCACACGAACCAGTTCAAGACTTTCTGCAGCTGCTCCAGACCATAACTGTCTGGTTTCATTTGTTGTTTTGCGCGAGCACACAGCTGGTGCCGTGAACGTTAGAAAATGTCTTCTCAACATTTTGACTTTCAAAGTTGCTCTTTCAAAGAAAACCTTGTTTTTGTCTAATATTTGTACCTAATTCTCGTCCATACCTCCCCCCACCCCCGTGACAAATATGTTATGGAAAAGTATATTTAGCATTTTTATTTTGTCTACGTTCAACTTTTCTGTCTTCAGTGTCGTTCCTCAGCCTGTGGTCTCTGTGAGAGCACGACATGTTCATCACATAATCAGGCGGCAATCTATTTTCTATATAGCAGAACATCATAATCCCAGGCAGGGCACCGGGGTGGGCTCAGAGAGGGGGATTTGCCAGTCACATGGCTGACAACACAAACATGACATGAGTGTCGTAGGAAATGAACCTGAGTAGAGTTGGACTGTGTCTCCCTGCCGCAGTTGTAGCGGTTGTGATGTAACGAGCCCAGCTGTGGAGTCTGGCACAGCACAGGGGGTGTTTGGCTTGAGCCGCACTTTTTGTATGTTTTGCAGCCGGCTGCAAAAACAGTGCTCTGGTGCAGTCAACACGCAAGTGGCTTGAATGGGCAGCAATCACAATCAACAATAAGCGAGTCAGTACTTGTAAAATGCTCTTTTTTTGTTTCATTTGTTAGTTTTAGAAACACCAAGCGTTATAACTGATTGACAGGAAAATAAAATGCAACAAAATTTATGAGTGAAAGGTAAGGATGGGATAAATCGGAAATAAAACAAAAAGAACCCAGATTTCATCCAACATCTCATGATCGTCGTATTTGTACTCACAAGGCACAGCATGGCGATAGAGATTGGCTCGGATCGTCTTCTGCAGCTCATGGTCAGGTGAAGACTTCTGAAACCTCAGGCTCAGGTAGTGCTTCAGGTCCTTGTTGAGCTTGTGACCTGGAAGAGACGGAAACACGATCGCGAAAGGTCAAGACATGTTAAAAAAGAGAGATGTAATTTTTGTCTTTGTTAGAAAATATAAAACACGACATTAGACGTCTAGAAAATACATTTATTACATGACAGTTTGCATGTCCATTCCAGAGCATTGCACAGTCAGCACAAACATTTGATCCAAACCTCTATTTCATAAGGTGGTGACTTGAAAGAAATAAACCATATCAATAGTGTGATTAGAGCAGAGGAAACACAGTAGGGTGTGCACTGTTTAGGGAGACGTGTTAAGTATGAGGCAGGTTCGTGTAATTGATTAAAGAAGTCTCTAATTGGCCAGATTTCTCAGGCTCACTTCAGCGCCCAGCCAATCAGAGGTGCCGATGCTGCCGGCTGAGTTTGAACACGGTTCAAGCGTTCACAATGGGGCCAGATGGTCAGAGCTCGCTCTCACGCCAGGGTCTCATTTAGGACCATTTAATGATCCTCCAAATTTATCATTCATGTCTGGGGAAGCTGGCAGTCGCTTCTTAGAGGAGTTGCTGTGGCCCCCTGTGGTTCTCCGAGGCACAGCAGAGGAGTTTCTCCTGGCTCTGTGCTTCAGGATGACTCGGTCAGTGTGCAGTTTACACCTTATGTGTAATTTTTAATGTTCACTCCCAGGCATTGCCAAGACGGATACCTATCAAACTAGAGTCTGGTGTCCTCCCTATGTTTAGATCGAGCCAACAAAAGCACTCGGTTTGGGGAAAATGTTTGCTTACATGTTTCAAATAATAATAATTTTTGGTTCATGTCTTATACCACGTGCGACGCAACTAGCTTCACGAGTTTCAGACTGAGACAGGTCATCCTCTCTTCAGCGCCTATGTCGTTTAAATAGCAAATGCAGGTGCACCCATGTGAGCATCCATAAGGTGTGGCCAGGTGCACTGTTGTCACAGCTGCTTTGTTGAGACAGTGGAAAACCTGGTCAGTCAGTGGTGCAGGATTTCACTGGCATTTTAGAGGCACATTGTTTCGATAGTGATATTCGCCTACGTAGACGCACAATTGTTACAGTGTAATGATCTTGGTTACTAACCAGGCAAATCCACCATTATAATCGCAATCCAGCGAGGTGAAAGCACTCCCTGCTTTTAAAGGGAGTTTAATGAAAGTTACACCCATAACACACCTGCCACGTATAAAAAGCTGATTCAGACACGCTCTGGATGCAATTTAAACCATCTGCTTAGGTCATTAAAATAGAGCCCTTTGTGTCCAAATCACTGTAAACTAAAAATATACAGACCACATTTTAATTTAAATTCTGCAAGTACCTAATAACCAATAACAATTTTATGTTTCATTGTTAAATTACCTTTGCATTGTTGCTGCAGTTTTGTTGATGTCGGTTTCAGGGAATTACTAGAGGCTTGGATTCGGATTATATCAGCATCTGATTGAGTTGTGGAGTATTTTCTGACAAGGAGTGCAGAGACTGTTTGGGAGTTGTGTGCTGTATTTTTCTCACCCCCCCTCCACACACACACACACACACACAATTCAGTGCAAGCAAAGCACAGTCAGGTAATTGTTACCTAGCAACCAGCCAGTGCTGACGACCATCATTACAGTCCCTGCTAGGCAAGCAGCAGTCAGACTGTAAAGAGAGATACAACAGCACACACTCTTCCTCCCTCCCCCCTCCCTCTTTCTCTCTCCACTCTCTTGTGCAGAAGAACCTTAATAGACTAAACACACACACACACTACAAGCTGGATCACAATCAGGACCTCTGCCTCCCAATAGGACGTTTGTCCTCATCACGGTCATTTTTGGCCCCTGTAAATAATATAATAATATTAAAAAGAAGGTGCATACAAATACACACACACACCTTCATAGGCATTCAGATGTATATAATAGCTCTTTTATATAAACACATTCTTCTTTTTCTGTTGTTGTAATGACAGTTGGCAAATTACTAGGTTCATTACTGTCACGTCATATTTCATTGCATTACAAGACATCTCATTCGCCCCTTAATCAGCAATGGGGTGCTATGGACCTCTTCTACCACAGGTCTCCAATGTGAATGTAACCACCAAACAAAACAAACAAATAAATACAATTGGATCAGGTGTCACATACATTAGTGTTTGAATTCCGTATCATGTCAGTTTTGCTGGCTCGGATGCTTTGGCTGAGATAAGGAGCACAGTCAGGAACAACACCCTCCTGTGGGTATGTACAGCCAGCAGAGGGCGGGCCACCCAGGCATCCTCCTCCATCAATGGGAGAGTCATCAAATATTCACTATTTATGAGGATTTATGCTGTGTGGATCAGGGATTACAATCACACCACTGTGGTGTGTCATTATGTACACGTCATATGTTGTTTGCATTGACTTTCCATGTATTTTTAATCATAGATGCTGTACCACGATACAAATAGGCAGATGTTATGGTGCCATAGATGTAACAATTCAAATGTTGCACTGTAAAGACTATTACTACTAATAATAATAATCATCATTTTCCTTGACCTATTTAAAGCAGTTTCTGTTACAGCACTGCAAAAAAAATGTCCTGTCAATGAAAATAACTCACAATCAGTCCACATCTGTGTGATAAGATGGATCATTTAAGATGAAACGAAAACAATGAAATCACTCCGTCAGGGGAAATTGGAGACACCAGAGACATGACTGCGCTGGGAGCTGTTTCCCTGGAGCTGAGATGTTTGTCAAGTTGACTGGTAAAAGGCTGTGCAACAGAGATCAGAGGCTGTATGGCCCCTGTCCTCTTAAAGTGTGTGTGTGAGAGAGAGGGAGATGGGTTAAACCCAAAAAAAGAGTGGATTAAACACATCCTCCTTGCCTCCAGCCAGCATGACATAACCTTAAATCTAGTTATGTGTCCCCATCTCCTTTTTGGAAAGGGTGGAATGTCGTACATCAGGAGATAGTGATCCACACAATCACATATATACTTTAGATACACACACTAATAATTTGCATATAATTAATAATGGTTAAGGTCTGGTTGTTTTTTTTCTCTCTCATGCAACACATTCAATTAACAAAACATATTATCGCTCATACTTAATCAACAAAACATCCAGGATCAACACATGATATCAGAACACAATTATATGGTTGTGACTGCTGAAACAGTCATCAGCAGAACACTGTGCCAGGCAGAAGCAGATGCAGCCTATAGTGCCACACAGCAGCTGTCACGAGTCAATCAGGCCTGTGAAAATGAACATGCCAGGAGTCGTTGTCGTTTCCCAACAGGACTGTCACACATCCTAACTGCAGGTGTGATTCCGCCGTGTTTGATTATTTGTATGTGCAAGCAAATTAAACCAACAGCCTGGAGAGAATGCATGTTGAGTCAAGAAAAGAAAAACAAAACGCTGTGTGTGTGTGTGTGTGTGTGTGTGTGTGTGTGTGTGTGTGTGTGTGTGTGTGTGTGTGTGTGTGTGTGTGAGGCTCCTTTCAGCTGCTGATTGAGATTCATCTCCCGCCCTCTGGCTCAACACTGCCCTCTGTGTCTCTGAGTACCACCACCATTAAGCCTGCTTCATGCAGATCCCGTTACCTTGGCAACCCAGAACCAGCCACTGAATAAGATGATAGTGTGTGATTGTTGTTGGCTGCTGCCCCCAAGCGGTGGAACTGTAGTATATGAATAAAAAAAATAGACAGCTCCACAAATCTAGCTTTAGAGTTGTGACTCTTTAGTTCTAATGGGTGCAATTGGATTTGGATTCAAAATCTCTTGTTTTATCAGCTGCTGACTAAAAGGCTAGAAGAGGCAGTGGTGGACGGTAACCGAGCACTACTGTTAATTTTGTTCGCAATTAACTTTAAACTGAGAAGAATCCTCAAATTATAGCTGCTGTCTGGGAGAAAGCTCGAGACTAACTACTCTGTACTTTGTAAGTGACTAATTACTACTGTGAAAATACATATTATAAGACCCAATGAGCATGGTAACCCTTGTTTTCCTGTTATTTGCACATAAACAGATGCCAACCAGGCATAAACTCCAACTATGCAGCAGGAGATAATAAACCAAAGAAGATGCATTCATGCATCTAGTTGGCGCAACGTTGGTCACATTGGTCACACACACACACACACGCACGCACATATACACATACTGTATAACACACACTGGTCGAGCTTATGAAACACCAACTGTAGTGATGACAGAGAGGATTACAATGCAAGACAAGACGCCCTCACTAGCAGAGGGTGTGCGGATAAGGTGACCCTGTCGAGGTGCTGCGTAATGAAATAGTCAGGTGTTTTTCATTAAGTCTGTATTAAATCTTCGGAATTAATTAAAATGTCGTGACTTGCTTTAAACCTGATCAGTATTTCGCATGTGCTTGGGCTTCTTATGTTTCTAGCTTGGCATTCTTACATGCCTTTGCTATCCCACACATTTGCATATATTCAACAGTGAAATCAAAACACACAACCTAGCAGTTTCCTCCAGATTTAAATATAAATAATGGTGTTTATGTTCTACTAACTAAATATAGATACATATATATAGTATATTCCCCACGATGCAAAGCTATTTCTTTAACATTAGTCATTTAACAACGTGAATCAGACAATTCATCATATGTGCAATATTTTTAAAAATATATAAATAAGACTAATGTGAAGCAGGGGTCACTGTGTGATCTCACTGGCCTCTTTGCTATCACATTTAGATTAGGAAGGCACCACTTTGTCTGCATCCTACTATCTCGTATGGAGCTGTGACACAACAGGGGCAACAGAAACATCATCACACACACTGATTGTTCGTTGTAGTTTAATTTCTGCAAAAAAACTTTCTTCAAATTGCCCTCATATAGTTAATAGCTAATACGGCTCCCAAACCATCTGAGGCTGAGCTCAACAGAAAGACAAAGCGAAGGCATTTCCTCTTGAGGACAAATAATATTGTATTTCCTCTGGCCGATTTCAAATAATGACCACTGAGTAAGAACTGGAAACGCTGGCTCTTAAACAGTAAATTCCATTGTTTCAGTGGCTTCCTGTGGGTTTCAGGACTTCCCGTCTGTCAACACAGGACTCTCCGGTTACAGATGAGAGCATTTAACTCTGCATTATCCGGCAATATCGGGAGAGGCTGTCTGCGAGAGGTGAACACTGGGAGGGGTGCAAGAGACAAAACGAATCAACTACTCCTGCTCTCTGTGATGGGCTTCTCTCAGCTCTCCTGGTGTGAGAACATGGCTGCAATCTCCAGCCTAATCGGCAGCCATTATCTTCTCTGATACAGGAGTCGTGATGATAATGATATTAACCATGCCAACCTACACTTTCATATTTCTAAATATTTCTCACCCTGTCTTATGCATATACTCCCACACAGCATCTATAATGGATATAAATACGTATCTAGTTTCTTATGCATGTTCACCACTTACAGCTGCCATCCTTTTCCTGCCTGCCAGCCCTGCAATCAGAGAGGCAGGGGTGGAGAGGAAAAAACAACAATCATGAAGAGGTCCGCCATAAAGCTTTGGACCAGTCATCTGCCTTCTTCCTTTGTAATTACTGCCTCCATAAGCAGCCATACCCAGAGGCTCTTTCATGGTATTCCAACTCTGAATCCTCCCTAAGTTGGTCCACGGAGCAGACAGACGGAAACCCAGAATGAAACTCATATTCTGAAAAAAGTCATATTTGTGTATTTTTTTATTTATTATTAACTCAACATACAAGTACTCTGTCCTAACTATTTTGAAATTCATGCATTTTTTATTTTAAGTTATTCTTTTCTGGTACTATAGTATAAAATTTCAATATGTTTTATCAGTTAATCACTTTTAACAAAATTGATAACAATATACTGGGTGATTGCAATTGTGCATCAGAGCTTATTTTCATTATTTTCATTATTGATTTTATTCTAAGGTAACTTATTTTTGCTTCATCAAAAGAAACTTAACTGCAGACTTTTATTTTGTAGGCAGGATGTTATGAAGGTGTTTCACTTCTCTTGGGTGACTACAAATTATTCTGGTTTTCACGAGTTGACCTGCAGAAATGTATGGATGGTTTATGTTCTGACCCACTTCTCCTATGCTGTGCTGCTGAGTCAGAGTCAGCAGTGCATGATGGGAGAACTAGTTTGAAGGAAGAGTCACACACACACACACACACAAACAGACACATACACTGAGGCAAGTACAGGGAGTATGTTCCGCTCCAGTGCACTGCATCTGTTCACTGCTAAATATAACCCCGGGATCCGAGGCCTACCGCTCCCTCTGCTGTGTGTTACACGTTGAGAAGGCCAATGGATGGAGGGAGAAAGAAGAGAAGAATAGGTTGGTGTGACTGTAAAGACCAAGAGACAGAGGGAAAGTGTGACAGAGGGGTTCACGGGGGTTGTTCTTGAATGATCTGGGCACCATTCCAGATTCTGTGTCAACACCAAAAAATATTTACACTCAAACTAAACATGCACTTCTTGTCAAATACAGTAACATGAAACTCAAACACACTCCAGATGGCCGGATTCTATTCTTATCCCCCAGGTTCACTTTTAAAGTGAAGGAAAAACACTTCTCATTGTCAAGCGTCTACAAAAAAAGCAAACAAAGCAACTATCATCATGAATCCATTGTCTTTTTTTTTTCCCCTCCCATGGGCAAAAGTGGAGATTCGGGCGAGCTGAATCCTCCCCGTCTCTCACAGAAAGCATCAAGCTGCAAGCTGGTGTCAACATGCCGTTGGTTCTAACTGGTTAAATGTCATTGGCTGCCTGGTCATCTCTCACACGAAGGGCTCGTCTATCAGTGACGTCTGGGAGACGAGACAGAGATGAGACATGGTGTGCATGCTCTGTCCCGGCTCTTTTGCCCCCCCCCCCCCCCACTCTTTCCTTCCTCCATCAGCTGTGCAGCAGCAGGATGGAACTTATCACACCACAGGGACAGTTGTGTCATCACCAGGCAGCTAATATGATGAAACTCACAATAAGACACGAGAAATGAAATTATCGCATTAGGCTTGAACTATAGTTTATGTGCATCTGAATGACAGAGTGGAACAGGAGAAGCCGCTCCAGCGAGTGTAATAACCACTAATTTATACCTTGAGGGTTGTAATTTAAGAGGCTACTCGTGCTGTTGATGTGGGCTGCAAACAAGTCAGCGGTGTTGGTGGAGAGTGGCATATATATATATATATATTTTTTTTTTTTTTTCAATACTTGGAAGCATGAAAGACACTGGCAATCATGGATGTTGACTTTATGTTGGATAAGAGGTGTCGACAGGTTTCCTTGTGATTCAGTAAAATCAATAGTTGACTGAATAGGACATGATTACATAATCACGGTTAATATTAAAATGTCCTTATCACCGAAATAAGATATAGTACTGCTGTCGGCTCATTGTAGCTCAGCCTCTGTTGTGTTCAGTTCTGGCTGCTGTGAGAGCGTTAATGAGGCTCTGACTCATCGTGTCAAGTCCACGTCCCCTGGAGCTTTATCGTAATGAGAGCCTACTCTCACACGTAAAGTTCATATCAGGAGACAAGAAATCAATCAAAATGATGATAAAGGCCAATTTAAACAGTGGACTAGAAAGATTTTAAAATGTTGCCGATTTCCCAAACATGAGGCCTTTATCTACCCGTCATGGTGGCCCACTGCTCAAGTGAAGGCTGTCGGCAGTGATTCCTTCCTTCCCATGTCCTTCATGCCAGCAACAAGAAAGCCACCTGCACTGGAGAGGTGATGACAATGGGACAGGACAATGTCCAGTGCATTCCCTGGCACATTCAAGCCAGCCTTGAACCTTCAAGGTCTGTGAAGAGGAAGGATGTCAATTAAATATAGCCAAACACGGTGAAGACCTTGTGCCTATTTTAAAACATGTTTCCTAGTAAAATTGTGCAAGAGAAATGTGGCCGGTTAAGACTGGATGACACAAAGTATTTCTCCTCTCTGTGCAGCCAGATGCTGCCAATGTCTGACTAACAGCTGCAGCTTATGGTCGCTCCCTCCTCTGGAAAGGGAGAAGCTTGCAAAGCTTCGAGGACCTGCAGAAAGAGATAATTTACCTCTCATCTTGTAGCATGATGACTGGTTTCAAAATGAAGAGCAGACAGAGGTGTATTTTTAAAACAGTCGTCTGAAGACGTTTGCAGATTAAGGCAGATGGTTTCCTGATTAAATAGGCTCGGCTACCATATATAACCTCACGCTGAAGCTCTATATTCAGTGATGATGAGATATAGGTCAGTCTCATATCAGATTATAAACGGCCGCATGGCGGGAGATGAGAAAGCGAGCGAATTACAACAAGTGTTTCAAGTAAATTTAGCAGCTCAAGAAAAAAAAAGGTTTCCATCATCATCTCACTTTGTGAAGTCTAAATTTACTCTGGAAATGCAATGACTCACAACCACAGCTGGAAGAAAAAGAGAAGGTGATGGAGGCATGTGTCATATCGCAGTATATTGGTATGCACTTGCCATGTCCAGAAAGTCAGACAGGAGTTTTGTCGAGTGGGCGGCGGAGGCATTTATCTAAAAAAAAAGAAATATTAATGTTTTTAGAGGAGATAAACTGCTGGATTTAAAGGAGATCAATGACGACTATTAGTGAAATGATTGGTCAATTATTTTACAAATAGTTAGCGGTTCTATGCAATAACGTGCAATAATTATTTTTGGTCACCAAATGTGATAGAAAACCAACCGTGGCCGATTTACAATTGACTTTATGCATTGTGTAAAAAATAATTTTATCTAAATGCTGAGATAAGGGAAAGTAATTACCAAGTAAATTCTTTTCTTACTGGTTTATGGCAACGTTTTTTTCTGCTAAGTGAGAACTGTGAGTACAAATGATGCACAAAAAGGTTGTAAAAAAAAAAAAGCCACATAATTTAAGAAATTAAAAACTGTAAAGTTGAGAAAATAGAAAACTGGCCACAGTGGCAGGCTGGGGATTGATTAGCCTGTCGTGCCAGTAAACAGGGAGATGACTTCAAGCTGTGCATACAGCTGTTGACTTCCAACACATCAATCACACAGTGTGAAGCTGCTAAACACATGTTGTCTGAGGTAGTGTTGATTTTTCCACATTAAAGACTTTGTCAACTGGATCTTTGTGCATTGTTTTCTCTTGTTACAACCGCTGAAGCTGCAGAGCAACACACACTACAGCGTAAAGGCATCCATAACAATATTAACTGCTTTCATCATTGCAACTGTGACTAACTCACACCACTACAGCCTGTATGACCTTCGAGCTTCTTGACAATAATGAAAGTATCAGAGGAAGCCGGTTCCCTCAAAGCAGCTTTGATTTAGACATGTGCCTGTCACAAGTCTCAGATATACGACTGGGGAGGTATGAGAAACACACACACACACACACACACACACACACACACACACACACACACACACACACACACACACACACACACACACAGCTCATAAAAGGTCAAACAGACCTTCTCCACCTGTTTGAAGTTGTCAGTCCCCCACTCACCTCTTCCAGGGTAAAAACACAAGATCGTGGGAAAACTAAACCTCAAACGTTCAAAACAAATGATGCACGAGTCTACCACTAGAGGTCTCAGTGACTGGGACTATACAGTATGTTTATTGTAAACACTGTCACCTGAAACATCTGCTCACCCGCCAACCGATACCACAAATCTGTGATCCAACATAAAACAAGTTTAAGAAAACAAGCCTTCGTATTTTCTGTGCAACCTTCAGAGGGCGCTCAACTTTTCCAAGAACCCAAAACAGGAAGTGATGCTTTTAAAAAGACGATTCAGAGGCAACAGCTGTGTCTTGATTAGAACAAACGTAACCAAGTCCACTGGAATAAATAGATACGGTTTGCATTGAATGTTTATGTTTCTGAGTAAAGTTCCATGTTTTAGACTCAACTTGACTAAATATAAAACAACAAATTATAGGTAAACATATATTTTCTCAGTTTGTTTACTAATAAATACGCTGTTACATTTAAAACTACAGTGTTATACAAAAGAATATTAAATAAAACTTGCCTGCCGACAAAACGTTTTTAACAGCGTCATATGTCTTTAACTGTGTTGTTGCAACCAAACAGTAATCATTTTTAAGGCTGTTGCGCAGCCTTAAGAATGATTACTGTCCATCCGATGTTAAGTTGTGGGCCAGAATCATTCAGATTATACTGCAGTGTGAACATTAGTGTCAGTATATCAGATGATCTTGCATAAAGCGTTTTATACACTGGTAAACCCAGCAGGGTCGGGTCAGTCTCAAGAGCTTATGAGCAACCTGAATCTCTAAAGATTGACAGACTAGGAGGAGGGGAGGGATAGAGAGATCAGCTGCATGAGAAATCCCCTAAGGATCAACTGCAAACCTTTCACCTCAGCTACACAACACAACAGCAAAGTTCATAAAAGAAGAATAATATTGCAAGAGCAGCAGCATTTCATTTGACAATCAACTGACAAACCAGATGTGTCTTTTCTAGAAATATTCTAAAATCCGTCTCTCGTTCCTGAAAGCTCGCTTGATAACAGAGGAGCTTTGGGAAAATTAGAACGTTTCTCACACTGTATGTTATTTACATCTGAAGGAAGGTGTAATTACTGAGCCTGCAAACCACAACAAAACCAAAGAAACAGACTAAAAGTAGAACTATGATTCATGTGTATAAAACAGCCTGTAATGGTGCATAATCCCTTCCAGATGTGTGAATCTAGGGGGAGCACAGCTTAAATGTCAATTTATCTCCACCGTACGAGAATCTCTTTCAGGGAGTGAGTGTGTGTGTGTGTGTGTGTGTTTGACTGACTTAGTAGGAACATGTGTGACTGTGTAGGTCACTGCCTTCACATTATAACACAGCATGAGCGAGAGACTGTCTGAGTGAGAAACAGTGCATTTGTTTTCCTGTGGCACCTGATTAAAAAAAAAAAAACAATATGACAAGAATGATATGATATGATAAAAATGTTGACAACGCTGTTTTAAAGAGGAAATTAGTTCCACATAATAATCTCAGTCCATACCATAATAAGATGTATAGTATAGTATATTTAAAACGACACATCTCATCCTGCCACTAAACAAAAATAAAGGCAAAACATCCCAGACACAGGCACTGCCATCTTGGTAGATGATGATTTAATATTGACTCTAGCCATAATATTGCAGTATTGCACTCGCTCAACCACTTTACTAATTATTAATTATGAATCAGATTCACCTGTTGTCCTGGTGTTTATAGCACCAAGTAATGAAAGAATAAATAACTTATCAGGCACCTGAACGCTTATTTGACAAATTATATCTCGTCAAAAAATGTGGGAGCTAATAGGAGACAATATATTTGAAAATATAATGTATAAACACATACATGTGTTATCTATACCTTATTTTTACCCCAAAAGGTCAATTTGTCTGATACTTTTCATACTTTCTCTCAGTTCCGTCATTTTGGGTTCTATTACCAAGCCCAAAGACCTGAGATGTGAGTTTTCCGACAAACTCGCAACCTTTTGAAGTCGCATTTATACTAAAAAATCATATCACTATATCACATATACTGGATGTATATGCGTGAAATACCAAATGTCCACTTTGTGAACGAGATCAGAGAGGTTGCGCATCAGTTCCATTGAGTTAAGTTATATTGCCGTTATATTACCGTTTGACCTATCATGACTGTAAACAGACAACGTCTTGTCTTTTTGTCAAAGTGTCGCTGCGTACAGCCACATGCTGCCTGTTAGCAGCTTTTTTTTCCTGAGCTTCACGGTTAACTCGTCAGAAACATAATACACGTGCTTTCACCAGGAGAACAACGAAGGAAACCCTGAGGTTTCTCCGTGTTTGTCACTGATCCTGTGACTCACATGCTGTGGAGGAGGATCTGGTCATACTGTACAGACATGGGTTTACTCCCTTTTATCAGCTGGAGCATTCCTTCCAAGATGAAGTCATGACAATGTGAAATACACAATCGGCTGCAATACCCATTGATATTACTGTTGTGTTGTTTTTAAACTTAACTGTAAGTGACTTGGGGACCAGGTTCAGCCATTTGTGACCAGGATGTTAGTGCACGCACTGAGTTTGGAGTAGACCTGAGAGGGAGGGGGAGATGAAGCTTGGAAACATCAGTGAATTTCCAGCATAAAGGTCTTGCTGTTTCATCAGGGAGTATACAGTGAACTCCTTGCCCCAAATCTCAGGAATGCCTGGCATCCCACAGGCTGCATTCACTTTTCCTGGGTTCAAGCAAACGATCTGAGGCCATTTGTCCGTGGAGATCAGACAGACAAAACCACCCACGATCAAAGCACCACAGATCTCCGGACCCTTCAGGTGCTGCAGGGTTTGTTAATCACACACTGGTGCACATAAATATATCAGACTGCCTATATTGACTGAATATTTGCACCTATTGTAAAAGCGCAGTCAGTTAGTCTATTGTGACACAATGCACAACCTTTGTACCTGTACAGGCACACCGCTGTTTATCAGCTGCTCAACAAACTGAGCCGGGACAAGACAATGACAACGCAACCTTTCACCTGGAGGCTGATAAAAGATAAGCACTAAAAGGGAGGGTCACTGGACTTCTTGTCCACTTTGTACTTTAACCTCCGAATGATGCCAAATCGCACATTCATTCATAAATCCCTTGGGCCTCTGTAAATAATATGACATAAGTTATTATAATATGAAAAAACACAGCCCTTTGGAGGGGGAAAAAATACAATATTTGCACATTTGTCCCAAAGAATTAATGAATCAGTCCAAGACTGCTAAAGTTCTGAAGAACTACCTCTTCTTGGGAGTCTGAACACTAATAATTATAAAGATTTTATAATCTTCCTAAGTATCAAAATATTCCATTGATCTTGACTGCTGATATCCATGGGTACAGTGCAAACTAGCACTGCCAATGGCTAATTCGACATATTCCAATAGATGCTACTTCATCAAATGTAAACAAATATAAAAACAGTTGTTGTCCACAAATTAAATTACTGACTCCAGTTACAAAACATATTCAATGATTATGTCCAGTTTCTTAGCAATCTCACTTGTGCTGTTTTTGCAGTATTGTCTAGGGGGTGGTGTCTCTAATGGTGTGCATATTCAACACCGGGCCTATGAGATTAAAGGGCAGACACACACAAACAGAAATCTACCATGGAAACATTCTAGTGTTTGATTATACCTGTGCTGAATACATAACATGCACTTAAATCTCTTTCATACCATGAAAGCTTCATGAAAGCTTCAGAAAAAAAAGTCTGAACCTCGGGAGTGTAATATTCCACCTTCTCTACAGGAATGCTTAGATTTCATTCAGGTGTTTTTTTTTCTTCTGCATTCCTCAGTGAGAGAAACACACCTGTGGGCACTGTAGTACCTCACAGGCACATCCTCCCTACCTGCACACACCGATAGGGTTTCCACATATAGTATAGAAATAATGTGGAGCCCTGTAATAGGACCCGCAGATCTTTCAAGGGGAAAGGGGAGAGATCCAATCAATCCCATAGGCCTGTCACCTGGTCCGGGACAGCTTGGACCACTTGGTCCCGGGCCAGTTCTGCATGGGAGCCCAATAGACTGGGAAGAACAATGAAGGTTTTGTGAGCAACCCAGATAATCAAAGAATATCCCCCTCCTTTAATTAGAGACAAGGAAAATCTGCTGCCTCAAGCAAGAAACTAATGACAAAGCCATGAAGTCAACTCAGGGCGCCCTTAATGTCTGCACTCAGAGGTTTTTTTTGTGTGTGTTTCCAGTGGAGTTCATTGGAGTTCAGAATAATTAAAAAACTGGGGATAATAAATAAAAATGTTGCGAGTCTGGTCTGATTATGTCAAGGAAAGGCCTGTTCTGCAAACACGAAGCGGCGTATAGCACTGAGCTCTGTCCCCGGGGTCAAGACTTCAGCTTCAGAGGTCAAGCTATGACTGCGCAGCTGCTAATGGACGAACAGTACACTAGAAACAGCCATGATGCTACCAAGGTTATATAACACTGTTAATGATTTCTCCAGAGAGGAGGCACTGAGCTTAGGCAAATGTTGTGCAAGTGCATGAGTGGGTGAGGGAATGAATGAAACAGCCATTTGAGGTGAAACATACATGTTTCTAACAGTCTATTTCAATATTCACAGATTGTACAGATTAGGCAATAACATCCATAGGCAATACACTGTGGGCAGTGGGTCAAACTCATCTAACATGAAGGGTGCACAGCCAGAAATAACCTCATCTGCCCATGAGTGGCGTCCCTCTGATACAACACTCCTTTTTATAAACACAGCATGTTGTTGACATGTTTTCTTGGTTAATAATTTAAATATGTCCATGCCAGTTTCCCACATCCTAAGATGCTTTTTGTGTCTATAACGGTGGAAAGCCATTAGGTTTGGTTTGCAGTGATTTGGCCTATTTCCTTCGAAACTGTTTTTAAGGATGATTTGATTATTTCTAAAAAAAAAAAAAAAAAAAAAAACAATTAAGTGATCTATGTAGCTCTTATTAGAAGTTAAGGGCTTGTGCTTGCGTGAGTGGAGCTGTGGAGCTGCACTCATTGGAAGTGGACAACCCTGCAGGTATGACCTGAGGTGTGTTTTCAGTCAGGGCAGCTTCACCTCCAGGCTGCTGGAGCTACATGATCTGGAGACAGATCTAAACACAGGATCACCATGTTGTTGTGCGCTCATGATGCCGTGCCACATCGCAATTACGCACACTCCACTGGGACTTATAAACTCTTTTGTGTGTGTGTGTTAATGTGTGTGTTAATAACTACATGATGGTTGGTGTGGTTTCCACCTGTGTTTCATGTTCTCTCTTACCTTGACGCACGGTTCTGAGCGTGACGGGACCTGTGCAGCACCTGATCACGGTTAAGACGTCATAAAGGGGCAATCCGGACACGGGCAGCGCCTCCACCTCCAGGAGCAGCTCCCCCTCGCTGAGCTGACCGTGCCGGTAAACCACAGCATCACCTCCAAGTTGCCCGATGTAGGGAAACTCTCCATTCTCCGCTCCGCCGCGCAGCTCCACGTTCAGCTCCCCGCGCGCGTCCCGCACAACCGCGCACTCGTTCACTCTGCTAATCCAGTGGTTCTTCTTCTCCATGACTTTTGCCATGATGACTCGGGTCCAATCGAGGCCGTTTGTTTCCGCGGAAAGGTGCGGGACTCGGCCGAGGCATAGCACAGAGATGCCCCCCGGAGTCAGAGAACTTGAGGGCGCGCGTGCGTCTTTCCAAAGTGGAACTTCTTCATCCTTCTCCGGAGCTGAGATGTTAAACAATCTGGGTTAAAGTCCAGACTGTTGTCGCCCCTGATGTTGTTTCCGCATCTTTGACAACAGCACGCGCTCTGATTCCTGTTTATAATCCAAAGACTCTTCTCCTCATTAATCTTCTACTTCTGCCTCATCCTTTTATTCACTATAATCACACCCACCCTCGCTTTTGAACTTTCCAGGAAAACTAATTTTCTTGTGGGCAGGTCGAGTTGTGCGGACGCTGCTGGCGGCGCCTTTAAGCAGGTAACGCGACAAGTTCACCCCATTCGCTCGTGCGCTCGGGATGGAGCGCCAGTGGAGAAGTGCGCATGCGTCCAGCTGCGGCTCCACGAGCGACGACCACA
Source organism: Trinectes maculatus (assembly GCA_016785345.1). Lineage (NCBI taxonomy): Eukaryota > Metazoa > Chordata > Actinopteri > Pleuronectiformes > Achiridae > Trinectes > Trinectes maculatus. The sequence continues at coordinate 35,591 of JAFBJQ010001323.1, forward strand.
CGTATCGGGTGTGAAGGCCCCTCCCACCCGCAGGCCTGCACACTGGATTATTCCAGCGATCTCAGCGTTTAATCCCCACAGGAGCTCTGATCTCTGTAGTCTCAGTTCATACATGATGGTCATACATGATGGAACCTGTTGGTTCACACGTCAGCAGGTGACGCCTCAGAAAAATTATATATAATCAAGTGTTTGGAATCAGCTGAGAACCACACATAGAGTACTGTATGTCTTCCTGCCTGTCCAGATAAAGTATATATAGTGTCTGGCACCACTGTACCACAGGCTGTGAAGGCACTGGCCTGGATGGCAGTGGATGAAAGGAAGCTTTTTCCATCCCATTTCATCCCAGTGCTGTACTGACAGCCGGGAGTGTTTATTTTTGTCACTTTTATGCTATGCATTGTTTAGGTTGGACCCCATAGCAGCGACAGACACAGGTAGGTGGAGGTGAACAGCATTCAATATCCAGAGCAAAACAAAAAAACCTCTGGAAAGTACAACATTTTACTAAGAGGACACATAGATTCACAGACAAGAAACGGTAGCTGATCACTGACACAGGACACAGGACCATGTGGCAGAGAAGTGGAGTGAAGACCAGGCTTTTCTAGTGCAGGAGATGAGATGAGCTGAGTGGAATCAGGTGTGAGGAGCCAGCCACACCCCCTGTTACACACCTGAACCAGAACTTAAAACTAAACAAACAGAACCATCACATTTGACCTCTTCTGAATATTATAAGGAAATCATTTACCTCAAATATTTAGAATCTGGTTTTAAAAAGAAATCAGTTTTTATACTCTTATTTTCAATCATATTCTTACGTGCGTATTAAGCATCTTATTTGTCTGGTTAAAGTGTCATTAAAAGCTTTATTCCACCAAGGCTTTCTTTAGGTGCTTGTACAAGATCACAAGTTTCCTTCACGATCAATAGAAAGTGAACATGCGTTCATATTGTTCACGGAGTCGTTGTTCAGCCAGTCAATAAGTAAAGCCTGATGTTGAGTGGTACATAAAGGTGGCGTTTAGTTCTTTGAGTCATAGTAACAGGTCGTCCAAACCTGGAGAATGCCCTGAGTGCACGATCTATGCACAGTGATTAAATATTAACCAGTGAGTTAAACATTGTACTGACCTGTCAAACACTGTATTGACCTGTTGTGATGGCCAGAAAGCTCTTGCTCATAATGACAAAGAGACTAAAGAGGATAATTCAGTGTGTTCACACCTGCTAACCAACAGGTACATATTAATGTGGTGTCCCAGGGCAGATTTACTCCCAAATAATTAAATATCAACCAAATCGTAACCTGAGAACTATTTACATCGATCACGGAACACCTCTGACAATTAACACATGAGACGGTGGAAAGGGGGTTTTACTTTTTAAAAACTACAGTTGATTTATAGGGTTCTGATGTTTTTGCAAGACATTAGAGTATTTCTTGTTTCTCTTCTGTCTGATTCCTGTTTTATTATAAAACAGCAATACGACTTAAGAAAATAGAGGATTTTATTATAGGAGACCACTGGTTTGTGCTAATGGTTGGTACTGTTTCTTCCATCCATTATTTTCCACAATCAGTGAAGGTCCTTAAGCTTTTCCTGAGCCCAGGTAAGTTTTTGTGCCAGAACCAAGCTAATCTATGACCACTCTGCAACCTTAACAGTGCTTTTACTATTTTTACCACTTTTTGGAATATGCCAATGTCCAAATATAAGGATGTGCATCTTATACGCTAGTTAAGGTTGGAAACGTTGCAAAAAATACTGATTATTAAATGCAGTCGTTGATAGTAATTGTCGATTTGTAGTCCAGTCACCCTGCAGTGTGTATCTTGGATGAGTTGATGCCTACACTTACCTTTGAGTGCATATGAGTTTTACACACAAACACACACACATATTCAATGCACACACCATGCACTGCATTTATGTTCAGCCATGCTCTTGTACTTTCTAATGATTTGCAGCAGCTCTAGTGAATTGATGACCAGTCTGTAAAAGAAACAACTTAAAGTGGTTCAAAAAAGCATAGACGCAAGAAAGAAATGAGCAGCTGTTTACAATACAGAAAAAAACTGTTTTTGTGCAGCAGAATCAGGAGAAACGTCCATGTACACCTGTGAAGGGTCAGATGGCAGTGGGGTTTGGTAAATAATGGGGAAGTTACCAGCTGAATCCTCATATTCCAGATTTCCCATGGGATTCAAGGTTCAAATCCTCTCTTTTGCACAAACTTGTAATTGACGCAGTGAGCTGCTGCTACATTTTAATGAGCACACGTGCATATTATGAATACACGAGCCACATTTGCTCATGCAGAAACCTGAACGTAGCTGAAATTGCATCATGGATAAAAACACAACAGGCTGAAAAAAAATGGTAATCTGGAAGTCCTGTCAGAACGTCTGCTTGTTAAAAAGGACCAAGGCGAGTGTGGGGGTGGGGGGAAAAGATGGAGAAAAAACGATCTGAAGGCAGATGCAAGAACACAGACTGACTCCGTCCCTCAGAACGTAAAACTGATTGATAGTAAAATGACATATCGCAACAGAGGACCGCTCATTAAAGATTAGAGCATTAGTGAGGCTGTAATACACAGAAAGTGACAGTGAAGATGGGACAGAACGAAGTGAGAGCGTTTTTTTTTCCATCCAGGGGATGTTGCATTCTAGCCATTCAACCCCCTTTCTTACATAAGACACACGCTTGGCTGCGGGCACAGAAAACAGGGCCTGTCCCCATGCATTGAGCCTTCCCCTTCACTGGCTTTTAACCATGCAGCACACAACAGGAGCAGACACTGAGCAATATTGAATTATTCAGGCACAGAGAACATCGCAGCAATGGAAGGCCTGTGGAGCTGTGTCGACTTTCAGTGTACAAAGCAAAGCAATGAGAATTCAAAAAGGGAAAGTTGCAGCATGTTTGTAAAAAAAAAAATCTTATGTGTGCAACAAAGGGGCCTAAAAATGTATGTGTGAAGTTACATGTGTAACTCCAGTTGTGTCAGTAGGCAACAGTTGATAAGGCTGAGACAAGGTGGTGATATCTAGGTGGGGAAATCCTCCATGCATCAACAATGTGTCTTCTGTAGGATGCTGCCCAGGGAGTGAAACACAGCGAGAGGCAAGGACATATCAGCTGACTTTCAGCTCATTGTTTTGCTCTCTCCACTCTCATCAAATTAATTTCCTGGGGCAGCAAGTGCACCCAAAATAAACTGGAATCTTGGGCTTGAGATTATCTTAATTTTAAGTAGTCAGAAGGGTCATATTCACTCTGCATCAAGGATTTTATGATGCAAAAGTGTTATATTGTTATACAGTGTAAAGGTGGGAGTTCATTTGGCAGTGGACTTAGTGTGACAAATCCCAGTGGACTGATGGCATGTCATGAATGTGATTTTAAACACATTTTGTAGGTTCACTTTATTTGTTTAACCAAGTAAAACAAAATCACTTAAAAGTGATAAATGGTTGTAATGTCGTGGCTGCTTTGGTCATATTGTGACCTCCAAAGGCCGAAATGAGTAGTGCAAGAAAAATAACAAAACATTAAAGGGTAAAAAATAAAATCTCACTAGTCGTTTAAATCTTCTTTAAATGTTACATGAGATCATTTTAATTTCATTTGCTCAGGTTATCTGGGTTATGATGAACACATTTAGATCTACTTTAACACAACATTCATCCAAACTTGCACGTTATTTATTAGCAGTATGTGCCTCACAGTACAGACATAATTAGATTATTGATAATTGACCATAAGATCACATGAATTCCACATACAAACACACACCAGTCAGAGCTACCCAAGCATTCATAAGTGTGCAACTGTGAATGAAACATTCATGGGTCCAGGTGTTGGATTGGCACACATATCTGCATGTCAAACAAAGAAAAACAAGTGCAGTTGTCAAGGCGTTTGTGTGTTCACCAGAGGTTTTGTGTGTGAAAATATAGAACTCTCTGAGACTCGTCCTCACTTGACACAAACCAGGTATTTACACATTGTTATCTCTTCCAGATAAGTCACAGACCACCCATACTCACCGTGGCGTCTAATGTAAAGTGATGGCTGATTCACCAGGAACACAGGATAATTACAAATTCCCAGTTCAACGTTACTGTACTGCATATGCAGTGTCTTTAATGTCTTTTTCTTTAATTGTTTATTGATATTGAGAATCATCAAATACATATTAAATCTTGATGAGGAGTATGTGTATGTATCTTCTTTGTTTTGTCTAACTCTTTGATTCTATATTTCAACATTTTTATATTTCTTTTGTCAGTTTTATTTGTTGTGAATTTAACCATTTCTTAATTATTATCTGGGGGTCCTCGGGAGGCTGTGGGGGGTGGGGGGGTTGAACCAGGTCAGCAGTTTATCACAGGGTACACAAACAGAGAACTATTCACACTTAGAGTCTTCAATTAACATAATTCCAATTAACAATTGAGTCTGGGAGGAAGCCAGAGCTCAAGTATGCAAGTGCCTTACATTTGCCAATGTAAAAATAAAAAACTGTACGGGATTTATTCTTCTGGCTCATTCATTCCTTACTCTTTAGGTTGTAAATAATGGTTAACGCGCACAAAAATATGTTTTTAAGGCATTTGCTGCCCCCTGCTGGTCCCAAATTACACCGCATGTTTACTCTGCCACCAAAGTCTAAAGACACAACAAAAAAACACAGGTTCGTTTATTATGACGCTCAACCTACATAAAATCCATAAACTGCAACAACGTTATTTAAGATCAAAACTGACCGCACAAAATGTTTTTAATATATTTACAGTTTACCCTCTTGTGAAAACTGCCACGCATATTTTTCTACATATTGCTTCCAGATGGACTCACAGTCTCGTTCTTTCCAATGTGAAATTCTTTGGCTTCAGATTAAAAAACATAACTGAGCATAAAGTCAGTCAGGCCACATTATTGTTCTCTGCCTTTTGTGCATTTAGTCATATGGCGCCGCTCCCTGTAGAAAGAAAGAAAGCTTTTTTGTCACTGTCATAGTACACTATACAGTACACTATACAAATAAATCTGCTTTTAACCCAATCACACACATGTGGAGCAGTGGGCAGCCATGCAAGGCACCCGGGGAGTAATAAGGACAGGAACTATGTAAACAAGCGGTAAGCTAGAAAATATCCCAACAATTTCAATTGTGTCTCATTTCAAAAGTTGTGCTTTTGTGGCCTTTGGAGTCAGAATTGTTTGCTTGAGTGATAACTTCCCTCAGCAACTCTCATTTCCTGCAAACACCCGCTGCTCTGCTTCCTATCCCCTTATCATGATAGATAGCTCACAAGATCCACTTACATGAACTCTGCCTCTGATGTGCGTCTGTCAGCAGATCCTCATTAGCACATTTTTCAACAACCTCATCCTCTATACCTGCATTTTTTTTAAAAATAAGAATACCGAACCATCTAGTTGCCAAAATCCTCAGAGGGTTTTGCCGTCAGCCAGTGGCGGAGTATGGACTTGACGTAGTGGCCTGCAGGGCAATATGAGTGACATAAAGCAACATGAAGTTCAAACAAATCATCATGCAGGGACCGTTTTACATTTCCCAGGCCTACCACTGGAGTCGACAGGCAGGAGAGGTGGGAGGCCAGTCAGGAGTGACGCATGTGTTTCTCTAGGCAGTGTGGGAAAGAGACTAGCGGGTATTCATTTGGCCAGGAAGGTCAAGGGTCAGAGATTGTCCCCAAAATGTCCTGTCAGAACTGGACAGATAAGACAGCTATCTTAGTCATTAAAACGCATAATCAAAATCAGCAAGAAAAATCACCAATTATTTAATTATGGATCAAATGACTATGTTATGTAAAAAAGAGTCACTTATTATACTGATGAACACAGAAAATTATTTTCCATCATGAATCTTCAAGCAGGCTGATCATAGTATGACCAGTCTTAGCTCATCTTATCTGCTTTATGTAAAATAAAGCTAGTAATATTGTACCAAACCAAATGACACACAAAGATAGAAATATGCCAATAAACCTGTTTTAGTACAGCCCAAATTCCCGACACTCTCAAAGCAGCTACCATGGCAAATATTTCATTTAGCTTCATCACATGGTCAAAAGCACCAACTCCAAATGAATGCAGATGTAGCAGCTGTGTCTACTGCACACATAAATGACTTTATGAGGTGATAAGAACTGACACATCTAACAGGCACAGAGCAACATTATCGGCTAGGTGGGGTTGTGGGGTTTTGCTTTTTAATATAAACAATTTTTATTTTTTATTTTTGCTCTGTTTTTTTCTCTCTGCCAACTTCAGCTAGTCACTGAATGTGTTTGAATAGTGCTGGACAGTTACCATGCACTCCATTCTACTCCACTTCATACACTGACTCACATTATAGTGGTTATAAACAACTGAAGGGAAATTTTATTAAAACTGAAGATGGAGGCTGTTACATTTCCATGGCTCATAAATTACTTAATGGAGCTGCTGCAATACAATGTTGTTGTAAGCAATCACTGCCTTTATAAGCTGTGTAGGACCATGCTATCATTTTCTCGAAGCTCTGCCCACAGGGAGTATCTTACACACTGACCTCTGACCTTTGCCATGGCTGGTCTGAGGTTGCGCCTGACATAGACCCCCACATATTTCCTGGGTCAACTGGGTGGTCGGTACAGTACTAACACTAAGATGTACGATTCCCATCCTGACAAGACAGATACTGTGGTAACACTCCCAGTGGTAAAGCACAATGAGAACTCGGACGGAATGAGGTGTTATGGCGAGTGTGAAAACATGACATACTGTACAGCCAACCTCCCGTCTCCTCAAGGGCCCCTTCTCCTGTCAAAGATCTCCAAGACCTTGAACTGAACTTAGTGATGTGTATTTTTCTTTCCCCTAACCCTGTTTATTTGAAAATGAATGTGGTTCACAAGCTGCAGGGAACTTAACATGAAGAGGAAAATCACCTTCAGAGGAAAAACAGCAGAGTAAACAAAGACTTGTAAAACATGTCTGAACTGTGTCGTAAAAAAATGCATGGCTGTGGGAAAAAGTGGGGCAAAGTAAGTTGAATGTTATTGACAGCAGAAAATAAAGACAATGTTAGTTATCAAGTTTAAATAAAAATTCATAAAATCAGAGGTGGCATTTCCCCACAAATAAGAACCTGTGTTTTTATGTACATTTCAGTAAGCAACAAACTTTTTTTGCCTGACAGCTCAGACCATGGTTCTCACAGCCTTGTAGACGAGGTGTCCAGCCAACCGACGTCAGCAATCTCAGGAGCTCTGCACCCCTGCGTTCTGTCTTCAGTGTTTTTAAGGGGTCAAAGTTCAGACCTCTCACTGGGACCCGTTTATCACAGGAGGGGTTGTGTGACCAAGGCAGAAGGGTAGAGGGCTGGAGGTGGGGGGTTGGCTGGAAGCCGAGCTTGTTTTCAAGTGATCACCTCGAGGAAAGCACCCTGCCAGAGTCAGTGGCCCACGGGTGAGAGCCAAGTGAAGGGGACATGGTATAAAAGAGTCGAGGGGCCAGACGGCACAGACAGAGAGAGTGGCAGCTTTCACCAGCTCGAAACTGATAAACGTGGAATATTCACAGAATCGGGTGAAACACGCTTCGAGCAGCGATTATCCCTGACCTGAACTTTTTAGCTCTTCATCAGAGAAGTCACCATGTCACCACTAATGAAGCACTGGATGTGTCTCGTAGCTCTGTCGTTGACAGTGACGATGGGCCATGCTTTGAGAAGGTAAGAAACTTATTCGTTATTATCCCCGCCTGCTTTGCTAAAACACAGATGGTATAGACGGGATATTATTGCGGATTTAATGGTGTGTGGCATTGACAAGGAAAGAAAAAACATGCAAAAGCAAAGAAGTAAACGCAAACGTCAAAACAAGTGAGGACTGGAAAAAAAAAAAAGTGTTTTATTGGTTTGTGTTAAAGCTTAATGTTTCCAGCATTGGCCGGCCATATGTTTTTGTGTATCTTTCTGGCTAGGCGCTGAGTGTGAAGCAGTCTGTGCTTTATTAAACATTTGTTGTTCTACTGAGATGATGACCAGACATAGTGCAGATCGGAGATAAAGCGCTTCTGCAGATGTTCCGTCCAAAGTTTTTATTTGTGTCAAATTAACTTTAACTGAAGACGCAGTCCACGTTCATCTGTCTCCAGGATAGCCCTGAAAAAGATGCCATCGATCCGAGAGACTCTGCAGGAGATGGGCGTTTCTGCAGAGCAGGTGTTGACTGAGTTAGACCAGAAGAGCACAGCAGGCCACAGTAATGGAACTGTGCCCACACCCCTAACCAACTACTTGGATGTAAGACAATTTAGGGTATTTCACATTATACACTTCATAGGGGGCGATGTCTGCATTTATAGGGAAAGTATACGATACATTCCCTATAAACAGATTCAACATAGAGTTGAATCTGAGAATTGCAGATGATGAATCTAGATGTGCTCGGCCAAAAACAGCTGATGATGAAATGATGGTTAGTCACTCATCTAAAAGCTTCATCACTGCCCTTGGCTGAGAATCAAAATGACTTACAGTGTAAAGAGGCGGATCCGGTTCCCTTTGAATTAGCACATAATCGCACTTAAGAGTTTTTCGATTCATGTTTCATGCCCTCAAGTTACATTTGTTCATTTTTAGATGAGGTAAGCAGTTTTAACAGGAAAACCAGTCAAATAAAAACCGAAACATATATAAGGAGTTGCTGACTGAAGAATGTCAAGGAATTATACCACCATATCACATTTTTCCTGTTTATTCCAAATAGACTCAATACTTTGGAGAGATCAGTATCGGCTCTCCAGGGCAGATGTTCAACGTGGTGTTTGACACGGGCTCGGCCAACCTGTGGGTGCCCTCGCAAAGCTGTTCTCCATTCTCCACTGCCTGTTGTAAGTGACCATGAGCATGCACACATGTAAAACATAACGTTTTCCTAACTCAGTTATGGATTCTTTTCAATGATAGTTTTGTTTACTGTCCTGCATCACTTTACAGCTCTCTCACAGTATCAGTTTCAGCCACAGCAGCTGTTTTCCGCTAACAAACTCTGAAAACCACTGTAACGGTCTGCCCAGTGAAAATTGGACTTGTCAGCTTGTCTGAAACATGACTCCGCATTAATTATAATGGTGTTTTGTAACCCACTGGATATATGAATAGCAATGGGAAGTGCTAGCCTGTGAATATTCTCATTCATCCAGGTCATAGTTATCTCAAGGAGATTGAACTGAACTAGGCTAGTCGCTGACTAGTCCCAGCCTAGTCAGCAAGCATGAACTGATGAAGCCTCCTGGATGAGAGGTGAAACGTCTTCAGAAAGACAAAAACCAAAAATCCAGTTGCGTTCGATTCAATCTCCTTGAGATCATGGGAAGTGCTCAACGTCAGTTTAACAATTGACAATACAGTAATGACATGTTCAAAATTGCTTTCTGCTGCCCACTAGTGGTCAAATATTCTGTCATTGAAGGTTTAAAGAAGTTGTTGTTTAAATGTTAGAGGAAACATTGTTCTTAAAGATCTCCACATACACAGTCATTATATGACTCAAATGAATTTTGAACTTTTAGTTACTCACAACAGGTATGATGCCTCCAAATCCTCGACTTATTTTGAGAACGGGACGGGATTTTCCATCCAGTACGCCTCTGGAAACGTCAGGGGATTCCTGAGCGAAGATGTAGTTGTGGTGAGTTTCAAATACAAAGAGTTAAAAAAATTAAAGAAAAGCAAAAAATCCCTTATTTTTACATGGCTGCTCGAACTTCCTCTTAAGTGTTTTTCTTTTTATTCCTCTGCTTGTTTCATTCACTGCAGGTCGGTGGAATTCCTGTGGTGCAGGTATTTGCTGAAGCCACCTCTCTGTCTGCTATGCCCTTCATCTTCGCCAAGTTCGATGGAGTCCTGGGGATGGGTTACCCCAACTCAGCCATTGATGGCATCACCCCAGTGTTTGATCGCATCATGTCTCAGCATGTTCTCAAGGAGGAGGTCTTCTCCATCTACTACAGCAGGTGGGCTGAACTGAGCAATCTACCTCCAGAGATGAGCAAACATAACTTTGAGTTTCTAAAGTAAAGGAAAGTGTGTTTAGTGAGAAAAAATAAACAGTTGTCGTCTACACTTGAATTTTATTAATCTCATATGACTCTGATTATTTTGTCAACTTTATCATATGCTGGTAGAGCTGAAGGATGAAAAAAAAGATCATTATCAAGGAAAAGAAGAAAAATCAAGATTATATATTAGAGCTATATTTGGATATTTGTGTGGAACAATCATAGTAATGGTTGTGTGGAGGAAAACTGAAAAAAGACGATGGGAAGCGTCAAGGGAATGAAACAAAATTAAGCTAAAGTATCATGGCGATGTTTATGAGCTTCACATTTGGAGAAGTTGTAAAACCAAAAGCTGATGTTTGATTTATTTTTAGGGACCCAAAACACTCCCCTGGTGGAGAGCTGGTCCTGGGCGGCACAGACCCAAACTACTACACTGGAAACTTTAACTATATGAACACAAGAGAGACGGGCAAATGGGAAGTTACTGTGAAAGGGTAAGAGTGTGTGTGTGTGTGTGTGTGCGCGCGTGCATGTGTGTGCTTCTTGGAAAGGTGTGTTTTATTGTTTTATTTCTCACTACGTACTTCTCCCTCCACTGCCAGTGTGTCTGTAGGGACAGAAAAGATGTTTTGCGCCGAGGGCTGCACAGCCGTAATCGACACAGGCTCCTCCTACATCACAGGCCCGGCCTCCTCGGTGTCTCTGCTGATGAAAACCATCGGTGCACAGCTGGATGAGAGTGGAGTAAGTTTTTACTCATGCAACAAAAACATTTGGCTGTAAAAAAATATATATAAAAAAATTCTAGTGCCCATCCTCACTCATTGCTTTGTGTTGTTCGTTAGTACAAAGTCAACTGTGACACTGTCAAGATGTTGCCCAGTGTCAGTTTCCACCTGGGTGGTCAGGAGTACTTACTCACTCAGGAGGATTACATTTTATGGGTAAGGATGACAAATACATTTTTATATTTTAACACAAGACATTAAAAACGTAAATTTGGTACAATTTTTCTTTTACAATTTTGGTACAAAATTCTGGCAGCTACAATTATGAGTTTAAAAAAAAATGATTAACTTAAAAGAAGCCTTAAATGCCCTGCACTCCAAGCACATGTTTTCAGTTATGTGGCTCATTAGTCCTGGTGAATGGTGCAAAACTACACATGTTCGTTTTCAGCACACAAATGGAGTCATATGCTGTCTAACAACCAAGTTAGAAAAGCTCAAAAATTCTGATCTTTATGATTTTGCGTAAAATTGTGCAATAAAAACAAATGAGAATCTTTCCCCACCATCCACCAAAGGGGGACTTTGCCCAGAACTTTCATTCTTGATACCCTCAGGACATTTTGGTGACAGTAGAGTACTTGTGTGCTTTTACATGAGCTGAATGCAGTGGGTTTTCGTAAATTAGTTTGTCACATGTTTTATTTATGTAAATGACCTGACGACCTTCTCCAGCACTGTAAACATGACTACTGTTACACTGGTTCAATCACTAAAAAATTATTGTCATTCTCTTCGTGTCCACAGCAATCACAGATAGAGGGGGACGTCTGCATCGTCACATTCAGAGGCTTGGATGTGCCGCCCCCTACAGGTCCCATCTGGATCCTGGGGGCCAACTTCATTGCCCGCTACTACACAGAGTTTGACCGTCGCAATAATCGCATAGGTTTCGCTACAGCAGTCTGACAGGAGGGTTAAACATCAGCGATGGCTGTTTTTCTTCTTCACAATTCTTGCTGCTATCGCTCAAAGTTTAATAAATCTGTTGCATAAAACGGCAGCGTACACAAAAAGGAACTCATCCTCACATTTCATGCAAAACTCCTTTCTCCTCTTTTAGAAAGATTTGGCACCAGTTGCACTAAACACATTCTGAACATATTTTTATTTATAACCATTTAACAGCAAAAGTGTGTGCGTGTGAATCTGCTGATCATCGTCATATAGGGACCATGGAAATGCAAATATGTATTGTGCTGACGTAACAAGAATAAACTTGTTTACTGGGATTTCACTTCCTGTCACTGTCTGTCTCCATTAAAGACTGCGTTGCTGCCATCGAAGCCTGTTGAATGCAACTGCCACCATGTGAATGTCAAGGCTAAAGTTAAAAAAGAATGCTGTTGCGACCACATCAGTGTATTCGCATCAGTGTTTGTCTCTGAATGACTGAATTGTCTCTGTGTGTCCGTCACGTGTTCTGAACAGTGTAACGTGACACCCCGCTTCTCTCCACCAAAGCTGCCTCTGTATAGCTTTATTATTAGTAACCAACTGGAGCGAGCTTTGTCTGGAGTGAGCGGCTGATATAACGCCACAATTACATTTTCCAAATTGAATCATCCCTTTTCAAGTTTTCTTGTGCGGCTTGTGATCCCCGACACATGACATTTCTTTTTCTCTTGCAAAATGAGAGTTATTTTTGGAGTTTGAAAAAAAAAAAAGGAGCTGAAATCCTGTTTTTAGTATCATGGCTCATCCGAAAAGGATCTGAACTGCACACCCCTTTCGGGGAAAACATGATTATTCAGGGCGATTGAGGCGCTGGATAAAGATGTTTACTCCAGCCTACTTAGCGGGAAGATGACACAAACAGATAAGAGAACAATAAGAGCATACATCAGATGCGCTTATCAGATGGCTTTTTTCTCGCTTTCGCTTTTTCTCAGGAAAGCCCTCTCATGCTACGAGATGTCATGGTTCTTTGCTCTCACATCCATGAATTGTTTGCTTTGGGATTACCCCGGTTGCTTTTGACCATTTACAGACAAAATGTGCCCAAAATGTGATCAGTGATATACTGTATTATATTAACCGACTTAACTTCATCATAGAAATGACAGATTAATATATCTGCATTTTAAAAAATGATTAATCTTACAAAAAAAAACAATATATCCAACATGTTCTCCATCCCACCTCATCACTTACAGATGGTTAGTTCAGGGCCCCTTTGGTCTCACAATTTCTGAATTAGTAAGAGTCATCCTGGGGTGTTTCATTTGTGTTCAGGTTGGTGTAGGTCTAATTAAAGCAGCATCTCAGAAAGCTACGTTGCGCCTACGTTTACTTTTTCATTCCTTATGTCACATCATTTCCTATGGTCAAACTTGGATGTGGTTAAGTTTGGGCGAATTTGGTTAAAGTGAGTGAAAGTTGTTGACTTTGGTTGTGCACTCAAAGGAAAGATTGTGGTGTGGGTTGCAAAGGTGCATTAAAAAATTATATATACTGTGTGTATATATATACAGTACAGACCAAAAGTTTGGACACACCTTCTCATTCAAAGAGTTTTCTTTATTTTCATGACTATGAAAATTGTAGATTCACACTGAAGGCATCAAAACTATGAATGAACACATGTGAAATTATATACTTAACAAAAAAGTGTGAAACAACTAAAAATATGTCTTATATTCTAGGTTCTTCAAAGTAGCCACCTTTTGCTTTGATTACTGCTTCGCACACTCTTGGCATTCTCTTGATGAGCTTCAAGAGGTAGTCACCTGAAATGGTTTTCACTTCACAGGTGTGCCCTGTCAGGTTTAATAAGTGGGATTTCTTGCATTATAAATGGGGTTGGGACCATCAGTTGTGTTGTGCAGAAGTCAGGTGGATACACAGGTGATAGTCCTACTGAATAGACTGTTAGAATTTGTATTATGGCAAGAAAAAAGCAGCTAAGTAAAGAAAAACGAGTGGCCATCATTACTTTAAGAAATGAAGGTCAATCAGTCCGAAAAATTGGGAAAACTTTGGAAGTGTCCCCAAGTGCAGTCGCAAAAACCATCAAGCGCTACAAACAGCTAGGCTACTCTGCCTTGTGTTTACTTATGTGAAATGGACGGCTGGCAGGGGGTGCAGCGGCAGCCGGTAAGGAGATGCACACGGACACAGAGGGGATCAGGATCGTGGCAATACCGTAGGTTTATTCACAACACAGGGTCTACACGGTTGATAACAGAAATCTAAAGGAAATGCTCATTACACTCGCGATATCAACCCCTACGGTGTGTCAAGAGGGACAAAAAAGGCAATTCACCATAGTAAACTCTTATTGTAGGGTGGTGTTATAGCGACATCTAGTGGCACAATGTATGCACAATGGCACAATGAATGTATGTTCCGACTAACGTCGAAATTCGGTTACGACACATTCTCAGGAACAGATCTCCGTCGTAACACGAGGACCCCCTGTACTCATTAAAAGTTAAAATGTTGATTAGCTAGACTAGCCCCTTCTAATGTTACAGTATCACTATAAATATACTTTTGGGTGTACTTATCTCTAGTGCATTATCTTTCTATGTCTTTTTATTTTGTAACAAACATGCTTTTTCAGTTACTTGAGTCCACATGGCGAGTTAAATTCTTTTTTTTAACAACTGATTCAATTGTAAACAATAAATTCCACGGCATGACATCAATTCATGATAAGGATATATGAGTTAATGATATCAAGAGTAGGAATGTGTTCATAATAAAAAGAGTAAGTCATTGCTTCCTGTGTTAATTGATCTCAGCCATATTTTTTTCCCCACTCAGTTGGAGTAAACCCAGCTTTCTTTTTGTCCAGCATCACATTAATAAAACATGAGTGCGGGATTCCTGGACCAGCATGATCCGACCCCAGATCTTATCCTGGAGTGTTAAGTGCATCTTCACTTCAGTCAACCACAGAGTCTGTTTTCCTACAGGAAAGCGAGAGCGCATGGCCCCTACTCACAATTGTTATTCTGAGAGTTCATGACAGGATCATTGTTTTCAATGGAAGTGGTCATAGAATTTCAAGAATAAGAACAGATGTTACCAGCAACCTATTCCACACCATACAAACACGTTTTGCCACTTTTTTTCCTTTTTAAAAAATTATTTCCTTTTATTGATTATTATTTTATGTTTAAACGTGTTAAACAAAAATAATTTACCCATTCAATCTACAAAACCAAAAACCACTTCCTTTTTTGTTAATGCTGCAGAGACCAGGACACTGTATCTGGTCAAGCAGAAGACAGATGGGAGGTCTTTAAAAAGGGCTTTCTGTCAGCTGAGACAGTTAGTCTCGGTTTAAATTCACTCTGAGCAGGAGGAGCACATCAGGCAATGCTTTGAAGAACGGCGCCACATGACGAAGTGTCAAATTAACTTAACAGCAAATTCCTTTCTGTGGAGCGGAACTGAATATATGAAAAGGATCTCTTTGCTTCAATGTGTGTGACAGAGGAGTCTGGTGTTTTCCATTGTCAAACACGTACCAGATGACCATCCTTGTGTCAACCCTGATTCAGAGCAAAGCGAAGGTAGGTGAGACATTTTCTCTAATTGCCGCAGTTCAAAAAACCCTATTGTGCTCCAAATACTTTATGAGAAAGGAACAGGGGCTGCACGTGTTGGTCTGTGCGTGAAGTTTGATGCTTGATTCTGCAGTTTGTTGACCCACATAGCGTTTATGAATAGCATGGCGAAAAGAACTTGTGATAAGTAACCTTTACATCATGTGCTCCTGCATTTGCTACATACCAGTCACATCGATAGTATCATTAGATTACATTGGATTACAGTTGATTATCATTATTCATTGTGCAAGCTACCATTAATACTGAAATCCTGGCATTGCAGTCTTTTACATGGAGCATCTTCTCTTGTTCTAAGATCATGCATTGTCCTTATCTCCTCTGTTTCAAATGCCACTTTTGAGGGTTAATGATAGTGAGTTAAAAACAATAGCATTAGCATTATTCCTTTCCTTTGGCTCCTTGCTATTAGTTTGCATGTACATGGTAAGTATCTTAGATGCATGGCAAATTATGAAACACAATCCCAGCACTACATAAGATACAGAAACCAAAATATGAAAAGGAATAACACAGACCATTTGTCTCTGTCTGCTTTTGATTGTGATTTTGTGATTTATTTGATGCCTGGCCAGCTTCCAAAAGAAGAAAATCTGTTTTTTTTTATTGTTGTGATTCAGTCCATTTGCACCATTCCTTGCAAAAGCTGCATCGAACTCGGGTCCAGTGAGCGAAGGGGTTAATAATCAAAGGAAAACCCTCGAGTGCAGACATACTTGCTGCACTGTGAGAAACATATGCATGTTACCATGTTCCGGAGTAGAAGGATTAGGTTCCATCTGGAGCCATTTTACTCTTAGAGCTGCCAGTCTGTCCTTGGTAAACGGCACTGGTGGATACAGAGGGAGCCTGTGCATGTGGCTCCCTCGAAACCACGTTTTCATGGTAGAGGGCACTATTTGACCATAACTGGAGATGATCTAACACCAGGTCCGGTTCCCCTGAGGTCACAAGCAGTTAATGACTGGCCGCTGGCAGTTTTAGCAAAGAGGTGCATGTGGTGACCTCAACTTGAAACACAATAGATCGCCATGCCTCAAGTTGAGGAGGCGAAGTTTTGCTGTGTTACGTTTATTAGTGCGCAGGGGTTGAGAGGCAGAACTGCTGTTGCTGTAATTGAACACCTTTGCTCAGTGATGTGAACTGCTGGGTTTCAGATGAAACTAGTCAAATGTCCACTGTTTGGGCAAAAAAAACCAAAAAACAAATATGGAGGAAATTGCTCTTAATTTTGCTTTGAATTTGATTCCTTACAAGATCATTTATAAGAAAACTGTTTTTTTACTCTCCTATGTGTGGTCTGCTCTGCCCTAAGGAATTTCATCTGCATCCCATCCTCCATCCTTGTTTGCCTTTTGACCTTTCTTCAGATTTGTTTTCATATGTATGTCAACCATATGAGAAGTATCTTCAGTGCACCTGCCCATGTACCGTACTTTCCGGACTATAAGTCACAGTTTTTTTCATAGTTTGGCCGGGGGTGCGACTTATACTCCAGTACAACTTATGTGTGAAATTATTAACACATTATTATATCCTGTCACATGTTATTTTCACACTAAACCGCAAGAAGGCGCTCTAGGCCCGTGTTGATAATTGAATTGATAAAACATTGGCGACGTAGAAGAGGAAGCGCTGCATCTTCTACCTCCTGAGTTAGCGGTGTTGTTTGAAAGTGACACCGAGGATGACGGCTTCATTGGATTTAGTGATTTAGAGTGACACGGATGGTTTGGTAAACGTGTTAGCATGTTATTTATGCTATAGTTATCTGAATAACTCTTAATATGTTATGTTAACATACCATTCTTAGTTCGCTGTTTATGTGTCATGTAACGTTAGCATACCGTACAATTGTTCAGCCTGTTGTTGCCTATATTCTATTTTTATTTTAAATTGCCTTTCAAGATGACATGTCTGTTCTTGGTGTTGGATTTTATCAAATAAACTTCCCCCAAAAATGCGACTTATACTCTAGTGCGACTTATATATGTATTTTTCTTCTTAATTATGCATTTTATGGCTGGTGCGACTTGTACTCCGGAGCGACTTATAATCCGGAAAATACGGTATGTGTCTGCACTTGGAAAATTCACCACGCTTTGACCTCAAGCTGTTTCTACATCTACTCGAGCAATGTTGAATTAGTCCCGATGCAATATTTCTTCTTGTGTTCACCTGTGTGACCCTCCACAAAAAGACATGTGAAGAAGATGTATGGTTGTTCTAGTTGCAGGTAAAGTGTCTGTGTGTGCTTGTGTTCCTGAGCTTCCCACTGAATATGGCTGAGGTCCCTGGTCCATGCAGACACTCCATCACTAGGGAGCACCTGCTTACAGTCAGGAACCTGGTATGTGTTGAAAGAAGATAAGAAACAGCTGTTGCAACAAAAGTAGGAATATCAGTCACGTTACCCGACCTTATTTTCCACAGATGGATAACCAGCTGAGAGGTGGCTGCTCGATAACCTACACATTCATAGAGCGGAGAAGTTTGGTATGGTAGCATTTGTACATTGTTACAGTTTCCTTCAGAAACCCTGATTCAAATTTCCCACGTACTTTGCAGTGATTTTATGTTTATTGCCTCATGGGGTGATTTTACGCAGAGCAAATGTTGCTTTGTAAAAGCTGCTTTACCCTGGATCCTGGAACTCCTCACCACCCACTTCAAATATGGCCGCGGCTCAGTCAATGACGGCTATGTACAATCACTGAGAGCGCTCATCCTCAACATCTATTCTCAGAAATGTGTGCCGCAGATTAATGAAGAGGTTGAGGTGAGTGTGCATTTATTTATTTTTTAAAATTATTGGTTAATTAATTATTGAGTTGTGTACTTGTAGCCTACTTCGCAGGGGTGAGGGGGCAAAAAAATTTTTTTAATTAAAGGAAATATGTGATATGAGGAACACGAGGAGATAAATATGCAAAAATACTAAAGATATGTTTCTGGGAATTAATGCAGGATAAGCCGGAGAGTTTTGAGATGCTCTACAGAGGGTCTCCTTCAGAGGCGCTGCAGAGGGCTTTAGAGGTGCTGTATGTTTATTGGGAGTTGGTCACAACCAGCAATGCACCAGTGGACTGGAGATGTCAGCAAGAATACACAGAAACTTTTGGCTCGACCACAGACCTGTACACAGAGACCCCCACATATTTTACAGGTTGGTATCGCAATCTTCTGGGACGGCCCATGATGGGTTATGCAGATGTCTGGAGCTACTGAGATCACAGGCTTCCTGTTCTTCTCAACAGACAGCTATGAAAGGAAGTCAGTAAAGGGCTCTCAAAAAAGTCCTGTCAAAGACCTCTACAAGCTTGGCTTCATCATTGCCTCCATCTGTGGAGGACTGCTGTTCATACTCACACTCTGCTGTCTCATCACACAAAAGGTAGCGTTACTAGTTATTTTGCACATCACATGTGCTATTGTGAAATGTAGCATTGATTTGCAATCCTGTAGGGAGAAATGCACCGTGCTCTGCATCTGACCTAGATCTACATGAGCACTGGATTGTCACTGTTGCTTAGGGACTAACTAAATCAAAGGTCAATATAAGATGCCTTCACAAGCATGCATATAACACACAGTGTTGAATAGCTGGGGATCACATGAGAAGCATGGGATAGGTTAGGCTACATTATAATTATGGCTTACATATAATGACCACAAATAGTATTGTAGTTTTGAGCAAGTGTTTGGTTAATGGCAAAAAATAAAGTTCTTTTTGACAGTTCATTTAAACTAAACATGAACCGATCAGGGTGAGGGGAGCTTTACATTCCAAGACCAAAGCTTAAGAAATCAGTGGGCACTGCCCATAAGCATTGAGCCTTTGTCCTTATTGATCCTTGAGCCTTATCCATCTTTCAATTTTTGCCTGCAACGTTGTAATAGACATAGTTTTTTATGACCAAAATCTTTCCGTTTCCTGCTTCTTTGCTTTTTCCCTGATTTCCATTCAGCTGCCACTGCACTAGTCTGTCCCTGACTTTAATTAGCTTCGTCTGTGCGCACACTGAGAATGTGGGTCTTAGGTTTGGATGCATTTGTTTAAATTTCTGTGTGACTTAGGGCACATGCACGTTTGTGTGCATGGTCTTGTATTTGATCTAGCACCATGAGGCCTGGCTAGCCTAACAGCCTGGCCCTAGACAAAAAGAAATCCTGCATAGTCAAGCAGGTAGTTCATGTAGCTGAGTCTAATGTTTGGTACAAAAGCAGATGGTCAAATATTTTCTAGGCTGTGTCATAATGGACGTAGTTCATACTAAGTGGAGAAGCGTGCCACAAAAATAACTTGTCTGCAAACTGTCTTGAGCACACGTTGGCTCTGGCCATCTGTACGACTTTTGTGCAAAAGTGTTAATATCAAAACTTTCCTTGGCGTAAGCATCTAACTGCATGGAGGTCAGAACTGGAACCCGATTTATTGCTTTTATTGTGTCAAACAAACCGTGTCTTTCAGTAGGCCTCCGATTCCCATGACTACCACAGTCTAAGCTGAGTATTGCGTCAAAATCCTAAAGGGCAACTCCGATAAAATCTTCATTGTCTGCAGGGGTGATATATACTAACATAAGAGTCACAATGCCAAGCATTTCAAGTTGTGCTGGATTCCAACAGTGATCATATGATTCAAATTCCATCAGGTGGAAAACTGAGAGATGTTTCTACTTTTACATTATATTTCATTTTTATGTTTTTGTGTCTTCGTGCCACACACTGTAGGCTTCATTTTCACTGATTCTTTTTTATCTCACATTTTCCCACAGAAAAATAACGATGCCCACAGATCAAGACAGACAAATCAAAGGTAACATCATTCAATGAAATAAATTGTAGTATTCATTGTATTTCAATAATATATTTAAGTAAACTTAAGGAATTCCCTTTCTCATCCGAATCAAAGAAGAGACCCGCTGGACATAGAGATGGAGCCACAATAATGTGAGTATCCTCCGGACCTCCTAAGTGCCACAGACAGTTTAAGAGCTGGAGCTGGTGTGGATTAAATGTCTTATGCAAACATCTGTGTGAGCCGCAGTGTCACATATTACCACAGGGCAGATATTACTTGTATTTTCAGTGGTTTTCTCTCTCCGCAGGAGGCAAAGAGTTCCCTGCAGCAGCAGAGGGAACACTAATGAAGCTGTACATTTTATCCACCATGAACACGTTTTCATATCAGTATTGTGTGTAATATATCACACTCTTATTTAATCGGAAGCTTCGCTGTGACTGAAAGCAAAGATGGACCTTATTTGGATTAATATGCTATGTATATTATGTTCATGTATTATCCTTTGCAGATATCTTCTCAAGTTTCCCCACAAAAAAGTTTTATTTTTACACTAGTTATTAATGGTGAATAATGTGGCTTCATATGCTGCCACTTAACCGACTGTTTGTATTGTTGTCGTTGTTGTCACATGCCAAACATTTCCAATATAGTTATTTATTAGATTGACTCTATTCAATGACCATATTGTTAATAAAAGTTATCTATCAATACTAAATCCAAATTATGCTGCTCCACAGCTACCTGGACATTCACACACCTTCACCGCAATGTGAAAAGCTTTCATGTTGTTGTAGATTGTTGGGTGATCATTGTATATAAAATTACATCTATAAAACACTGGTATTATTTGATTAGGGCCACTTTATAGTCCACATAATGTGTGACTCAGAGGAGTCAAAGATGCTTTTATCCCTGCCAAAGTCATTCTCACTGCTTTGGAAACTGGTATAGTTCAAAGCTCAAGATTTGTCCAATATTATTTTGAGACAATGTGAAAACAAGAGTATTCTGATATCAGTCAAACACTGAGCTGTTGTTAATGGCAGGACAAGAAACAATCTTGATAGATACACCCCCTTGCACACAGAGAATGACAGAGTTTCATGGGAATAAGGTGCTACTGCAGTTCACGCACTGGAATGCATTACATTGGCAATAATAGGACGACACCAACAAAGATGGAGGCACTGTGTGTGCATTCCATAAACCTATCGTGACTTTCACTTAAGTTTATTCAATGACAGCCCTTCCTAATTAATATATTACTGTCTGACTCAGACAAGATTGGACAATTTCCCACAGATCAAAACATTTGTATTTGTCCCAGAGTCGGCCACATCAGTAAATCCTGTCAAAAGACACCCACATGTAATCATGTGCAAATGTGCTGGCCTCTGTTTTGTCCTTGAAGAATCCAAAGAATCTTTTAAAACACAACCATCCCTCAGGCTTTTGCAGAACCGTATGCAGTCTGCAAAATAACATGACATCTATAATGTTACGCGTTTCACGGGCTACTGCTTGTCTGTGTGCAAACTGGTGCTGCGATGGCAGTAATCAATTTTCAATTCCAAGAAAGTGTTAACGGCAAAACAAGGAATGTATTACTATAATTTAATTTGAAGCCTTTCTGCAGAAGATTAAAGGCAGCTGATGAAGATGAAAAGGCATTTTCTCCGCAACACTCAATATGTGGCAACTGCCTAATACAAGTTAGAGTTGTCAGGAGGACTGCTGCTCGTTTCTGTCTTCCAGTATCTTTGCCTCTTTTATCTTCACATTAGATGAAGCACAGTCCTTGTGGTTAAATATAAATCAGTCAAACGTTTGTCCGATGATTAACTCTGGAAACTTTCTTTACCAACCTCAGATGGAAGAACAAAGTGATGGAAGACTCACCTTACGTAAAAATGTATGATTCATGGATCTCTAGCTAAGTGGAGACACAATGAGTCATCGTCACATGTTTAAAGGCTTGATTATAAAAGACTGAACCACAGCACTAAGCAACAGTTATCTAATGTAGTAATGCAATAATAACAGAACCATCATGGGATGAGCTTTGAATAATCTCAGTGCCATTTGATGAAGGAATACATATGTTACATGCATTTTTCGTCAGCTACAAACATTTGATCACATAACTTTATATGCTAAATGTCAATAGATGCATGTGTTTGTGTTTAATAAGAAACTGTAAACCCAATATTAAGCGTACACCAATTTCATGTTAAGAAGCGACCTTGTCAAATAATATTGAAAACAGTCGCTCCTCAAACTACAGTTTTATCACCTTGTGCCGCATGGTGGAGGCAAAGGTCCAAACTGAATCGCACGCTCGTGATTGGCACATTTATATTTAAGTTATACTTTGCCAGATATGACAAAAGCAGAACTTGTTGTCGTCAGCTATAACTTAGTTATATATTATATTATTTTACCAGAGGTTTGTTCATCCATATGTATGTCATCTGGATAAATAGTTACACAACTTTGGAATTTCCTCTTGACTAATACTGAAACTGTTCAAAACACTTGGAATATAATAGCTGGCAGAAGAATTTCAAAAAAATGTTACATCAAAAATATTTTGATAGGGAGGGCAGTGAACAGTAGAGGATAAACACTTAGAGAGGTGACAAGAAGTAGGGGTGTTACATAAGGAGCAATGCTTCTGGATGAGTTGACACACATCAGTGAGAGGGATCGGGAAGCACACTACACGTCAATAAAGGCGACGCGCCGCAAACAGTAAGCAGCTTCAGCAGGAATGTCTCTGGCACTGATCCCATTGGCATCCAGACGCAGCATTCTCAGCTTGGAGAAGTTTGTCATGCTGATTTCACTGCAGAAGCTCCCCAGGGAGAACTCTGAAAGACACACTTCTATATTAAAGCTATGTAGAAGCCATGAACACTATCACATCAATAAAAACAAACTAGTCTCGCCTTGTTGGATTATAATGTACTTTACACTTTGTGTCACACCGTATTATTGTGTTTTACATTGTGAAACTGTTGTATATGTTGTAGTGTATATGAGCCGCTTTTGCTGTCATCTAAAAGCTGAAAATTTTCCATTTAGCTGTGTGCGCAGCCAAGAACCCAGAAGTGATGTGAAGGAGACAACAAAAATCATGTCTGAGAAAAATGAGGTTTGAAACTAGATCCAATCGAGCGTACTCGTCAAAACGAAGCAGGAAAAATGCGTTACAACTGGAGTGCATTAACTTTCTAGACGGCAGTCATGCTGAGTTCATGTTTGACTGTCCACCAAAGAGGTACAAGAGGAACATGAGTACAACTCCTTACATTACGTGCAGCTTTTCCAGCAAGCAAACCATATGTTGCCAATGAAATCTGCCCCCCCCCCCCCCATATTTAGTTTGGTCTCTACTTACACTATGGGATCAGTGCTACAATACTAAGTGACTGATGTTGTGTGATGTGTCCATACCTTTGATTTTATTGGCCTGTAAATAAAAATTCTCCAGGTTCCTACTGATAGCCGGAATCTTCTCAAGTTTATTGTACAAGAGGAACATGAGTACAACTCCTTACATTACGTGCAGCTTTTCCAGCAAGCAAACCATATGTTGCCAATCAAATCTGCCCCCCCCCCCCCCCCCCCCCCACTTACACTGTGGGATCAGTGCTACAATACTAAGTGACTGATGTTGTGTGATGTGTCCATACCTTTGATTTTATTGGCCTGTAAATAAAAATTCTCCAGGTTCCTACTGATAGCTGGAATCTTCTCAAGTTTATTGAAGGACAGATCGAGCTCAAGAAGTGTGCTGATGTTGAAGACACCAGACGGAAGTCCTTTATCTGTCAGCTTGTTATGTGCCAACCGGACAAACTGCAATTTGGGATACATGGTGAAAAAGCCTGCTGGCACACTCTCTATGTTATTAAACTCCAGATAGAGCTGCTGCAGCCTCTCAGGGAGGTTGTCAGGAATTTTCTTAAGCTTGTTTTTTCTCACATCCAGAAAGGTCAGAGACTTAAGTCCCTTGAAGGCACCTCGGACATCCTCTATGGCATTTGCTTGGAGCTGCAGGGTCGTGAGGTTGCTCATCCCCTCAAACGAATTGGGGGGGATTTTTGAGATCTTGTTGTGACCAAGACGCAGGTCTGTGATAGACGTGGGCAAGTTGGGAGGGACACGGGTAAGCTCATTGTGGTCCAGAAACAGCCGGTCCAGCTTCTTGAGCTTGCTGAAGACGTTCTTGCCAATCTTGTCTGAGTCAAGCTGGTTGTGATACAACACAACCCAAGCCAAGTTGGTAGCATTATCAAACACCCCATCCTGAATGCCTGTGATCTGGTTATGCTGCAGGTAGACGTACTTTATATGTGAGGGTACGTAGGGAACATGCTGAAGGTTGCGGTTGTGGCAGTACATTGCAGTGAACATGTGTGAGGGACAGTCACACTCCAGGGGGCAGTCCACATCCTCAGCCTGCCAGGCAGCATGCCAACGTCGCCCTCGAAGATTGGACAGCCACTGAAAGTGGCTGTAACGCTGAGCAATGCTCAGGTCCACCATTGCCATCACGAGGAGGAACACCACTGTCTGCATGATCACTAATGGAAAACCCATGGACAAAAAAGTAATTTATAATTAATATGACGTCAGATTTGAGATAATTCCTGATTGCCCAATCCCAAAATGCTAAATACTGATAAGTACTCAAATTTAAGACCAATGTATTCTCTTTTCGCCTTTTTTTTTTAAAGTCATGGAGGCACAATATACCTACCTGTTGGTTGTCCAGAGATGGTTTGCCCCTGCCCTGATCACGTCGCCTGTGTCTTTCTCAGACTGAGCAGAATAAGTTGTTGGTATAATAAATACCCTCCTTATCTCCACAGCCACAGCCACCCAGTCTCATTAAAGCGCGTACATTTTTCCACTTGCATGTAGAACCTACTCTACAACATGTTACTTCCAGACATGTCAATATCACTCCCATCTGTAAACTGGTACCGACATCTGCTTTTTAACAGCCTGGTTTTCCCTGACTGTGTTGTGCCTTATCATTAACGTGATACTGGAGTCTGGCATGCTGTTTACTGTTGTGGCGAGGAGGCTATGAAGCAGGTGGGGGTTATGATATAGAAAATTGAACAAACCAGGATTGATGCTGTAATTAGTGATGTGGTGTAGCACAGTTCTAATTTAAGATTGAACTCTTACAGCATTGCCAGCATTCCCACACCAACGATATTAAAATATTTTATGTTTCAACATACAAAAGGTATGTCCTCCCCTATTATTTGCCCACCGTAATTCCTCTTAAACATTATTTTGTTCTCCAAGCTCCTGCCTGCTCAAGTTCCTCACTACTTTGGTCAATCACAGTGTTCAAGATGTGGAGAAAGTTAACATATGTTTGTGCTGGCGCCTGCAGACAGAGGAGAGCCATTAGCATTCTGCAGATTGTCTTCAGTATGGGCGTCCGCATTCGTGTCCTCCACTTGAGCAGCAAAACTTGGCCGCAGCATTTAAGGGGTAACATTTGTTTTCCCAGTCTGCTTCCCCTCATTGAGGAAACACAAGACAGTGAGTAATACACTGTAATCACCAAACATCCATTCATCCCTTCTGAGAGGAAAGGGTTCCTGGGGATACACAGATGGGAGTCTTTATGGGGCTTTGCTTTATTTGTATATGGCTTGAATTTGCTCGCCTCCGTTGGTTTGCATTAATAAAGGTGCTGACTCGATCATAATGCAGTTCAGCTAATACTGACTAATATAAACCACAACTCCACAGATGCATTCAAAGATGGAGAATGTGGAAGCACTACCTGGCATCTATGATGGACACATTATGAGGTGGCATGGTGGCACAGGTCTGTGGGTCTGTGAGAGTTTATTTGATAGTGAAGGCAGACAGGAAATAAAAGGTAAGAGCATAGGGAACTTACATGCAGTACATTTTCCAGTTGCATTGATCTGTGATAACATCATAATAGTTTGTATAAACATCAGCCATGCCAGTTTACAGCCTTTTTTATAATGCTTTTTATAATTCTTTGGATGTGACTGTAAGATTTATTGCAGTACATTCACAAACAATCAAGTGTTTTACTCTTATATTTATATTAGTCTGTCTCACACAATACAAAGAATAATGGGTTATTCCTCACAAATGCCTCACAAATGTTAACACGATGAACTAATAGTGTTCAAAGGGAAGCTGATGGACTATTTACTAATTCAACGTGATTTAAATCAAAGAGACATAATCTGTAATTTTTTAATAAGACCATGTGGCTTCAGACAGCTGCTGTAGTCAGTTGACTTTAAGGAAGAAATTACAGCTGACTTGTTTGTAATTTTAAAAAAAGGATTAGAATAGATAAACCACACTTATCCCCAAAAACAGCCATTAAAGAGAGACAATATGATAATCCCCATGCTTGTTTAAAATCAAACAATAAACAAAACAATAAAAAGGTAAAAAGACACATGCATTTCAACTCAATAAAATCTGGGCAGGCATCAGAGCAGAAACACAAGAAAAGACATGGAAAATAAAGAGAACAGAGGAAATTGTCAGCCACTGGTGAACAGTCACCGAAGCCCATTTCAGACCTGGCAAAAACATCCATCCTGGGTTATCTGTTCCCACGTGGATAGAGAATACATCAGTTCACACCTGCCGTTATGAATCTCCACATGTCTTTGGAGTAATCGGATCTCACTTCCTCTTCCTGATGTTTCCAAAGACCATATGATTGTTGTTTTTAGCCCATCTGACTATGACAGACGGGCCACAGGGTGAGGGTGTCCACTGGGTCTAATTCTTTTGTCAGTTAATGTCAAATTATTTCCAGACATAAACACAGACACACAACTGGGGCAACTTGGTGGAGTGATAACATAAAAATAAATTTTTGAAAGAATTTAGAAATAAAGAATTAAGAAAATAGAATTTTAATAATGAAATGAAGCACTTTTACACATGTACAGGCTGGAAGACAGGCAGATTCAAATGGAAGGAGAGCCTTCAATTATGAGGCTCATCTCCTCTAAAACAAGCCCCGGGGCATCATTTTCATTTGGTTATCAAGGACAGGATTAAGATCCCTCTTAAAACGTCTGTTAAAGCTTATCATTATATTTAGAGGTGTATTTTACAGTTGGGACAGGTCAGTCAGACACAGTAGTGGCAGTTTAAAATTAAATGTGGGGGTGTTCGAGTCTCGACAGCCTCTCACACAAAAACTTCAAAGACAACACGTTCAGAATTGATACCTGAACATGGCAGGCAAGAGGTCAGATCTGCTGGCTGGTGCATAATTTACGCTCTGGAACAGAACTTGGACCATGAAAAGGCCATGTGTTGGGTATGAACATGAGCATGCCAGAAAATTTCAGGTTTCTATGAGACAAAAAAAAGAAATCTACAGAGCACGTCTGATGCCCTGAGGGTGGATACACATCACACACTAATCAGGAGGGACAAGTTCATTCCAGACAAATGCAGCAGGATGATACAGTATTTTCATTTATCTCTGTCATACTGGCTTAAACTCAGATTTAAGAAGGGGGGGGGGGGGGGGTTTCTCTCTTCTGGAGAGAAGGGAGCAAATAGTGTGTGACAAGCAGCTTTTCAAATATAAGAGAACCATCTGTTAACTTTCAACTCAGCTCCATCATTGTCTGCATAGTCTTTGTTTTGTTCTAAGAACACAACAAAAAAGGAAGACAAGACGACACAAGAATCCCACATAAAGAAAAGGCAACTGGCTACATGCAGATGGAGCTGTTATGATTAACAAAAATAATATCATTCAAAATTATGTCAATGGTTCAATCGAATACAGAAATATAACTGTTTCAGCGAAGTCATAGCTAAGCATTATGTTTTTATTGTAAGATATTCATATGTTGTAATGTTTTTGTCACTCAGTCTGTATTTCTGGCTACATTAAGAAACTCGTGACTTAAACTATCAAATAAATGAAGCAGACGAAAGTGTACATTACGTGTACAAGAAAATACACACACACAGTTGAAAAACTTAGCTTTTGGAAATATGTACCTGACAAGTTTTTTTTTTAAAGTCGATATCATTTTTTTTTTTTTTTGTAATTTCACAATAATACATGTGCGACATTCGCGCAACGGAACTAGCGTACGGTACGGTTTTAGACCGGAAGTAAATACGCGACGGACCGTGCGTGCATCCATAAACGAGGAAGATCTGATTAACTTAAAGCCAGAATTAGAAATGTGTTAGCGTGTTCAGTGTTTTGGAACATCTGTGCCGATGGACTGAAAACAGTCACGTTGTCTGAGACGCGGAGATGTCGCTGGGTTCGTCGCAGTAGTTGTGTCTTTTCTGAGAAGATGTTTGCCAAAGCGTTTCGTGTCAAATCCAACACCGTGATCAAAGGATCAGACAGGTGACCGAGCTACTGCTGCCGCCTGCTCAGACTAAATAATTGTCACGTTTACTTCCTATCATGTGTTACACATCATGTGTGTCCATAAAGAGTTTGTGTGTTTTGTTTGTTTGTTGTCAGCACATTTTCAGGCAGTGAGACAATATCGAATTGAGCATTGTTTATCATTTTGGATTGTTCCATTATTAATACATCAGGGATCAGTTCAACATGATTTACATGTATGTTTTTCTTGCTTTGGAAAATGTCCCCACAAACAGCTGTTCTAATTTTAGACATAGGGAGCTAGAGAACAAGGCACTACTCTTAAATATCTTGTTTACAACTCCAAAATAGTCCCTTTGTTTAGCATATACAAGGCAACTTGTTCTTAAATGTGAAAACCTGCAACCATTAAATATTTTGTATTTTTGTAATACAAATACTTAAACAATAATTTGTGTATCAAAGTAAAAAATATTAGTTGCTGACATTACAGAGTGAATGAGCCTTTCCCTCTCTCTCTCTCGCTCTCTTCCTCTTTAGGAGAAAGCTCAAAGCTGACATATCTGCAGCTTTTCCTTCTCTCGCTGCTGAGGAGCTGTCAGAGCTGGTCCCCAACAAAGAGGAATTAAATGTCGTGAAAATCTATGCCCATAAAGGAGATGCAGTGACACTTTATGTTCTTCACAAAAACCCACTGTTTTTTGAATTGGACAAACAGCTTTACCCCACAGGTACTAAGCTGACTATTGAATTACACTGAGATTACTGAGTTGCTGTCACAAGTGTCTTTTATATATACAGTGCTCAGAATATATGAGTACACCCCCTGTGAAAGCCAAGCACAGAGCACAAGTTCAGTTTCCAACATCATGCTGCACATGTGTCTCATGAAAAATGTCTTACCTGTGGTTGAATTCTTTTTCATTTTTTACCTGTAAGACTTTCGTTAGGGTTTGTGCAACATGGTCTTGAATGAAATTGTCAGGAAAATTACTTACTTAATACTAACACTGTGCGCAAATTCACTCAAAACAAATGTTTGAGTATTTTGTTGTATACTATCCTTTATATAATGTTGATTTTGGAAGGAAACAAAGGGTTTTCTGACAACTCATTTACGCTGAGCACTGTGTGTGTGTGTGTGTGTGTGTGTGTGTGTGCGTGTGCGTGTGTGTGTGCGTGTGTGTGTGTGTATACTGTTTTTATTTTCAGTGTATGCCCTTTGGCGTTACCCTGTTCTCTTACCCACATTCAAGACATGGCCCCCTGTGCTTCAGAAGTTGATTGGGGGAGCAGGTATGCTCATTTGTGTAAGATCAATATGTAAACACACTAACACTGTACATATAGACTGCTATTAAGTAACATGCTGTTTTTCTAAAGACCTCATGCTGCCTGGTGTAGTGGTGCCTTCAAGTGGTCTCCCAGATGTCAAACAGGGTGACTGCTGTGCTGTTGCAGTGGTACACAATAGGTAAGTTATAAAAAAGATCTGAGAACATATGTAACCCATATTTCACAGATTTAAATTGTGACATAATTCTCCTGGTTAATTGCAGAGCTCCTGTTGCTGTTGGCAAAGCTGCAGTGTCCAGTGCAGAGATGCACAGTTCAGGCATGAAAGGAAGAGGAGTGTGTGTTCTCCACACATACATGGATAATCTCTGGTGAGAATCTTCCAACTTCCTATACTGAATTCTGAAATACACAATTTATAATCACTAATAGACCTTTCCCCCAAAATGTGGGATTACTCCTTTAATACAAATTGTGTAATTATTAAGAGTTTACTCCTCTTACTGTGGAGTAAACTTTGTACATTATGTCCTTTTGTAGGGCTTTTGGAGACAAGTCAGATCCACCTTCTTTACTGGACGAAGACATCGAAGGACAAGGCGCGGATGGAGAAGAATGTGATTCTGAGGAAGAGGAGGAGGTTGAGACTTGTGTGGAGGAGGAACCGAATTCTGGTGAAACTGTAACAGACCAAGTCTGCTCTGTTACTGAGGAGCTGAGTCTGGCTGAGCAGGACGAAGAGAAGGGTGAAAAGAGCAATGAGGAAGAGGAGGAGAACCAGGATGACCAGCAAACGCCACAGGGTACCACACTTTATTCTTATTAAATTGTCCAGGGATTTTACATAATAATACATTTTATTTATAGATACCTTTCAAACACTCCAGGACACCGAACAATGAGTAAAAATAAAATAATATTATAATTATTGAATGTATTAAAAGGATTTTATTTTTCTCACTGTTGATGTGGCTTTTCAACTACTTACCATCATTCTTTTAAAGACACTGTTATCTCAGATAATCATATTTTCACACATTCACCACCGATTGGTCGCTGGGAAAGCTTGCAGGCTTTTCCAATGTGGGACAGGTCTGTTTTGCTGATTCAGCTGGAGAATAAGATTTTCCAATGTGGCAAAATGGGATCATCTTGATATCTCAGAAGGATTTGACCTAGATCATACCCTGATTTCACAGAGATTATGGACGCCCTGCTTGTGCAGTGTTTTCTGCATGCTCTGAAGAGCAAGGTGAAGAAGTCGGAGCTCCCTTTGCTGACTAGCACATTTCTCCGGAACCACATGATCTCCTGCTGGTAAAGTAGAGTCAAACTGTGATCTAGGTAAAGCCGCCACGCATAAAACTAAAAATAGAATGTATCTTTTCAGTCCAAGTGGAAAGCAGCTTGATATAAAGAAATCCAGCTATAAGAAGGTATATCAAATGTCCAGATTGCGACACATATATATACACACACATAAAAACACTTTAACTGTATCTGTATCAGTAAGCATATGTTTTCTTTTTTTTTTTTCCTTCACAACAGCTCTCCAAGTTTCTTCAGGCCATGCAGCAACAACACAACCTTGTGCGAGTTAAAGAACTGACCAAGGGTGTGGAGAGCATTGTAGAGGTGGACTGGAAAAATCCAGAGTAAGTCAAGTCTAGAATTAATTTTTGGTTGAGAAAATCAGAATGACTATAAATTAAACACTTCCTAGACTGCGTTCCTTCGATATTCCCGTGGAGACAGATGATCAGGCGTCTGAGATGCAGAGTGGAGGAGGGGGAGAAACTCAGTACCATCCTCCTGAGATCACAGCTCTGTATTCTGTGTCTGCAAGGCTGGAACCTCTCTTTCTTGATGCAAACAAGCGGTAGGGTTTGTGTTCTGTGTGTGTGTGTGTGTGTGTTCCCATTACAAAAGACACTGGTTCTTTATGGAATATTGATCCATATGCCAAACAAACAAATATTTAATACATATAGTCAAAAACAGAACTAGTCTGTCTTGTCAACAGTCTTTATTTTTTGAGTTGGTGTTAAATTAATTTCTATAATTTTCTCACACTTTTTTTCCAAAAGGAAAGGAGCTGTCCTGCATCCAGCAGAAGTAAGGACCATTATCACAGAGTATGTGAAGAAGAATGAACTGGTGAATGAAAATAATAAAAAGTAAGTTGATTCTTATCTCTTTTTTTGTAAATAATGTAGACAACCACAGAAAAAGGAAAGAAAGAAAAAAAGAACTAGGGCACACATTCTCACATTCTCTTCTCCTCTCTGACAGTTATGTAACCATAAACCCAACTCTATGTGACTGCTTGTTGGATAAATCTGAGTACCAGGAGGTTGAGTCGCTTAAGTGGGATGACGTCTTTAGTAGGTAAGCACCTTTTTAATCTCTCTTTTTTCTATACGGGACTGTGTGCAATTTTAAACAAATACAAACTGCAATTTAAATTCTTTCCTTCCTCTGTCAGTAAATCAGTCAGCATCATCACTGTGAGACGAGCATTAAATAAAATCTCAGAACATGGCGTCCGCATCCCTGTGTCGTAGAAGGTCTCAGCTGCTGAAGCTAATGACCACCTCCTAAACACAGAAGAGCTCATTTATAGCAAAAGACAACAGAGCAACTCTCATTTTCAAGAGCAAGGCAGTTAAAATGTCATGTTTTTTTGTCTTCTGGCCATTATAAAAAGCGGATTCACTGTAAAAAGAAAGGGCTGGCAGTATAAACACCATAAGATTGATGGCGTGGACACTTCTACATTTGTTTCCCATTAATGATTTAATCTCTTTTACAGGACATTGGGAAGAATGCAAGAATGCTATCAAGTTGTGTTCCCTGGACAAGCACCCATAGTAAAGAAGGGCCACATTGAGCCCATAGATATCTCTGTGGCTTCTCGAGGCTCCAATAAGAAGGTGTGATCTCTTATGTCAAATGTTGTTGTCAAGTAAATCTAGATTGAAAAGTTGTTATTATTATTACTAATTATAGCACATATTTTTAGAGAGTCACATATCTTATGATTTCTCTATGTCTCATTGAGTGCTCTAGCTGTAACTGGTTTCATATGCTACCTCTAGGTGACTCTTATAAAGAACATGGAAGTGTACCATTTAGATCCTTCAGTTGTGGCTACTGCTCTGCAGCACAGAGTCCAAGCCAGCACTGTCTTGCATCCCCTCCCTGGGACCAAGGATAGAGTGCTGGTCCAAATCCAAGGCAATCAGATTCATCATGTTGGCAGTTTGCTCTTAGGTTTGAAACTTAATAATACTTGATATTTAAACTCTCAACTGCCTCTCTGAATCACTTCAATTTGTCTAATCCTGTATTTCTATTTCAGATCACTACCAAATTCCTCGCAAGTACATCCAAGGACTTGACAAAGCTCTAAAAGCTGGCAAGAAGAAGTAGCATTTCTACCAGCTGTTTACTGTCCTCAAAGCTGTTTGTATGTACTCACAGCACCAAACTGTTGCCCAGTCATGTAATAAAGCTGATTCCCTGTCATCTTCTGACAGGTGATGAACGCTACTGTTGGTGTTTTATTGTCCTGATCAGTAGAGTCAACAAGAACTGGTATAAATAAAGGTGTAGTAGTATTACAAGTAAAAGTAATAACAAATAATAACAGAAAAGGCAAATAAAGATACAATATATGATTTAAATGAGGACAATACTGATGTGCAACTGTGAATGTGTGGAAGGGTCAAACACAGAGGATTATTAAACACAGATTACACAAAACACACATTAGAAGGGATCTCCATGAATGTAACTAATAATGAGCACTGACAATTAAAACAAAAATGAAATTAATAGTGTGAAAAGCTGGCATCCATATCATGTGTTCCCATAACTGCATATACACATGGAAAAAACAACACACTACTTATAAGTTGACTTTCAGGCATGTGAGGCCTTTATGACACACTTGACAGTGGGGTGAGAGGAAATGACATGCATCAAAGTGTCCCAGCAGGGACAAAGACACTAATAGTGTGTGATTTAACCCCTTAACTGGTGTGGTGACTCCATTTGGCAATTTTTAACCCATATTTCCATGTTTGTAACAGGAACCTAAACAGCGTGTGGGTCATGAGGTCACGGAAAGAGTTTCCTCCTGCTGTTTTAAAACCAGTCCCTTTCAGGTCATGTGTGTAACCAGCAATAACTCATTGTTTTTATTCATGAAAAAACAAAGAAAGAATATATGGATATAAGCAAAGAAAATCAACAAAGACCTGCTGATATTGCACAATAATTCTTAGAATCAAAACTTTAGTGTTCCACTATGATGAATTCACCACAACAATAGGAATTTCATGTCCTCCTGCGGTTTAATTCTTTTGTGCTCTTCACCAGAATTAGTTCCCAGTCTATGTTTGATTTTGGTTGCTTTTGTCAGGTTTTTACTTTTTTTATTTCTTTGTTTTTTTAGCCATTGGCTCAACTTAAAGTAAAGCTGAAATTACACGTCCTCAGCTATGCTGAGGTCGGGTCCCTGTGGTACGCAACGTAGTTCACCATCTGCTTACTCTAAAATTTCTAACATACTTTTAAATCCCTGTCGTGCTGGTAATGTTTTTGAGGATGTTGTTGTGGTGGTATGGAATTTATCTGGAATACGGGCTGGGGTTTGTGGAATTTTTTTAATACATGTTTTTTCACATTGATTTTCAAACCATAGGTTTTTATCATGGTGCAGCAAAGACATAGTGCATCATCTATGGACAGATTATGATACAGTTGGCCCTATGTTCATGTAAAATGTCCCCAACCATTGAGATATAAACAAAACAAAAAACAAAACAAAACAACATTTAACGAAGCTGTATTTTTGTGTGTGTGTGTGTCTCTTTGTCTTTTTTTGTCTCTTTGTGGATGTTTAGCAACAATCTGAGAATATTTTGCATTTGTTTTGTAGATAGTTTTGCTTATCTCTGTGATTCTAGTCTATTCTAGTCTATATCAAGTAGTGTAGAACATCAAGGAATCGACAGCAGAGGCTTGTTTATGACTGAAAATAGAAAATAAAATCGATGAGGTAACAGTGAGAAAAAAAATTGAACCTTCAGCTGTGTGCTTGTTGCTATGTTAGTGTGAGGTCCTGTTGCTGTGGAAACCAGGCGCTATGATCTACTCTGTGCGGAATGAGATGTTCGCCTGATGAAGATTTAATGTCTCAGGCTGCATGGAGGGTTATGTAACACTTTACTTTTACCAACAGAGATATCCCACTGTGATCTGGCTCTACAGACTGACACTGCTGCAGGGCACATGCTCCTCACCACAGGCATCCACTGAGGAGATATGTGAGTTTACTGATGCTGTGAGAGCAACACAAGTATGACTGTGATTACAATGTGGAGCAGTGACTCGGGAAATCGGTATTTGCCACTTACTGACCATAGTTGAGCGACAATAACATAATGTTCTATATGTTGTTGCGCCTGCAATCCATTCCTAGTTTATCTAGAGTTGCAGACACTATTTTACCACCTATAAAATCAAGTCTTTTTAGTTATTTGTGTCATTGTTTGCCACTAGCTTCCCATATTTATTACTTCAGGTATATTAAAAATAAGCAAGAAAACCAAATATTTTAAACTAAATGTCATACTTTAAATTCAATCTCTATGACTATTGCATTTCTAACATGAGATTATGTTTTTATGTTTTGTATTTTTTTTTCCCATTTGCATTACCAGTGTGTTACAATGCTTCTTGTGCTTACGTGAGGATTATTGAGGTTATCAGAGCTGGTCCAGTTTACAGCTGAGAGGATGAGAAGTCTAAAATGACTTAGATATGGTTATTGAAAATATCTGGATAATGTGGGGTTTTTTTATTAAACTAACAGAGAAATGAAAAGATGATTCCTAAGGATTTTTTCTCACACTTAACAGTCTTTTTCACAATTGTCACAAATCCCAGGGCAGAAATTCACCATCAAAAAAACAGAAAAAACATGACTAAATCCTGGAGTTCTCCAAGAACACACTAAGTCAAGACAGCTGGAATAATAGAACAAACATAGTACTGAGTCATACACACCCTTACCCAGGATGAAGGACAGAAGTGATGCATCTAATGAGTCATTGTAATTAAAAGGTGCAAAAAAATAAATAAAATCAACAGTGATTAGTCAGAGATGTAGCATACACTCTGTCTGTGTCGCCCTCTATTGGTCAATAGGGAGCACAGCGGGAACTGTAAAGAAATAATGGTTAACATAACGTAATGGAAAAAGACGAAATATTTTAGTATTTTCTGTCATATACTTATTTTGTCCTTGGTGATTGCAGTGATATTGTCCTCACCAAAAGTTAATCAGTGTGATTTATTTCAATTAGAGAGCCAGGGGAAAAAAAGTTGTTTCATGTACAATCAATTCTAAATACTTCACAGAGGCTGTTTGTGTGGCTGAAACAGGGATGGATTGAAGATTATTTGAGGATGTGCAGAGATGTAGCGCTGTGGCGACAATGTACAATATAAATCCCATGATCTTGCCCTGTAGTCACTCTAAATTGAGGCTACGAGCCAAAACATATGTGACCTCTTAAAGTTATTTTGAAATGTTTTTGGGTTTTTTTTTCTTTAGGCTTTGAAAATGAGACAAATGTAAGTGTTATGTTTTTTACTAAGATGAAAATGACAGAACAATAAAACATTCAATTAAACCATAGATGTTGTTTTGCAATAGCATACAATAAAGCATTGTGAATAAGATTAAATGGAGGGGTTTAATGTCTTTACTCACTGAACAATAATTGTATTTATATCTGTATAATGCAGCTACATACTGTAAGGAAACTACCTTTCTGCAGCTAAGTTATCGATCTGTTCCAGATGTTGTCTGCTACTGCTCTTCTATCAGCATTTCTTTTTCCATTTCTCATTTTTTCCATCCATCTCCCACTCAGTTTGTATGATAAATCTGTTATGAGATCAGTTATGCACTGGATCTCTTTATCAACCCATTATTGCTGTGTTGCTGGAGAGAGAACACAGAAGTGGAAATCCAGGGGCTTGTTTTCCAGTAACGATGATCGGCCCCATATTATACCTAAAATGTTTTCACATGCTTTTCGAGACATCATTGTGTCTCTAATCATTGTGTTTCAGAGAGTGCGAGTATTTTCAACATCAACATGCCTGCAAGCCAATTCAGTTCACACAGTGAAATAAAAATGGGGCCACCTGCTCAGTCACTGTCACATGATTCATTTACAGACACACATGCATACATACATTT
Organism: Trinectes maculatus; assembly: GCA_016785345.1. NCBI lineage: Eukaryota > Metazoa > Chordata > Actinopteri > Pleuronectiformes > Achiridae > Trinectes > Trinectes maculatus. The sequence goes on from JAFBJQ010001323.1 coordinate 72,845, forward strand.
TATCCCAGGACTATTACATCTAAATTCAGTAAGCACTGTTCCTTCTTAAAGCCTACTTTACATGCGAAATACAATGACCCTGCTTTATTGGACAACCCAGGACACTCTTGTAAAATCCAGTAGCAAAGATGACACTGGAGTCATTCAGCACACAAAACCATAATAAAAAAATGTCATCTTTACAGGTATAAAGTTAAGTGGAAAAAATTTGCCCAAAATTTGCCCCACCCATGCACATTTTGTGATATTGTTACTGAGAAGGAGCCATAGAGTGTCAGATCTCCACCTTTGTTTTGTTATTCATTTATTATTAATTATCATCATTTGTCACTGCTCCACTGATAAGAGGCACATGAAGAACCAGTTATGCAGAGGGAAGCAATGAAATTCTTTGAGTCTACCGACAGTGGATTTTGTCAAAGTCTCCACAATGATCAAGCATAATGACATGTGAGGGAGCTCTCCAAGTTTAAACACTAAAGCATGGGATTTTAAGTCTCAATCTTCTCATCCAACCTTAGCATAATTGAAACTGACACACAGCAAAGCCTAAAATGATGACTGAGGCTCCACTGATTGTGGCTGTGATGGAAGCCCGATTGCTCTGACGATGGATGTTGACCAGATGGCAGGAACAAAGAGGCAGTAATGGCTCACACCTGTCCTTATAAAGCTCTCTCTAGCCCTGCCCACAAGGGGCGGTGCTCCTGAAAGGTGCCAGCCCTCACATCTGCAATATAAAAGTGACCATAAAAGATAAATAATATTAATATTGTACATTGTGAGTAGTGGAGTAGAAAAAATATAAATAAGAAACAACAATAAATTACAAGTGGATATAGAAGTGAGGGGAAAAAATGCCATCTTTACAGGTATAAAGTTAAAATTTGCCCAAAATTTGCCCCACCCATGCACATTTTGTGATATTGTTACTGAGAAGGAGCCATAGAGTGTCAGATCTCCACCTTTGTTTTGTTATTCATTTATTATTAATTATCATCATTTGTCACTGCTCCACTGATAAGAGGCACATGAAGAACCAGTTATGCAGAGGGAAGCAATGAAATTCTTTGAGTCTACCGACAGTGGATTTTGTCAAAGTCTCCACAATGATCAAGCATAATGACATGTGAGGGAGCTCTCCAAGTTTAAACACTAAAGCATGGGATTTTAAGTCTCAATCTTCTCATCCAACCTTAGCATAATTGAAACTGACACACAGCAAAGCCTAAAATGATGACTGAGGCTCCACTGATTGTGGCTGTGATGGAAGCCCGATTGCTCTGACGATGGATGTTGACCAGATGGCAGGGCCAAGAGGGTGGTGTTATAGAGGATACTGTGAAAAAAAAACTCCCCATTTTGTTGAATGTGAGTGATGACAGACAGATGGGTTGTCAGGTAGGACCAGAGAGCTCATTTCTTTGGATTTCCTGACACAGTTCAGCATAAGGACAAATTCAGAACAGCTTCATCTCTCATCCCTACTCCCGACTGTTCCGAGAGCCCCTATCAGTAAATCTGAAATCCTTGTGGACAGCGTCGCCATAAAGGATGAAGGTATCACTGTAGGCATTTAGCTATTTGGCATTCTGCTGGCAGCATGGCTGTTAACAGAAATGTTTTTAAAAAAGTTTTATGCTGGTCACTGATCTCATGCTCAGAACTGAGAAAATGCAAATCGTCATATTATTTTGGGAGTGTCAGTAGTTATGCAGGTAATTTGGTACGTAATTACAGCCGAATGCACTGATCTCTCAAACTGATGCCCAACGGTTTGTTGCTGTTGTTAATGGGAGCAGCTTGTGCGAGAGATTTTCATGTGTGACAGTGGGTTCGATTTCAGTTTGGTGCTCGCCTCCTAGAAGACCTGAAAAAAAAAACGTGCATCAGACCAGAACAGACCCCTGTGCTTGTTTGTGAAAAAAATAGTAGGATTTCAGCCCATCGTTTCATGGCCTTAATCTGCAGGATTAGAGCATCAGAAAGTTCACTCCAGACTCCAGTGTGTTTGTGTCTGTGGGCATGCAATTGTGTGTCTTTACTCTCTTTGTCTGGAACGTAATATACTTGTGTCCAAATACTATACACCAATATACTGTATGGAGTTTGTTCATTCTAGAGTCCAGAGCCACATGTGTAGCAGCAGCAGGCAGGGAGACAGGCAGGGAGACAGGCAGGTTGGGTCAGAGGGAGTTAGGTGCTCATGGGTTAAGAGCTAAAGCCGCTTGGCCCTGATAAAGATGGCTCTCAGGCTCTCTGCCAAACAGAGACCAGCCAACACTGACAGGGCAGGGAAATGGCACGATAGGCCACACGCATCCTAGATGTACATGCATAGAATGCAGATATCCTGCAGCATGTACAGCATGTACATGGGAGTAGTAACAGCATGTACATGGGAGTAGTATCAAATACACAGATGTATTATAATATATTTTTTTAAGTTGTCCACTAGGAATTTGTAATGACTGTTATTTATGATGTGCATTAAAATGCATGAAAATCTGTCCAGTGAATGAGCATGGTTTCAGTAAGTGAGGATCAAGTCTCCTTGGACCAGAGAAGGGCAAACAGTTCACTGGTTTGAAAAATGGTTTCCCATTATCTTTTTAAACCCAGCTCCCCAGATGCAGATGAATAAGATTTAGATGTTGTGAAATTCCCAACTTCTGCCTACAAGTGGGAAGGAGCAGGAGTGTCAGGGAAAAATATTTGCTTTTCATTTCATTGCATTGAAATAAAATCTAATCCAAGAAACCAAAAATGTGCTCACACACACACTAGTGTTTGTGTTAGTAGTCAAAGGCTTGCGGTGCAAGTTACACAAGTGCTGCCTGAAGGCCCTCAACAGATAATGGGCCATGACCATGCAGAAAATACATAGAAAGAAAGAAGCATCACCAGGGGAGACTAACAAAAGAGGGATGAATACGCAGTAATAACCTGGAACCTCATCTTCCTTCTGAAAAGCACATCAAAAAAAGATGCTCAATCCCTCACTATCCATCCATCCATCCATCCATCCATCCCTCTACAATGATGAGATGGATGGTGATGAACATGCGTGAGGGAGCGAAAGAGAGGGAGGAAGAGAGGGATAATACCTTCTGAATACATGATGAATGTAGTCATCGGGCTTAAACTGACTGGGGGGGCGAGTGGCACACAGCGGCAGGGAGCGTGCATGTGAGTGACACCGTGATGCACACCATCATCAACTCCCTCCTTGCAGCCGCTCTCAGTCTCTCCATCCTCCTAAAGAGAGACTGAACAGACAAATAAAAGAGAGGATACAATAAAGCTTTTCGTAATCAGAGGGAACAGGCGTCAGGGGGCAGTTGATCCAAGGTTGTTGTTTTTTTTTCTCGGCAAGTGTCACAGTGTTAACAGCGGGAGGACAGAGGATGCTGAGCAACATAACAGACTGTGAGGAGGGAGAGGGGGTAACCAGCAACCGGGGTGAGTGATGTAACCAGACCAGACTGATGAGAGAGGAACATGTGGCGGTGCCTGGACATGGGCGCATCCGCGTGCATCAGTGTGCAAGTGTGATTGCTGAATTTGTGAGTTGGAAAATGGGAAAGTTACACAAACGATTATGTCAGTTTAAGGATACAAAGATGGAGGATATTAGTTTTGCATTCGATCTGATTTGTGCGAGGAACTAAGAAAGGCAGCTACAGATAGATTGAGGTTTAGCTATGGAAGAATTTGGCAACTTATTGGAGCAGGTGTGTTGGTCCATCAGAGGTTCATTTTATGACATGAGATTTGTATGTTAAACACTTCTCAAGAAAGGTTTACTGAGTGCAGTCGCTGCAGAGCATCTCAGCCTCATTCATTTCTTTGGGTTGTAGTTGGAAATGTATTTTTAATTAGTTTGTATCTGAGAATACAGATGCAATCGAGGTAAAGAGCTGCACACATGTACAGCAAATCATAAATGTGCCTGCAAGACAGAAACTTCTCTGCTACTGGATGACTTAATTCGTCTCCACTGTATCAGCTGGGCCGACTTGGCGTTGCCTGCAGACCTATTGTTCAAAAGCATTATGGCTATAAATTCAATTACAACGGCAGTAACATGATATTGAGGGGAAATGTCAGACTGCAGTGAAACTCCCCTTTTCCCACTGAATTGTTCTGGGATGACAAACGTAGTAGAGTGTGAATACAATATGAAAAGAGCACACATTAAATATATGTTTACTGTTCAAGCTGGCAGCACAACTGTACGTAAAAAATACATTGATATATTCTCCCCTATAAAAATGGGAAGTTAAAGGATTTATGCGATCCCAAGAGGTTGCAAGTAAAAAAGTGTGTGTGCTATTTTTTTCATTTGTTTTTTTGGGGGGGGCTTTTTTCACAGAGGTGACAGCTGGAGTGCAAATTTGTCCTTGTTTGTGGTTGGTTGATATCAGGTTGGGGGTAGAACAGCCTGGAAATGCTCTCCTGGGGCTCTTTAGCCTGTGACCTTGTTTGAGAGACACAGAGACACAAAGGACCACTATGGGAGCAAAAAGACCCAAGACGATCAGAAAGAAACACAAAAAACAAAATAATAAAAAAAATTATCCCAGTCTCAGAATCCATACATGCTGAGACGTTTCCCTGATTAGTTTACGTACAATTATACAATTATCTTAATGTTGCAACTGCTCCTGTTACTTTTTTAAACCTGTATCTCTGATACTGGCAAAAACAGTTCATCATCATCTAGTTTCTGCATCATTCATCCTGTGTCAGGTAGCCTTTTTGTGTCTCACACTTAAACCTACGGAGAATCAGAAACAGATACAGATCCAAACAACTGAGGATGAGCTACCCACATCTGGCCTGCAGATTACAAACAGCTAAATGGGTTGTAGTGTTAGGAAGGGCAGGAGGTCCATTCCTGTTTCAGTGTTCATAAACACTGGATTTGGGGGAGGGATGCAGTCAAAATTGTGTGTGTGTGTGTGCGTGTGTGTGTGCGTGTGTGTGTGTGTGTGTACATATATACTGTATGTGTGTGTAGGCCAGATTTAACAGAACAACTAATTGTTTGATGACTGTTTCCTTCATCGCTATTGTTGTCAACAGTTGTCCACATTGGTGTGGACGTGAGCAGTCATGCAATATTGCAAAAGGTATTATGTCACTGCATAGCAGCATTGCATTACATAAAGCTGCCATATTGAAGATTTGAATATTGCTGCTTCCTAGTAATTTCATTGATGTATGCTCATCTGATGTGCAGCTGTAAACTGGCTCAGAGGAGATAAACCATGACAGTGATTGCCAGTAATCCTCTAACGTATTGTACTGGCTCTTCAATTACTGAACGCTGAATGAAGAGTGTGTCAGACACTGGCTTTAACCCATATAGGGGGAGAAGGTCAGCGTGGTAAAGTTGGATTAAGACAGTCCTAACATCTTGTGCAAATTTGTATTGATTGGTCAAATTTAATGTACTTGATGAATAAATGTTGTTTTTAAAAATTTGTGGTAACTCCTCCATCTGATTTGACAGTGACCTTCTATGTGGCCAAGAATCTTCCCAGTTGGTTTTCTCAGTATTCTACAGCAGTTGTCATGTGATGATGCAGTGCCTACATTATCGTCTCTGTACAGTAATAAATTAATGATTTGTCGTGAGCTAGCGTTCCACTTGGATTTAAAGCTGCCAAAGGTTATATATTTTCTGTCAGAGGGACAGAAAACATAATTCAGGCCGTAAATTTGACTCCATCCTGGGTCGACCTGTTCATGCATACATTTAATGGGAACCATATTGCTTATTTGGTTCTAGTACTAATACTAAGATCAAGATTCACAGACAAGAAATGGTTAGTTCAGCATCACGGCAGGACACAGACTCATGTGGCAGAGGGTGGAGTGAGGACCAGGCTTTTCTAGTGCAGGAGATGAGACGAGCTGAGTGGAATCAGGTGTGCGTCGTCTGGCGCCACACGAGAAATCAGCCACACCACCTGGCAACCCAACTAACCGGAGCATCACAAGGTTATCTGAATACTTTGTTTGCTTCCTCTTTCCCCCACAAAATATGTTATTACACATAAAAATGAAAGTTTTGGGAAACATGCAAATTGAATTTACTGTCAAGAGTAAATGACACCAGCGGCTCATCTGTATAAATAGTATCTATAGATATCTAATTACTGGAAACACCTCTAACAATTAATAAACAACTGGCTTAATTTAGCAAAGGAGAATCAGTGGCTGTGGCTCTTCTGCAGCTTTATTCTGTGGGAAAAGCTGCAGTGTATTAGATAAGAGTGTAAAAGATTAGCTGTTATTTAATTAAGTCAACTATGAATATTGGCTAGTTATAATAGTTATAGATAGATAGATAGACAGACAGACAGACAGACAGACAGACAGACAGACAGACAGACAGATAGATAGATAGATAGATAGATAGATAGATAGATAGATAGATAGATAGATAGATAGATAGATAGAATACCAGTAGTGTACAACCTACTTCCTGTATTTGCATTTGTTCAGGTTGTTCCATCATATTACGCAAGCCTCTTCAGGTACGTAAACAGAAACAGGGTGATCTCATTAACTGCAGGGAATTTGCACCAGCATTCAAAGCTGTTCTCTTTGGCAAACATCCTGCTATGTGTTGGAGTGGCACACGTAATTTACATGGCACACGTGTCAATTAATTTCAACACCATTGACATGAAACCATTGACACCATTGACACCAAACATGAAAACGCATCTCATGTGGAAAGACTTCGCCTGATATTGTTTTCCTGCATTTGATTTTTTTTAAACTTATTTTTCCATTTTTTTATTTAATGATGAGATTTGTTGACATGTTTAAACATGCTCTCTGTTATACGGATGCATGTCCTGTGACTGGTCATGTGTTGTTGGTGATAGAATTATATAACACCATCACAAAATCATTATGCAGACATTTTATCTCTTTATGGCCCCTTAAAGAGGTCACTGATGTGCAAATCTACTATATAGTTGAAGGGTTTCAGTCTTCAGACTTTAAGTTACGCACTAATTCAAATTGACGTTGCCTCCCTCCTGTTGCAAACATGGATAAATATCTAACTTACATTGTCAGGAAAACAGGCAGTAGATTTTATGCCTGTGTTATTCCATGTTCAAACACTGAGGAAGCTTTCTGAAGAGTAAATAACCTGCAGTTGACAACTTCTATACAACATTGTAACAAGTAACAATAAAGTAATGTTAGCAACTGAAAGTTAAAGTATATGTTTCTACATACCAGATAGTGTTGTGCATGAATGTGCTTAAAGATCTTTCACAAACGTGCACATCCTTTTGGAGAAGAAACATATCCGTCTCCAGACAATGGAAGCTAACAGCGAGTTACACTGCATTATGCCCAATGCGGTAAAAACTTTTTTTTTCTAATTTTCTAAAAAGAATAACTGAGAACAGCTCAGAACAGAGACATGATTGGGATCTAGTTGGCCATAAACTACTTTATAACACTGAGCTTTGGGCGATCTATTGTGAATGTGACCTTGCACAATCCCTGTGCCAGACAGAGCTTTACCTCTCCAGTGAAAGCACACACCTTAGCTGAGTACATGTCAGGCATATCAGGCCCGTTCCCTTTAAGTCTGGCATCAGCTGTAATCAGTCGGTCAATAACAATGTCGTATAGGGTAGATAAACATTATCTGCTATCTTATCACTGTCAATATGAAGAGAACAGTATCCCTAAGGCATCTGCAGGCAGCAATGGAGTATTTATTTGTTCATTTAGTTTAGACAGGCGAACTTGCATAAACCTGATCGTCCCGATCGTTGCCAGGTTACCTGCTCCTTGTCAAGCTGTGGCACAGGGTTATGGCTGACTGAGGTGTCACCCAGACCTACAAATGATTATAGTGTATTTTGAGCACAGTGCTAAATAAAAAACTGGTGTGTGGGATTTATGTGAATCTCTTGGCAGAAATTAATATAATTTTTGAAATAATGTTTTCATGGGCACGTAATCACCTGAAACTAAGAATAGCTGCGTTAGCCTAGAATCAGAGTAACAATGTAATTGGTTGTGTAATATTGCCCTTGTTGGAGAGGATGCATTATTACTTCTTCACACACCATTTCTTAAAGGAAACACTGCCTTCGTTCCTGTCCTTATGGAAAATGTAACATCTGAATTCAGTGTATTTCTATTTCCAATATCACCTGGGAAGAGTAGAGTGTGCCTGAGAGACAGACACTGTGTGCAATGTGTCAGGAGACTGTTTTAAATTAAACAAATGACTTCATGGAATTAGCTTTAATTCCCTTAGTTACAGCAGGCGAGGTGAAAATGAATGAGGTAAGTGTGTGGTTGATGTAATTGTGTGGTTGCGATGCAGCTGATTAATGCAGGCCTCTCACATGCTGAAGTTCATTTCTGCCTGTCTATGTGGCCTCCTGCAGCTTCTGCATAATCCTCTCGAGGCTGTGTCCTGTTAAGCTTTTAAAACGCCGGCATAAACTGTCCATTTTGTAATAGCCATGTCACATTAAGGGTTCAAATCTGCACCACACATTGCCTTTCATCTGCATTCATTTGGGGTCGAGTCACGGTTACAGGTCCCCTGGGCTGCTGCAGCGTCAGTGTAGACACGTTCAGGTCTTCCTCTGCCTGAGCTGAGGAAGGATCACATCATTAAGTCATATATGTCTATAAAAACAGTATATCGGGATGTAGCTGGAAAGATTCTCAGTTTGTGGTTTGTTGGGTGGCTTTACCATAAAATCCAGTGCTCAAAATAACATAACATCAATTGGCCTCAATGATCAGACCAGCTTTACTTTATCCAGTGAAAAATAAAACAGTTTCTTATTAATTTATTATAAAATATAAGGATGTCAGAATTAAATAAATAATCATGTGTTATCGACGTATTTGTGAAAAGTTGGTATAAATGTAGTTGGCAACAGTATGTTGTCAGAGTCTAACAAATCTTACAGATTTAACACCATTGTGCCCACTGTCAAGGTGAGCTGGCATGAGTTACTATGTTTGTTATTGATTCACACGTTCCATGTAGCTGAGGAATGTGAATAGAGCAAGTTAAGAGTAAACAGATGTTCTGTACCAGAAGGCCCCTTTTCCTGGAATTGTAATATTATCCCTTTGCATGTGGTCACTTTATGTTAGCACGTGAGCAGATTATGGCATTTTGAAAGTTGAAGGCTTGTTTAAATTTGATTCAATGGCCTGCATCACCACCGCCTCCTCCCTCTGCTGACTATATCTTCATAACATCACCTGACTTTGGACCAGGTGTTCATAATTTATGCTGCTTGAGGGTTCATCCTTCAATCATAAGCATACATAACATATTTTTCAGGCATTTGCTGATACTTTTGATCAAACAAAACCATGTGCATAAAGGTGAAAAATGTTAAAATACAAACCCTATGTTATGCCAACCAATTTGTAACACTCCATGATAAGGATAGGAAAAAAATGGGCCATGACACAGACAGTTAAAAGGGCCCCACTGTTACTTCACAGAGAGGGCAATGAAACCAAAACTACAATCTGTGTAGTCTGTGTGTATCTGATTTTGTTTGTGTCCTATCTATCTATCTATCTAACGTCTGGCTGAGGACTCTGTCCGGATGATCATAAACTCCCTCCTCCAGCGGAGCTTTGATCACGTCCCAGGGGCAGTGACAGACATTGAGACTGAGTGGTCAGTGTTTAGGGCTGCCATTGCCGAAGCGGCTGTTCAGAGCTGTGATTGCAAGGTTGTTGGGGCTGGTTGCGGCAGCAATCCCAGAACCTGCTGGTGGTCACCAGAGGTGAGGGATGCCGTCAAGCTGAAGGAGTCCTATGGGTCGTGGCTGTCCTGTGGGACTTCTGAGGCAGCTGACAGCTACCAGCGGACCAAGCAGTCCGCGGCTCGAGCAGTCAGGGAGGCAAAAACCCGGGCATGGGAAGTTTGGTGAGACCATGGAGGAACGACCATGGGCGACTCTAAAGAGGTTCTGGCAAGCCATCCAGTGGCTCAGGAGAGGGAATCAGCGCCCAGCTCACACCGTTTAAAGTCGGGACGGGGTGCTGTTGACTGAGGACATCATTGAGCGGTAGAAGGAATACTTCGGGGATCTCCTCAATCCCACCAGCATGTTCTCCGATGAGGAGACAGAGTCTGGGGGTGAGGTCATTGCCGCAGTCAAAAAGCTGCGTGGTGGCAGCGCCCTGGGGGTGGATGAGATCCATCCTGAGTTCCTTGAGGCTCTGGATGTTGTTGGGCTGTCTTGGCTGACACGCCTGTGAACTTGGCGTGGACATCGGGGGCTAGTACCTCGGGAGTGGCAGATTGGGGTGGTGGTCCCTACCTTCAAGAAAGGGGACAAGAGGGTGTGTTCCAACTTCAGGGGATCACACGCCTCAGCCGCCCTAGGAAAGTATACTCTAGGGTACTGGAGAGAAGGGTACGTCTGATTGTAAAACATCAGATACAGGAGGAGCAATGTGGTTTTCGTCCCGGTCGTGGAACAGTGGATCAGGTCTATACCCTTGCGTGGTTGCAGGAGGATTCATGGGAGTTTGCCCAACCAGTTCACATGTGTTTTGTGGATTTGGAGAAGGCTTACGACTGTGTCCCTCAAGGTAAGCTGTGGGAGGTGCTTCGAGAGTATGGCTAGATGGCTTGTTGTTGCAGGCCATCAGGTCCCTGTCCTGTTGGAGTCAGAGCTTGGTCCGCATATGCAACAGCGGGTTGGACACGTCCGGGAGTTGGACTCCGACAGGACTGCCCATTGTCATCGGTTCTCTTCATAACATATATGGACAGAATTTCTAGGCACAGCAAAGTGACAGAGGGGGTCATGTTTGGTGAGTTGAGGATCTTGTCTCTGCTTTTTGCAGATGACGTGGTTCTTTTAGCTTCATCAAGCAATGACCTACGGCTTTCACTGGAGCGGTTTGCAACTGAGTGTGAAGCGACTAGGATGAGGATCAGCACCTCTAACTCTCAAACCATGGTTCTCGATTGGAAAAGGGTGGATCGCCTACTCCGGGTCAGAGAGGAGATGCTGTCCCAAGTGGAGGAGTTTAAGTATCTCTGGGTCTTGTTCACGAGTGTGGGGAGAAGGGATCGGGAGATTGACAGACGGATCGGAGCAGTGTCTGCAGTGATGCGGGCGCTTAACCGGTCTGTTGTGGTGAAGAGGGAGCTGAGCCGAAGGGCGAAGCTCTCAATTTACCGCCCCGATCCTCACCATGGTCATGAGCTTTGGGTCATGACCGAAAGAATGAGATCACGAAAACAAGCGGCGGAAATGAGCTTCCTTCGCTGGGTGTCTGAGCTCAGCCTTAGGGATAGGGTGAGAAGCTCAGACATCCGGGAGGGGCTCAGAATAGAGCAGCTACTCCTCCACTAGGTGGTTCGGGCACCTGGTCAGGATGCCTCCCTCGGGAGATGTACTGGGCATGTCCCACTGGAAGAAGGCCCCAGGGTAGGCCTAGGACACGCTGGCAAGACTATGTCTCCTAGCTGGCTTAGGAGCACTTAAGGGTCCCCTGAAGCTGCTGCCCCCACGACCCGGACCCGGTTAAGCAGAAGAAGACGAGACGAGACGATTACAGAAGAAAACATTTATTTATTCATCGTCCCACAGCAGGTATTGGACACGATTTGCACTTATTGCTTTAGAGATTAAGTAAACGAAAGCATGGAAAGTACAGTGAAAATTCTTAGAAGTGTGGAAAAGGTGGAAATGTAATGCATAAATGTCAGACTTGAATGAATGGGGAGCTGCTCAGAGTGCACACGTGTGACTGCTGCAAAGGGGATTTGTTGAAAAATTAAAACACTGTGTGCTACATTAAAGTTTTTACTCCCTAAGCATTTGGGGCCTCCAGTCAAAACAATAATGAAACACTTGTGCTCATGTTTTATATCCATTTTGGCGTCACGCAAAACCTAGCACAGCCTTCTTCCTTCTGTCCAATGTAATGAAAATTAGAAACACCCCATCTCAAAAGGATGGAAGTTTAAAATAAAAACATTGCACACAACCAGCTGATAACACCACACATACGGTGAGCATACTGCAACAATTAGATGCTACGAAACCAGATATTCTGTGGAGAGGTTTCTGAAGGATTAATGGGGTGTTGGTTGATGTAAATTGTTGACCAATACAACATACACTGAATGAATCAAACAACAAGTAGGCATGTTATGTTTCTTCCTTTACTCAGCTGTTATTAGTTGAAGAAATAAAAAGAGCAGGTAAACTCTCAAAGCGGAGAGCTTTGTAGGTTGCTTGAGCCAGGGAAGTTCCTTTGCAGGTCTTTTGTTGTTGTTTTTTTCTGCAGCAGCCTGAGGCAAAGTCACTTCTGGTATTTATCTGGAAGAAAAGCAGACTAAGTCCATCAACGTGACACAATATTAATTGAATCAGAGTCTGTGCGGCAAAGAGCGAGGCCTCTGCGTTGGACCAGATTGGACCAGAGCCAGTTCTAATCTCCCTGTGGCCCCCAGACAAGATTAAAATATGTTTAAGAATCTTCCAATTGAATATCTTTCTTACAAATCAAAATGAACACACCACTCAAACAGTTTGTTTATGGCTGCAATAAGGGATTCAAAAGCAGCAACACCTTATTAGCTTAGCTTCTCGAAAGCATCTCATGGTTGATGTTTCTGTGTTTAAGGTGATGGTAACCCCAAAGAGAACAGTCCCTTCATCAACAGCACTGCACCCAGTGACGTGGAGAAGACCCAGCAGTATGATGGCAAGAACATGGCCCTGTTCGAGGTGGGCACATGTTTCCCTAACTAGTAACAAATATACAGTACTATTATTAGCATGAAACCACATCATACTGCGGTTATAAATGTGGTTCCCTCTGTATGTGTGTGTGTGTGTGTGTGTGTGTTACAGGAGGAGATGGATACCAGTCCAATGGTTTCCTCATTGCTCAGCAGTCTAGCCAACTACTCCAACCTGCCAACAGGAAGCAAAGAGCACGAAGAGGCAGAGAATAATGAGGAGGGGACGCGTCCATCAAAGAAACCTACCACGGTAGGGTCCACATGCAAAGTTTTGACATCATGTGGAAAAAATTGTAATTCAAAGAGGTAGGAGAGTGTTACTGTTCATGCATGTATATCTTGGTAAATGAGTGATGGTATGTACAGGCACTGGGCTGAATGTGTTTCTAAAGTGATGACACAGACCAAGTGTCTACAGTTACATCGAGACTCACTGAGACGGAACCATGTCCCATCAGTGCTTTAAGCTTAATGTGTTCATTATGGTAACATGCCCACACAGCCAATACTAACAGGTTGATGGTTAATTGGTGTAAGGTTAATAGTTTCATTTCAAAGGACTAAACACAGTGCAAAGTTAAATTTCTGATTAGTCCAAGAAAATAAACAATCATATACATATTCATCACATGAGCAGTGTAGATATCTGTACTGTAAGGGATGACATCCATTAGTTGCTGAGTTGCTGTGAACATGGACATGTTCATCTCTTTCAGGAATAACAATGGAGAGTTCTTCTTGGGCCCCCCTATAAACCTCGACTATACATAGCAGGTTCATTATTTTACCCAATACCTAATACCAATCATTTAGTATAAAGTTGTCGTGTAACTGGAGGATGATGAAATGAACTAGTCCAGTGGTTCCCAAACTTTTCACAGCCACGTACCCCCCCAGACATCTAACCTCCAGCCATGTACCCCCTACTCCCGCACACACACAAAAAACCTGTCTGTAAGCCCCACCACCACCACCACCACACACACAACATATAACACATCAGAAATCACTTAATCAATTATTTCTGTATTATTTTATTTCTCACCAAATAGACCAATTTCTACCAACATTTTCAGTGAGCAACACCAGTTCACTTTTGAAAAAAGGAATCATTTCTCTATTTCTAGAACTCCCCACAGCTTTAATGCGAAGGGTGTGCCTGACAGGACGCACATAAGTTTGCAATATTGGGCTGAATTTCAGAAAGTCTGAGTCTTAAATCATTCTCCACACAAAGTCTCGCTCTCCATTTTGTTTTCATACTTGTTAGGGCTGAGAATCCACTCTCACACAAGTACGTGGTGGCAAAGGGCATCAAAGTCTTGACAGCGCGTTTGGCCAGCACGGGCTGTTCTGTGCGCAGTCCGATCCAGAAATCTGGCAGCGGCTTCTGATTAAATTCCATTTTCAGGGAACCATCTGTTGTGATCTCAATGAAACTCTCCTGTTCGGATATCGATAAGGAAGCAGGCACAGCTGTAAACGGATGACGTATCCAACCGTCTGAGCTGTCAGATTCGGGAAAATACTTGCGCAGCTGTGCAGCCAGCGCACTGAGGAACTAGTCAGTGTAAGTATGTAAGGAAGAAGGGAAAAGTGGATGTATAAATAATGCTTTTTAAAACATTTTTTTGTGTGTTGAACGCTCTTGACTTTCAATTTGACAATGTCTGTGGGAGTGGGAGTAATGATGGAGAGCATGTGTGTTCTCCACACGCAGAGCACCAGATGACCTGTGGGCAACATCTGCAGGCTGAGTTCGTTAACTCAGCTGACATCACTGCCCCCAGTCGTTCATGACTGTGAAAATATCACATATTTTTTGCATTAGGGTTGCAACAGTTAAGAAAGATTTGATCACTTCCTCTTTTCTAATGTGCATAACCCCTGTAGCATTTTAAATGACTTTACCGTCTTGTGAGTTACTTCACACACATTTCACCAGATCCCTGTAGTCTACTTCTCGTTTCTGTTCAAGTGTAGCAGCTCAAGGTTACATTAGCTGTTGCTATAGTAACACACCTGAATCCCAGAGCACACTGCCAGTGGGTGAGTTGCTTTATGGGTAATGTAGATGCCAACTTGTGACACAGGGAAATGCTTGGGAGGAAAGAAAAGAAAATACCTCTCTTTGTGTTGTGTCAGTTTTGATCTTTTATTGCTCTTTGTAAGTGTTGTAGAAGATCAAGACTCAATTATCATCAGCCTGGATTCACTTATACACTCTAATCTTGCAACAACCAGTGCACAACACACTTGCACGCAAATAAGACATTAAATAGGCAAAGCATCCAGACAGGCTGAATTCAATATAAGTGATTCAATACATCACTTGTAAGGGTTAGACTTATGTAAGGGTTATAGCAGGCAAGAGTCAAACAAGTGAGAGTGGTTCAAACAAAACAAAACAAATCCAAAGCAAAGTCAACAAAAGCCCAAAACCTAGAGATAACTGAGTCACAATGCAGATATGCAGGCAAATCCCAAGAAACACAAACAGACACACTGGAATAAGAAAATTCACAAGTGTATACACCAAGGACTACTCCTCAGACCAGAAGTCACTGGTGAATAATAATTAGCAATACTTAATTAGCAATGCCTAATCAAAAAATCAATTAAATCTTGACAGAATGAACACAGTGAGAGTGAGTTAAAATTAAAAGAATGAAAAACAACCCTTGCAAAATAAGGAGCCAAGTTTGTTGTATTGTGCAAAATCTATGGTGTTTTCAGACATTATTTTCTGGAAAATGTTTGACAGTCAGACATACAGTTTGAGTTTATGCAAGCTGATTAAGAGAGTCAAGGAGAATAAACATTTTTCCCACTTACACAAATTATTATGGAAACAATCTTAGGAATGGCATCTGTTTGTGTTCTAAATGAATAAAGCTTTTTATTTTTAATCAAGGCATTTCATTGGGCTAGGTGGAAAACCAAGTCACAAAACTATTTGACTCATGAACTTTTCAGGTTTGAAGCGTTGTTTTTTCTGATTGTGTTTTCCAGGCACCACAGCTGGGCACTCTCATGGGAGTGTACTTGCCGTGCATCCAGAATATTTTTGGGGTGATCCTCTTCCTGCGGATGACCTGGATGGTTGGGATTGGCGGCGTCTTTGGCTCCTTCATAATTGTCTTCATGTGTTGCTCCACGGTAAGTAAAACTGCAGATGTCCCTGTCCGCTCAGAAAACAGATACGACTACTATGAAGCTGCAATCAATCTGCAACATTCTATCAACTGAAAGTAATTCCTCAGCCTGTGTCATTAAATCACAGGCTGCTGTAATAGACCGCAAAACAGGCTCTATAATGATAATATGCAAAGCACAGATGCTAAATCCTGGCATCAGGCAGACTGCCAATAAATTCACTAACACCCTACCATGTCCACCTGTTTCCTCTCCGAGTCCTGTAAACCCTCCTCTGCCTTGTGTCGCTTTTTCTTTTCCCAGACCATGCTCACAGCCATCTCCATGAGTGCCATCGCAACCAACGGAGTCGTACCAGGTAAGCTGGACGCCTGCGCTGACAGATGAGCGCGTTTGCGTGCAACAGAACAACGCAGAGCAGTGACTCCGTCTGTGTGATTGTTGTCTTGCAGCTGGAGGTTCATACTACATGATCTCTCGCTCGTTGGGGCCCGAGTTTGGAGGAGCTGTGGGGATCTGCTTCTACCTAGGAACAACCTTCGCAGGTGCCATGTACATTCTCGGCTGCATTGAAATCCTGCTGGTAGGTCACCTAGATGATCAAATCATTGTTCTGGATGTTTGACTTCACCTCCATACCCTCATCTTATCTTAACTATGCCTCCTTCTCCATGTTTATCCCTCAATCTTTTCATTCTTCCAGATTTACATTATTCCTCAGGCAGCCATTTTTAAGATTGAGGGCCTGGAGGGGGCGGAGGCAGAGGCGGCTCTCCTCAACAACATGCGGGTGTATGGCACCATTGTCCTGAGCCTCATGGCAGTGGTGGTGTTTGTGGGGGTCAGATATGTTAATAAGTTGGCATTGGTCTTCCTGGCCTGTGTCATCCTCTCCATCCTGGCTGTTTATGCTGGAGTTATTAAAACTGCCATTGAGCCCCCCGTCTTCCCGTAAGTGACTTCACTGGTCAAAGTCTGGAGTGGTGTCAAACCTACATGTCAGTAATGTGACAACATTGTTGTTTCTGTCGACTTTCTTTGCAGTGTCTGCCTCTTGGGAAATCGAACCCTCGTCTCTAAAGGTTACGACCTGTGCGCAAAGGTCATTGAAATAGACAATGAGACGGTCACCACCAAGCTGTGGAGGTCCTTCTGTGACTCTGAGTATCTCAATGCCACCTGTGATGAATACTTCACCAACAATAACGTTACTGAGATACAAGGCATCCCAGGTGTCAATAGTGGCATCCTGGCAGGTACAATCAGTGCAATTAACATCAACGTATATCCATCATCTTCATATCGAAAAGATCAAGTGCTGTTTTTCAGAAAACCTTTTTGGGAACTACCTGGAAAAAGGAACAATCCTGGAAAAACGGGGACTTGCATCAGATGTGGATCCAGACAGTCCAATGACTAGCTCCAACCGCTACGTCCTGTCTGACATGACCAGCTTTTTCACCCTGCTGGTCGGGATATACTTCCCATCTGTCACAGGTTAGCATCACACAGGCCCACTGAAATTAGCGGTATGTAGGATTTAGTGGCATCCAGCGGTAAGTTTGCCGATTTCAATTAACCGAATACCCCTCTTTCTCACACAGTTTATTTTTTTATTGTTTATTAAATCACGTAGTGGCCTTGCACCATCTTACATTACTTCCTAACCCCTCTGCTCATTTGCTGATTTGCAGAGCAGCTGTTCATCTCAGCTCTCAGGCCAGGGTACAAAAACATAAGGTTGGCATTAGCCATAGGATACACACACACACACCATATCTCCACTCCGTATAAGCTTCAGATTAAATGAAAACGTATATATGTCTTGTAAGGTCAACATAAGGGTTTATTGTTCCTTCCCTGCTTGTTTTCTTAATGTTACCTTGCCATTCCATTATGAACTCTGGGTAATTCCCTTTGGCACCGTCTCCAGGAATCCTAACATATGGAAAGTGCAAATAAAGGGCAAGAGAGACATCATACATGTGTCTGTGTCACAGACAACCCCAGGAACTAACAGACTTATACATTAGGGAGGTGAGGATAATTAAACACAGGCCTTCGACTGGACAGTAACTATCCCAGTGGGTATGGGAAGGTGAAAAAAAGCAGAAGCACAGAACCTCCTGATGACCTCATACTTCCTCTTTTCAGGTATAATGGCCGGATCCAACCGTTCTGGAGACCTGCGGGATGCTCAGAAGTCAATCCCTATTGGAACCATTGCTGCCATCACAACCACATCTACAGTGTGTATCCTTCATTGAGCCAAGCTCCGTTGAGAAGAAAGGAAACTGCGTATTGGTGATCTTCCTTTACAGTTCTTACCACAGACATGTCCTGTGTGGTGCTGTTTGGCGCGTGCATAGAGGGAGTAGTCCTCAGGGATAAGTAAGTCTGACAATGGAAATTTAAGATGATACATTAAACATGTTTTTCTTTCTACTCATTACTTTTCATTGACATTTTCAGAATAATATTATAAATACAGAATAAAATCAACTCGCCATTTAAAACATAAAATCATATTAAAATGTGAGATATGTGTTGAAATGCCATTAAAACAGTGCATGTGATAACAGCTTTGACTTGTTTTATGTTCTCTCTCTTGACAGGTTTGGCGAAGGGGTCAGTGGTAACCTGGTGATCGGTACACTGGCTTGGCCGTCGCCATGGGTCATTGTGTTCGGCTCCTTCTTTTCCACCTGCGGAGCTGGGCTGCAGAGTCTGACAGGAGCTCCTCGTCTCCTGCAGGCCATCTCCAGGGATGGCATCATCCCATTTCTCAGAGTGAGTACGCATTAATCATCAAAGTAGGGAAATGTTCCATCAACACTATTTCTACATTGTGTCATAAACTGCAGAAACAAATGTTTCAATGAATAAAACAAATAATGGGAACTAATGTGTGGAATAAAATGAGTGTTACTGTTATAAATAAAAGCAAAATAAAAGTGATTTAAAATATCTTTTCAAAATCAACATCATAAGTGCCTGGTTTCCTTTTTTTATGCAATTTATGTATAATTCTATACATAATTCTATAATATATACAATATTATACATTAATAATAAGCCGTTGACATTTAGTGTTCTTTGCTCATCCATGTAGTTGGGCATACACAGCACATTTGCATGAAATCTATATTGATACTGTAACATTTCCTGTGATTTAACAATTTTACATCTCTGCAGGTATTTGGGCACGGCAAAGTTAACGGCGAGCCAACCTGGGCCCTTCTGCTCACGGCTGGCATCTGTGAGATTGGCATCATCATCGCCTCCCTGGATTCAGTCGCACCTATCCTCTCCATGTACGTACCATACAATATGTCATCATCTGATCGCACTGTCTGTAGTTATGATTTTTCTGAAAGTCTTAAATTTCCTTTATTTCTATTCTATTAAATGTCTTTTTTCTCTGTTTTTCTCTTCCTTCATCTGTCCATCTTTCTGCAGGTTCTTCTTGATGTGCTACATGTTTGTGAACCTCGCCTGTGCCCTGCAGACTTTGCTGAGGACGCCGAATTGGAGGCCGCGCTTTAAGTTCTACCACTGGTTAGTTTGTTTGTCAGTATTTAAAGATCTCCCAAATGTGTGGAAAGCTTTTCCTGGCACACTGAAAAGCTTTACCCGTCTGCATTCATGTTTCTAGATAGCATTTTACTCTTTCTCTGCTGCGCATCGCAGACGTGTGATGGATGTGCGCAGTATTGATTCGATGACAGCAGTGTAGACGGTGGTTCCTGTGGAAAATTCATGTCCTGAGTTCTGAAATAGTTCTGAACTAGTAGGTGTGGTTCATCTACAGTCATCTCCACTGTCTTCAGTGTCCAGCTCCAGATTGTTCTGGCTGCACTAAATGCACTATAGACTCATCTGATGCATCAACAGTCATCTGTCATCTGCAAACTGGAGAACAGCTGTGTGTTCCAGATGTCCTAGCTCCCTCAGGAAGATAGGAAGAATGCTGAGATTGCCATTACACTATGGAGACTGCCACTCATATCCACATTGCATGTTGTGTGCATGTGCGTGAGATAATGGAGAATTACTAAAATGAAGAAAAAAATGTTGTATAATCATTTACTTTATATGATTTAATGACAGTGCATTGTTTGGTGATGGTTTATAATGATGGTTTATTAAAACCAACAAAAAAAAAGATTTAAAAAAAAAGAGTTAAGTTTTCCGACTTCACTCCATATGAAGCTACCTGTTCCCAAGCTGTGGTCACTGACCACAAATGTGACGTCCTTCTCCCCGCAGGGCTCTGTCGTTCCTGGGCATGAGTCTGTGCCTGTCGCTCATGTTTATCTGTTCCTGGTATTATGCCATAGTTGCCATGGGCATTGCCACTTGCATCTACAAATACATTGAGTTCTGTGGGTAAGTAATCATCATGAGGTCATTGTTGTTATTTGTAGGTTAAAAAATGGACTTAAAACAGTTAAAATTTGCAGTTTGGGAAAATCAAACCTGCTGTTATTTGTTGTTTATAGCTTTTGCAGAAAATCCAACTTTTTCTGTTTTCCTTAGGTGTTTAAGTGATAAACTGGGCTACTGCTTACTTTTTTAATTGCACTGTATATTTACAGATTTACAATGCATACAGTGCATATACTTATCAGGTACTAACCCATTATGGTGTTGCGTAATAGAGCGGAGAAGGAGTGGGGAGATGGGATACGAGGCATCTCGCTGAGTGCCGCGCGCTTCGCTCTCATGAGGCTGGAGGAGGGACCACCACATACCAAGAACTGGAGGTCAGGCAATTCCCTCTGCAACTTTACGAACAGCAAGTCCCATTTAAATTCAAGTGTTTCGTCGACCACAAATAAATCGGAAACCAAGATGGAGACATTTCTATATTAAATATTTTGATTTCATGATAGTGGTTCATTATTTCGTATTGGGTTCTTTTGATACAGCTCATTAACATTTTCTTGGTGTTGTAACATATGCAGAGCAGACAGACAAAATGGGCAAGACAGCATGACCTTGCAAAAACACCCACAGACTTTGAACCACAAACCCAATTACCTTTCTTATCTAGCTTAAAAGCGCAAACATGCTTATCCCACCCATCAGTTCACTGGAATACTATGAATACTATACGAATACTATGAAGTACTTTTACACTGTAGTTTTGAAGTAATCCAGTGTCAAAATAAGACGGTTTCAATATATAATATTAAAATGTTAATTGGCCAACATCATATTGATTTTAATATACAATGTTTCATTGTTTATTCATTTTTCATTTTCTATCAGGCCTCAGATCCTGGTTCTGGTCAGCGTGGATGCTGAGCAGAATGTAGAGCAGCCTCGTCTGTTGTCACTGACCAATCAGCTTAAAGCAGGGAAGGGTCTGACCATCGTTGGTACATCAGTTCAAGGAACCTTCCTGGATAACTACACCGAGGCACAGAGGGCAGATCAGGTCCGTACAGTGTTAATTCAGCTCAAACGGACATGCTATGACTGGTTTGCCGCACAGCACACCCTGCTATCAATACTAGTGATGTATTTACAGACTCACTTGTGAGTCTTGGTGTCTCTGCAGTCTTTGCGTAAGCTGATGGAGACGGAGAAGGTGAAGGGTTTCTCACAGGTGATCATCTCCTCCAATCTGCGTGATGGGACGTCCCACCTGATCCAGGCTGGAGGACTGGGAGGTCTGCAGCACAACACCGTGATGGTCAGCTGGCCCCGTAACTGGAAGCAGCCAGAGTATCACCTACAGTTTAAGAACTTTATTGGTAAGACTTCAGTCAAGTTTTGTGATTGTGAATCCTGTGGATCCTTGTGGATCCTGAATCAGTCAATGTTTCATTAGCCCAGGTTTGACTATTCTGAAAAGTCATAAAGCTTTATTGATCAGTTAAATTGTCTATTTATGGAGAAAGGAGGCAAAGTTAAAACTATTTATATAGTTTTAATTATAAATAAAGGCTGAGGTTTAAGTGCACAAAATATTCTAATTTAATGGCTCATCTTATGAAAGAAAATGTTCGTATTGTGTATAGATTAGATTGTCAGGGCACTGGCCTCTATAATTTAGAATGGGAGACTTATGTTTGGCCCTAGACATTATGAATATTGGTATGCAAGAGAAATAATGCTTAATAATTTTTCCCTTTTTATAAATTGAACAAGGTAAGTGAAAGAGTCATGGTCTCTTTCAGGCTCCTAATCATACCTTACATCACATCATTATCTTCTGTCCCTTTGCAGAGGTGGTTAGAGAGACAACTGTAGCCAGTCTGGCCTTGCTGGTGCCTAAGAACATTTCCAGCTACCCGTCCAATGGAGAACGCTTCACCGAGGGCTACATAGACGTGTGGTGGATTGTCCATGATGGAGGGATGCTGATGCTTCTGCCCTTCCTGCTGCGCCAGCACAAGGTGGGAAAACAACAGTTATTTTCGATTGAAAAAAATGTGTTAGAGACGCAACACGTTGAAAAGCACATTGAGAACATTTTGTGTCTGAGGGCTTGTGTCTGTTTTCAAAGGTGTGGAGAAAGTGCAAGATGCGCATTTTCACTGTGGCTCAGATGGACGATAACAGCATCCAGATGAAGAAAGACCTCATCACCTTCCTCTATCACCTGCGACTCAATGCTGAAGTGGAGGTGGTGGAGATGGTGAGAGATTTGTCAGCTGACACAGTATCTGAGTTCACAAACACATGATCCAATTTATTTTTGTGCATCTTTATTTATTCAGTTTATAAGGTAAAAAAGATGTGCAAAAAACAACAACGTTACAATACAATGAAATTGTTTTCTCGGTTTAAAGCATGACGGTGACATCTCGGCCTACACCTACGAGAAGACGCTAGTCATGGAGCAACGATCACAGATCCTCAAACAAATGCATCTGACCAAGAATGAGATGGAAAGAGAGGTGAGCTAGAACATTGTCACTAATGACCATAACATTAATTAACATGTTATTATTAAGACCGGGACTGGGAATTGGTTCATTAGGAGGTGTTTGTGTCTGGACTTGTTTTTAAGAGGAAATTGTGCAGGAAAATTGCAAATTGAAGTTAATTAAACTTTTTTTAATGATTATTCTTTTTACCACTGTAGATCCAGAGCATTACAGATTCATCCCGTGGGTCCATTCGGCGTAAAAAACATTTACATTCCCAGCACAGTGCTGAGGAGGGAATCAGCATGGCAGAAAAACCAGAGGACGAGGTAATGCTGCCATTGTGTGATATGGCAACTGAATAAACAGTGTTTTTTGACTAAGTGTTAATGGTTTGCATGATGTTTTGATTCTGAGTCTGAAGCACAATTGAAATCCTCTAAGGCATGGTAAGTTTGCAACTGGCTGCCACATTGTTACCTTCATTAACTTTACTGTCTCTTCCCTCTCTTTCACGCTGTCACACTATCATGTCATATCCATCTCTCAGTCTGTGGTCTCCAACTCAAAACAGCTGATCCACAGTAAGAACGCCTCCACACCGACCAGCCCCACAAGCCCCACATTCCCAGCTGTTCCTGCAGGGGGCGCTGCCACCTGGGCCGACGACAAGGGGGCAAACGAGGGGAGGAACTTTTTTGCAGTGAACCCAGAGTCAGGCAAAGACCCCTTCAGCATGAGGCCGTGAGTTACCCTGCTGAGCAGCAAATAGACATAACGCATGAGATGTTCAAAAGGTCAGTGGTAAATATTTGTATGTCCAAGGTTTGCAAGGGTAGGCATTGCTCCTGTGCACATGAGAAAACAAAAACTGACACCACTTGCAAATCCAACCTCCCACAGCTCATGTACTGCATGTACTTAACTTTGCATTATTATTGTTATTTTCCTCCAAACATGCTGCTTTAGGGAATGGGAGAGCCTGTGGGTATTATTTTTAACAAATTGACATGAGTTGGTAAGACAAAACCAAACCCAGTGTGACCAGATGTTTTTTTGCACCAGGAACCAGTCCAATGTGAGGCGTATGCACACAGCAATGCGGCTCAATGAGGTTATCACAAAGAAATCCAAGGAGGCAAAGCTTGTCCTGCTCAACATGCCCGGGCCACCAAAGAACCGCGAGGGCAACGAAATCTGTATCCTGCACTTTACAGGTTCTGTTTGTGTTATGCTTTATTTATTTCTCTGCGTTCTCAGATCAGTTCTGTTCAGATCTTTATCGTCCTACAAGGAGAAATGTTTTTTTTTGTGACCTTAGGAAACATTCTGTGTAATAAACAGTTTCTGTGTAATAAATATACACAATATTCCATATTGTATTATCTGTAAAATGTTGATGACATGACACACTGTGTTTTCTATATTACATATATATTATATTAATATTTTCATCCCCTCTTTTTAGATCACATTGCAGCACAACAATAACAAACCATCTGGTCACATACTTGAGTATGAGGCACGTGAATAAATGAATTACATAATACCCTAATCCTTGAACAGAAAGTATGTACTTGAGCATTTCATGAATTGATTCATTTCCAAACGGAGTGGCAGATGAAGTATTTATTCTACAAATGTAAACTTAACCTTATTGACCTTGGGTCAACATTTAAATGTTGCTATTTAATGAAGAAATGTACACAGTAGCTTTATAATTGTTTTATATAAATGAGTTAAATAGCTTGAGCTTCAAATCAGTTTCAAATAAAGACATTAAATGTTTCAGGTTACTACAGTTCATGTGAAAGGGCTGTGAGTGCTGTTCACTCAGTGTTTGGGGGAAAAAATCTGTTCCTTATGTTGTAACATGCTTTGACATTTGTACATAAAATAAGAAAAGAACGATTCCTTCACTGTGATTGTCACTCAGACATGGAGTTCCTTGAGGTGCTCACTGAAGGTCTCAATCGGGTCCTCCTGGTGCGCGGAGGTGGACGCGAGGTCATCACCATCTACTCCTAAAGGTCATTTAAGGTATTTTATCGACCTTCACCCTCTGAATCTGTCCACATCTTTCATTGTTTACAGCTGACATGAACTCATGTAGACTCTGTCTCTGTTGCCCTGCAACTATTTGGTCACACACAAGAATTATGCAACAGTCACATTTTCTATTCTCAGCAGATGAGACGTCAATGTACGTACAAGGACCAGTAAAATAGAGTACAGGCTTATAAAAAGATATTATTGAAAAACTAAAAAATCTTCATTCGGTGCTTTTGCTTTTGTTCATTGGCATTTGTCATTGTTATTTTCTATTGTTCTTTATTTTATTTATTTTGTTTGTTCATCTGTTTGCTAGTAAAAGGTCATATGAGGGTCTTTCACTGTTAATGTGAAATATTCACATTAATTACATGTGTGAAGGACCAGTGTGTAGGATTATATGATCTGGTTATGGTATGTTTTCACCTGTGTATCATCACCTGAAATTAAGATTTGTTGTGTTTTCATAACACTTTATATCTTTATATGTAGGTCCGGTCCTCTTCCACAAGTCCGTCATGTTGTATTGTGATGTGTTTGTACTTTAGCCCAGAATGGCCAAAACCAACACTGGCTATAACATATGGATCAAATAGATTTACCTCGAGTTTTGTGCAACCGCATCTGTGAAAATGCAGG
Source organism: Trinectes maculatus (assembly GCA_016785345.1). Lineage (NCBI taxonomy): Eukaryota > Metazoa > Chordata > Actinopteri > Pleuronectiformes > Achiridae > Trinectes > Trinectes maculatus. The sequence goes on from JAFBJQ010001323.1 coordinate 98,378, forward strand.
GGGGCGTGTACAATGTAGCGTTTTTGAACTAGTCAAGTCACTGAGCCCTTGTTATTATAATAGAGTAAAAAGTTTAAGTTTAAACAGATTTTGGACCAAACATCTAAGTTTTGTGAAACAATCTAATGTTAAATATTCAGGAAAAATGTTTGTAAAATCAGACTAACTAAAATGTAATTTATTGTGTTTTACACATCAGATATACAGTATGTCATAAATTTTATCTTAGATAATATTTTTAATGATATAGTTCCAATAAAATATTTCTAAATGTAATTTATTTTCATAAATTGTAAAACACTGTATTGTATGGTTGGTGAGTGCACAGTATTGAGGATAAAGTCTGTAAAAGTTGTGGTAATTTGTGTTTATAATGTGTGTATGTGTGCATGTACAGAAGGCAATAATGCACACACATTGCTGAAGAGGACGTGGTGTACAGTTAAATCCGGATATCAAGTTAAGATTGGACCTTTGTAAATAGATTAGTGGTTTATAGGCTTAGATATACTGTGAAATATGTGTGTCAAAACATTTTGTATAGTTATAAAATAGTACTGTACTGGTAACTGTACTGGTTTGAAGAAGCCATTTTATGTCTGCACAAAATCTAATAAATTAAAACCATTTTAATACAACAATAACATTGCAGCAGTTCATCTGTGTGTCATCTGTGTGTCATCAATGTTATTTCTTGAAAACTACTACAGTTACTAGTACATTTATGGAAACAGCTGCTGCAACTTGGTACTAATTCTAAGCATGTACGATTATAGTACTTCCTACAGTTCTTAAATACCTGCTTATTATATGTTTCGGACAAAGACGGTGATCTGACCCAAACATGCTGGATTACGCTGACAGTTGAACCGCCAGTTAAAGCACATGGCTATTATTTCAGACATGTCCCAACAGACTGATTCAAAGGTCAGTTTGTTGCTCAACTGAATTTCTTGCACAATGCTTTCAAATGAAGCACAGCCACCAATAGTCATGTTGGTGGATGATATTGTTTTTAAAAACAGTGTAGAAACTCACATTGCAATACAGATATTGTATACTTTGTGTACGAATCGTTATAATGCCATTTCTTAATTTAGGGGCATTAAATGTTGTTAGAGAACTCTTGTTTATGGTAAATGCATAATAGTATTATCAGCTTGATTCTGTAATTTGTATGTAGGAAATTACATAATTATGGACAATTTTGAGGTGTAGGATATATTCTCTATGGTCTACTGTCTGTGTGTTTTCTCTGGTACTCCAGTCCAAAGGCATGTACATTGGGGGTTAGGTTAATTGACCTTTGCTGTGAATGTAACTGTGAATGGCTGTTTGTTCTATATGTTGGCCCTGTGATAGACGCTAGGATGACCTACCTAAGGTGTACCCAGCTGGGATTGACTCCAGCTCCCCACAACAACCCTCAAAAGGACATGCAATAGATAAAGGATAGACAGATGGATGTATATGCTTTGTAGTGTAGTAAACTAATCATGAAAATGCTGAGATATCAGAACTGTTGCATGTTGTATTACGATAGTCAAAGTCCACAAAGCAGCGATTCTCTCTGCGGGGAAAGGTGCTTGTTGTGTTTGTTTGAGAGCGCGCAAGCTTGAACCGATGCCTTTTAACTTTCCTCTTATCTGAGCAGAGATAATCCGGGCCGCAAAAGAAATAACAGTCAGTTGTTTCAAAAAAGCCGTCAGGATGAAGACGCGGTCGACGAGCCTTCGTATAAGGTTACCTGCATTTGTGTTCGTTGTCGAGGTAGTTATTGTTGCTTTGTATGCTGCCTTTGTCACCTACGATGAGCACTCCGATGCCAGATTTCAGAACAACCGGACGAACCCCATGGACAATGCAGTGTACAAGGACTACCCTTTTTTTACAGACATACAGGTCATGATATTCCTCGGCTTTGGGTGCTTGCTTGCGTTTTTCCGTCTGTATGGCTTCGGCGGCATGGTTTTTAACTTCCTCACGGCTACCTTTGCCATCCAGTGGGCCGTTCTGGTGCAGGGGTACTTCCAGTTCAGCCATGAGGGTAAAATACACCTCGGAGTAATCAACCTCATAAATGCGGAGTTTGCATGTGCTGTGGTGTTGATCTCTTTTGGGGCAGTGCTGGGGAAGACCAGTCCTTTGCAGCTGCTGGTCATGGCTCTGCTCGAGGTGCCGGTGTTCGCAACCACAGAATGGGCTGTGCTGAAGTATCTGAAGATTAACGATGCAGGGGGATCTATTCTCATCCACCTCTTTGCGTGTTATTTTGGATTGGGTGTCACCTTTGTGCTTTACAGGCCTCACTTAAATGAAGGGCATGCAAAGGAGAACACCAGCTACCAGTCTGACATCCTGTCGGTGATGGGCACATTGTTCCTTTGGGTGTTCTGGCCCTCCTTTAACTCAGCACTGACGCTGAAAGGAGACGACCAGCACAGGGCCATCCTCCACACCTTCATAGGTCTCAGTGCCTCCACGCTCACAGCCTTCGCTCTCTCAGCAATGCTCAACAAAAACGGTAAGCTCACAATGGCCGATATTCAGAACGTCACCCTGGCTGGAGGCGTGACTGTCGGTGCATCTGTGGATATGATGATATCACCTGCAGCTGCTTATGCACTGGGTATACTGGGCTGCACTGCCTGCATGCTGGGCTACAAATACTTGAGCCCCTTTTTGGCGCGGCGTTTCAAAATCCAGGATCAATGTGGAATACATAACTTGCACGGTCTAACGGGACTTATATCCTGTGCTGCAGGGATATGTGCCATCATAGCAGCTAATGAGGAGGTTTATGGCCCCAGTTTATATGAAATCTTTACACACAGAGCACCTATGGAAGGGGACCCTAAACTGCAAGAACTGCAAATGCTGATCCCCAGTTTACAGCCTGGTCTGGGGAGGACTGCCCGGGAACAGGCTCTCTTCCAGGTTGCAGCTGTTTTCTCCACCATAGGTGTGTCCGCCCTGGGAGGCATCCTCACAGGCTTCGTCTTAAAATTGCCATACCTCGCACCACCATCTGATGACTTCTGTTTTGATGATAAGCTGTTTTTCGATGTTCCTCCAGACTATGATGCACCGCTTAAACTCCGCTACGATGCACCACTGAAACTGAATAACAAACCTACAACTGAGGATTCTTCTGCTTGACATGCAACTGCTTAGTACTGTTAATGAATCTGACTTTATGGTAATGGGTTTGTATTTGCCTTTAAAAGTAAGAGAATTCACCACCTCCCAATAGTGCGTCATGGTGACTATTAATTAAATGTTTACATCCATTATATTTTAAATAAGTCGCCCTTGTGATCATAGACAATAAGGGAAAACATTGCAGCGACACTTTTTAACACTGTCAACTACTAAAGGCGCTATTTATTGTACTATGTGCTAATATTGAAAGAAATTGAGCTTTGTGGCACTATTCAGTGTTTGTGACAGGAAATAAACTTTTTTAACCTGTGTGCATTTTATTCTAATAATAATAATAATGTATAATTAAAGTTTTGCAAAGGGAGACGTGCAGGCTCAAGGTTTTAAACATCTTGAGATGCACCATTTCCCAAAAGAAACTCCCCTTTTAAAGGGAACCATATTCCAAATAAAATAAATAATAATCATCCAACATAAGAAACACATCTCCACAAACAAGGCTCAAATCTCTATTAAAGCAGAATCCATATGCAGCCAACTAGGTTCCACGCAGATGGCAAGAACTGTACCCCAAACAAAACAAGGTGAGTGTCACTGCAAAAAGACAGAGCAGACAAACATTCAGAAACTTCGAGTAACATAACAAACTGACAATGAGTGATAAGGAGGAGCAGATCTTTATACTGCAGGCTGTGATTAGTCTATAGGTTTCAGGTGTGCAGGACGCTGCAGTCAGGGAGCCACACCTAGCAGGAGACGCACAAACACAAACAACGGCACACCCACAAAAGAGAGAGAGAGAGAAACTATAGGAGACAGGCTGTCTAATCCTAACCTGAGGAATAAAACAACTAACTACTGTCGGCTCAAACAAAATGGTCATGTTGGTAAAAATGTAAATAAACCTATATACTACATAAAATAAAGAATATACAAATGACAGAAAATTGAATTAAATAGTATAGTATACATAACACAAGCAGCAAGTGTAATACTTGTTCACCTGTACTGTCTGTAGTGTCGAAGTTGATGCTCCCTTAAGCGTCACTAGATGGCGACACAAAACCATGAAATACACCAAAGCTGATGCCCCATGCTGATGCCAAGTATTTGTGACGTATGTCGGTTGGAACGTTCTTGGTTTCCTGGTCTAAATTTAATAAGGAATAAATAAATGTTGAGATCGTGATTGTTTCTGATATTTTAACTGAGTGAGGTTCAGTTTTTAAATACAAATGAGTTCAAGTGTCAAATAAATTCGACACTGTTGGAAAAGTCTATTAACTAATGCTCTTGCTTATAATAGTGTAATAAATAATAGGTTTGCTTTGAGTGGACATCAAAGGTGTGACAGGTCAAAGTCAAGATCTGTTTTATTGTCAATTCTTCAGTATGTACAAGACAAAGAAAATGGAAATTGCGGTTTACCCATTCCTTCCATTCGTATACCAGGTCAGAAGGTGGCGGTAATGCGCCGGTAAATTGTTTCCCAACCGGCAAAAACACCAGGGGGAGTAGACGAGGAAGAAGGTGCGTCGAGAAGGCAAAGAAGGAAGGCGAAGGTCTAGATACCAGGCCGCGAGCCATCTGCTGGGAAGGAGGTTACGTAACGTCGAATTTTTGATTTTGTCTTCGTCTTTTTGACCCGCCGAGACGGAAGCATAGAGAACAGACCCTTCTGCTGCACATTTCCGCGACAATTTTTCTTTGGAGCGTCACTTTGTCCATTTTACACGGTAACTTCTACGCCTGCTAATACAGCTAGCTTGTTGCCGCCATATTGGCATTTCACTTCTAATTTAGCGCCCGAGAGTAAATTTCCATTTATTTTTATCAAAAAGATTGTGGTGAATTGATAGATATCAGTCAAGGTCTAGTATGCAAATGTGGTATCTGTATTGTCGTCTGAATCAAACATATTGGTAAACTAAATGCAATTAGCTTGTGTTGAAACCACCGTTGTTCCTCGTTAGCATTTAGCTTAGTGACGAACGCAACGCGTGTTTATCCGGGAAAGATACATACCAACGTTCTACATATATTGGATTATAATTTCTGTCGCATTAAAATGTTAAGAATGGAAAAACTACTGAAATCGAAAATAGACTACATGGTGAAATTCGAGTTATCGAGGGAAAAATTGAATCATATTGTTACTTTGCCTTGAAAATTATTTTCGTCCGCTGTTAACTGCTTGACAATGTAATCGACAAAAAAGGTCATAGGTACTGTGTTCTTCAATTAATAATATTTGGTTCAGTTTCTGAAACTTCACTAAACTCCACTACCAATCTTAAACTTCTATTTGCAAGTGTGCAACAGAGAACCAAGACAGAAGATATTATACTTCTTGTATCATTTGACAAATATTTGATTAGACATTGTTTCCCAACAAATGATACTGAAAAAGTAACTTATCAGTGTAGTTGTTTTTTTGTCATGGGAAAAAGTTATCGACTGCGTTTAAGTTAGTCTGCTGTTTCTTTCTACAGGATCATCATGGCTGATGATTTTGACGTCGAGGCCATGCTGGAGGCGCCGTACAGAAAGGTGGGTTGAGGATTACAGAGATGAGGCCTTTTCACTGTTATGCTTTAGTCTTGAGTCCTTTATTTGCTACTGTGACATAGTTAACTTGAATGTTGTGTGGTGTGTGATTAAGTATTTAAAACGCAATACAGAATTATAAATAAATCCACATCTATCTCTCTTTATAGACTTCCCTAATGATATCTCACCTCTACTCCCATGAATTCATCTTTGATTCCACTGTGAACTGTGAAAAAAAGGAAGGTAGTTATTGTGCATATACTGATGTACTGTGGTTCACCATAGGACTAAAAGAGATTCAACATAGAACATCCAGTCCCTATTCGGTTGCAACAAGGTGAATGCCAATGGTTGAAGGCCCATCTTTACCTGTCCAGCAAAGGAGGCAGTATTCAAATTTAAATCTCCATGTCTTAATTGTCACAATGTTTAATGAGATTTAAACTTCGAATCAAAAAGGACCGACCACTCTAGCCCCATTCAGACCTGATAATAACATATGTGGACAGCTCCACGTTTATACTGTAACATCTGGCATCATGTATCTCCTATTATCAGTTGTGATTATCTCTTGCTCTATGTGCAAACCCAAACACAATTTCTGTTTGTGGAACGATGTTTTTCTCTATGCTGAAAGATCGAGATGGAGCAAGGAGAGCTATTCAGTGTGTGATGTGCAACTCTTCAACGATTTTATCTGTTAATAAAATGTGGCGATTATTGTTAATATCGTGGTGGTGGCCACAGATATGTCAATGTACGGGAACTCAGATGTGTTAAAATACTTTTGATTATTTTGAAACTGTAGCAGGTCGCAGTACACTAGCTGAGTAGACAGTTAAGTGCATCCTGAAAACAATGTGGAAACATCAACCCAGCCCACCTCCGAATGTGGTCTGATCTAATTAAGTCTAATTAAGGACACTCTTGGGTATGTTCATATCTTCTACAGCAGTCCTTGTATGATCAGGCTGCTAAGGAGGCATGTTAATACCAGGTCTGAATGGTGCATCAGTCACTTTAATTATTCAATTTTAACTAAAAACCGTCTTGGCACAAGTCACGTAGAAAGGTGTTCGAAGGAGATACTTGAGTTAGTTAATAGTTTGCTGTTGCAGATTTTCATTGTTAAACTAGCCATGTCATATTTCTATAGCTCAATACAGGTGAATAATCTATTGCTTGTAAATATGAATACTGTCTCTTTGCCCTAGTCAACTGTGAGTCAGCATCTTGAGTTTTGCATGCTATGCAACACCACAGATTTTGATATATTGCTAGAATGACTGTAAAATAGATTTTTCTATCTAGCACAATTGTAATATAAAGTGAGTTACTCTTCAGTTAGTTCCTAAAGTCACAAGGTTATGACTATATTTAATAATTCAGAATAAGTAACACCTGGCTGAATTTATGGCTTTTTTTTTTCTTTTATTTATTTTCTTGGGCGTCAATATTACTAAGAAGTGTGAATCCCTGTTTGCTTCAGGGCAAGATGTGTGACAGAGGTGGCATCGAGCTCTTACAGTCCAAGAACGAAAATGGGTGAAGATCACTGGACTGACATCAACCACACAGGATCTCTTTTAGTGGCGGTGGCCAATACGTGGTCACATGATTAGGCACAAATAGTGGCATTGGTACGACCTATTAGAAGGGGAATGGTGGAGATTACCTGACAAATGTCAAAGCTTCCCGAATTCAGCTAATAAGTTGGACACCCTGCCTATGTTTGCTTTGTTACACAAAGTACTTAGCAGCCTTGTTTTTAAAAAACGGAGTGGGATGGGAAGCTTTTGGGGTGGTGGAAGGACACTGTCCAGACTTGACAGTAGGAAGTATTAAGAATTATTATTAATTGAATATATTCTGCATTTTCTCTTGTCTCACCCCACCCCCCTTTACCTTGACGACTTGAAATGTTTCATCTACGTCCTCATGATGTTCTTCTATCAACCTTGCTTAGGATGAGATCAAGTCCTCTCATGCAAATGGACATGAAGACCAGAACAAGAAGTAAGTTTTAAAAATGTGGCAAATTAATTTTATTTAACCGAACCACACAAACTTGTAATTTTTGACTTGAAACTGTTTGCTTGTACCAAAATAGCATGGTTTAACATGTTTTCTCAAAGGAAAAGGAGGAGCAGAAGCAGGAGCCGGAGCCCAGGCTCAAAGAAGAGAAGAAGCAGAAGCAAAGACAAAAAGAAGGGTAAGAAGAGGAGCCGCAGCCGCGAAAGAAAACGAAGCCGCAGCAGAGAGCGTCATCGCAGCCGCTCCCGAAGCAAGGAACGTTCAGGGCGCTACAGAGCACGAAAAAGCCCAATGTATGTGGCATTTAAAAAAAAAACTTAAATCTATTTGTTGTTTTATGTTGACCACAGAAGTAATTGCGCTCTGCTCTACATTTCAGCCGGAAACGGTCCAAGAGTCGCAGCCCTTTCAAAAAAGAAAAGAGCCCCATCAGGTGCAATGGATGTTCTCCTTTTGTGTGATGACAAATTGTCAAAAGCCACCATTTAAGTAGTGATTCTCAGATTTGTGCAGGGAAGATGGATGACCAATTTAATATTTCTAGAAAAAGAAATTTCATTTGTTTTTAATCTTGCTGTTTTTGTCCCTTTTAGGCAGCCAATTGATAATCTGACACCAGAGGAGAGAGATGCCCGCACAGTTTTCTGTATGCAACTTGCTGCAAGAATCAGGGCTCGGGACTTGGAGGACTTTTTTTCAGCTGTTGGAAAGGTTAGTTGATTTTCTTGTTGTCATGTATACCAGAAAGTTTATAGGTCAAAATGATGTTTAACTGTTACTCCGTCTCCCTGAAGGTCAGAGATGTGAGAATGATTTCGGACAGAAACTCAAGGAGATCTAAGGGTATTGCATACATAGAGTTTGTGGAGTCTTCCTCTGTTCCACTGGCAATTGGATTGACTGGCCAGAGGCTCTTAGGAGTTCCCATTATCGTCCAGGCTTCTCAGGTGGGTGTGTTGATCTCGTGGTAAATGTAATCTCAAACTGCAGCTCTAAACTTAAGCAGCAGCGGCCTGTTTGCCTGAAACGCTGACCACTATTAATGTTAGCACACTCACTATATGTTAAGATTGTAAACATCAAACAAAACAGTTTTCAGATATTATACAATTAATAGTTTCAGTGATTTGGATTAAATTGGGTAATTCTACAGGGCTGTGGATATGCATCTACTTCTACATAAATCTGCTGATGCTTGTAGTTCTTGTTTGAAATGCATTTAATATTTACATTACACTTCCTATTTGTAATAACAGGCTGAGAAAAACAGAGCTGCAGCTGCTGCTAACAATCTACAGAAGGGCAGTTCAGGTCCAATGCGGCTTTATGTGGGCTCGCTACATTTCAACATCACTGAAGAAATGCTGCGAGGGATCTTTGAGCCTTTTGGAAAGGTCGGGAACACGTTTAACAATTATGTGAGAATTTTCATATTCCTGTGCAGATGTGTTTTTTTACAGTCCCTTTTTATATGCTTTGTTCCAAAGATTGAGGGAATCCAGCTCATGATGGACAGCGAAACTGGACGATCCAAAGGATATGGCTTCATATCGGTAATCTTCAAGCCTCTTATTTACAGTGCCATAGTTTGTGCAGGTGTTTTGACACTAACCACTTTGTCTTTTGAAGTTTGCAGATGCAGAATGTGCTAAAAAAGCATTGGAGCAGCTGAATGGTTTTGAGCTGGCTGGACGTCCGATGAAGGTGGGACATGTTACAGAGCGCTCAGACTCCTCAACTGCTAGTTCATTTCTGGACAATGACGAGCTAGAGAGGACCGGCATCGACCTTGGCACCACAGGGCGTTTACAGCTAATGGCTCGACTAGCTGAAGGTTCGTTGCTTCCCATGCCTGATGCTCTAAAACTTGGTTCTCAATATTGCAGGTTTCCCAATATGTTAACGTCACCATTTGTCAGAATAATGACGCAACCATGCAATTTAAGGTCTCAGATATTCACCTGTACATAACGATGCTTCTCGTCTCTCCATAGGAACTGGTCTAAAGATTCCTCCAGCTGCTCAGCAGGCTTTACAGATGACTGGGTCTATCCCATTTGGAAACATTGCTGCTCCAGCAGGTAAGTCTCTAGATGGTGAAAAACAAATAAAAATAAAAAATAGCTTATGTGTTTTCAGAAGCAATTAAAATTATTATTCTTGTGTTTCAGCTGTTCCAACTCCAGCCCCAAGCCAAGCCTTGAACCTTCCATCACAGCCACTGGCCACACATTGCCTTCAGCTGTCCAACCTCTTCAACCCACAAGCGTAAGAATACAATGTTTTAGATTGAGTCACCTTTTTAAAGTTTATCTTAAAATACTTCTGAGTACAAATAAAGTTTTTGGACAGAATGATTGTTCCTTCTGTCACCTGGCTATAGATAATCTATGTTACAGTTTACTTCTACAAAATTTGTATTTTTACTGACCATCTATGGGAACAAAAAGAGGGAATGTCACAGAATAAAAGTGCTGAAAGTTCCAACACAGTTTGCAGAAGCCTCATAAGCTACAGCTTCATTTCAAAATTTATCACACCGTAAGATTTGCCAGATGAAGGAGGAGAGGAACATGACAGCTTTGTTTCAAAATATCCTAAAATTATTCACGTCTGAGCATTTATAAGTATTTAAACTTTCCAAAAGGTACAGGATTTCTGACATCACTGAATTGTTTTCCAGGGAAAATGATCCCAGCTGGGCCAATGAGATTCAAGATGATGTCATTGAGGAGTGCAACAAACATGGAGGAATTGTTCACATTTATGTGGATAAGAATTCGGCTCAAGTAAGTCAACATTATCACAAAATTTAAAAGCGTTAAAAACACAAAGTAAAGGCTTATTTTCTAATCTCTATTCTCTTACACACACAGGGTAATGTCTATGTGAAGTGTCCCTCAATACCAGCAGCAATGGCAACCGTAAACGCACTTCACGGACGCTGGTTTGCAGGTATGTGTTAACGCTTTGCAGTTTTGAAAACAACAAACAAAATTTAGAGCACTTTCTAGGTTTTAATGCTTTTCTATTGCTCTTTCCCTCCCAGGCAAAATAATAACAGCTGCCTACGTTCCCTTACCCACTTACCACAACCTCTTCCCTGATTCAGTAACGGCAAAGCAGCTGCTAATGCCGACACGTCGATAGTGTGAGACATGCTTTAAAATACAGTGTAAATACATTTGTTTGCATTCATGGAGCTGTCATCGAAACAGGCACATTGAAGTTAGTTGGCTGTGCGTAATTAAAGTTGCCTCAAGTTCACACGCCCAACCATTGAAATTTAGCTTCTTTTTTTTTTGTTGCATTTCAAAGTTTGTGGGTTTGTGTTGTAAACTATCACTCAGAAGTAATCTGCAGTTATCTATTGAACTGTATGTTTTTAAATATTGTCTTATCTGCTTGTTTAAATCCAAATTTAGATTTGAAATTGCAGAGTTGCAAAATGTGTTGGGTTAATAGGCCTTAAATGCCAAAATATTAATGTCAACAATAATCCTTTGTACCTTTTTACAGCCATAATTTCTTTTTTGTATGAAGGCTCCCAATAAACTTTGGCAAATTTGACAATTCGGTTTAGATTTGTCTCCTTCTTGGGACTTTGTAAGTCCCAGGGTTCAATTAAAAACTGTTATTTAAGGACCCCATATTTCTGTCAATGATAAATCTTTTCCAGCAATAAAAGTAATTTACAAGAATATGTCTCAAGACTCATGTCTACCCCTGGGGTGTGTTCTGTTCAAACATTCAACTGGTCACATTGATGTTATTTCGAGCTCCTGCTGAATTTTTGTAAATTTGCTATCGCATTAGCCACTATATAGATAAAGACCAGCTGCAGTTCATAATTAGAAATTAAAGTTGAATTAAGCCAAAAATAATACACCTTCCAGTAAAGTTAATTTTGGGTTATGCTTCTTGAAATGCTCCAGGGGGCAGCAATGAGACCACAATAGCCAGACACTACTAGAACACTTGGATAAGTGACTGAATTATACCTTATAGTTTGAGTTTTGCAAGAGAGGGTCTTTCAGGGTGAAGAGTGTGTGGTCGATCTGGTATACTGGCTCACCACCACTACAGAGCAGCGCACGGCAGCTTGTCTGTGAGAATGAAACTACAGTTTCAAATGTGCTTAACAAATGACACAAGGCGGGTTTAATGCATATACTGTAAACTTTATCCTCTAACAAAAGATACAGCAACAAAATGTTTTTAACTTCACAAATGTATTTACCCTCAATTTAATCCACATAACATTTTTCTTTTCTTTCCTTTTTTTCTCGGATTATTTTCCTCCTCAGAAAGTCGATGACATCTAGAAAAAAAAATATGGCATTGTTAAGTCTGTACAGGAAACATCGCAGCTCTCACTGTGACTAAACTATCACAAGAACAGCTGAAATTCAGGCCAGTGTTGAGTTATTTTTTTAAAAGCATTATTTACAGATCACAGAATATATAAAAAAATATATAAAATGTAATGTTTTGTAATGTCAAACTAATAACAGATAAAGATGAGACATTGCTGACCTGAAAGAGCTCCTCACTTCTTAGTTGAACATTCCTTCACTTGGTGAGCCTGCAGCACTGCAATCGCTTCATCCACCTTCCCAAAAGAGGAAATAAAGATGGAGACCATCAGCCAAATTTAGCCCTTGGCCTACATTGCATTGCAGCGCTGATGTGTGCAAAATAATTTTTATCCTCCTAAATACACACACACACATATATATACATATATATATATATAAATAAAAGGACCAGGGTCTCTCAAGACTGACCGTGTAACGTTAACTAGGCTGCAAAAAAAAAAAAAAAAGACTAATTATACCTTTGAGTGCAGAGACTCAGGCGACTCCAGCATGTGCAGCAGCTCTGAGTTGTCGATCTCCAGAAGCATCCCAGTGATTTTTCCAGCCAAGTTTGGGTGAATGGCATAGATAAGTGGGTACAGTCGCTCACCTGTGTGCCATAGCAAAGGGAGAGGAACGGCAACCTTCAACATCAGTTATTTCCATCTGGGGGGGAAAAAACTGAATGATGCCACACCGAGAAGTTGTTTCTGATCCATAAGTGGGGCAGCAGCCAGCATCGACGCGGTGAGGGGCTCTTGCCCTGGAACATGCCCCGGTGGTTCCATCACAGGAGCAGGAACAACCTGACACCACCAAAAGATGATAAACAGAACAATAATAATAATAATAAAATAAAAGCACAAATGATATAAAAATAAGTACAGTGAAGTCAATTCAGTTTATGCCTTATTTTCTGCAGACTGGTGTCAAACAGTGAACGTCACTGATGATCCCAGAGAAAACATTTCCTATTCCCAATTTGGGACCTGTAGTTACTGAGTTATTTCTGGTCCTGAGTGTATACAGATAGGAGTTATGGCTGAGTACAGTACAGACCACAGTACCTGTATTCCCGTCATGGGCACAGGTAAAGCAATGACCTGCTGAGGGTTCCTCACTGCGGACGAGTACTTGTACTGATTGCTCCTGATCACACCGGGCAAGTCTGTGCGTCCTCCGACTGTCTGGGTCCCAATGTTATCTGACCAAAGACATGACATTTGTCAAACTATCAGCCGCACAAATGGCACATTTTAGAGAAACGCTGTTAGGTGTCGTCTTAATCCAGGTACGCACTTGTCTTTTGTGTAGAACTGACAATCCGCGGTGCCTGCGTGGAAGCCTGTCTGACTGTCGCAATGGTTGTCGAACCGCGTCGGTGAGCAGAGTTACCAACAAACTGCGTAGAGTAGGGGCCTATACATTGACATAACATTTAACTATACACACACAAAACACACACTGCTTTAAGACATGCATTGATATGAGCACAGCACAGAATGTGCAGCCACCTTGTGGTCTCGGCGGTTGTCCTGTCCAGCGTGGAATAGGCCTCATGTTGCTGACAGCACTGGGGCTGTAGTAGGAGCGAGTAGGAGGCTACAAGATAATCATGAATATCAACCACTGCACGACAAATATGTCGCATTTATTTTGTTCAATATTAACCTACATTTGAGATGATGATGTTTTTCAGTGCCAATTGCCAGATCTGATTTATTGGAAGTTAGTTTTTTTACTTTCATTAATAGACATTATTTTTAATTTTTGTAATTATCCATTATTTTCTAACATTTTTTTAAATGTAATCAAATGCACATCATTGATCACAGATATCCATTTTTCAAACAGGGACAATACATAGAGCCATACCTGCGGTACAGTCACATAGTATCCAGTCTGGTGGTACGAGTCCATCACTGGGCTTGTCATGGTCCTCAGCGAGGCGAGCCTCTGCATATACTTGTTGGTAAGGATGGCTTTACGCTCCTCCCTCCGCTGAGCCAGAGCCACGTACAGCGGTTTGGTAGCGACAATTCTCCCGTTCATTTCCGTCACCGCCTTTGTCGCTTCCTCCGGTGAAGAGAAACAGACAAATCCAAAGCCCTTGCTCTGAGAGCCGTCTGTCATCACCTGTTCAGAAGTGACACGGATTGATACGAGATGTTTGTCGGTTTCTTGTTGATTTCCCTCATTGTCGATACAAGAATTATGAATGAATATTTGTGTCCTTTATTACAATACCTTGGCACTGGTGATGGTGCCATAAGGGGCAAACTCCTTTCTGAGTCTCTTGTCGTCTATGCTATCATCCAAGTTCTTCACATAGAGATTCACTCCCTGGAGAGAGGAAGAGTAAAAAGCTTTCCATTCCTGCAACTCATTTATAAGACAAGCTGATCAACAGGTAAGTGCAAAGATTCAAATCCGAATTCATCAATTGACCAATTAAAGAGATCAAGGCGTCTTTACATCACAATGCCTGCAGACATTTTTTTCCGTTTTATTTATATACATTTATTTCATTACATAAAAGAAAAAGTAGACATGTTTACATGACAACAGAAAATCGGAATGAAAATGGGCACAGAGAAGAATATATCTTATATTTCTGCCCCTTTTTACAAGAAATATTAAATTTACACATTTACATTTTCCTTTTAGCATCTCAATTTAGATGATTTTGCCATAATTTTTCTGATGATTTTTTAACCTTTGTCAAGGACCACTTCCTTCATTTACCATTTCATAATTACAGAATACGCTTGATTTATTTATTTTAAATATATTAATTGACATTGACATAACGCAGCAGTACCTGGTAGCGCTGGATGCGGTCCTGTTTGATCTGGTCAAACTTGCGCTTGAGCTCTCCCTGGCGTTCCAGGCGCTTCTGCGCCCTCCCAACATAGATGACTTTCCCATTGAGTTCCTTTCCATTCATTTCATCAACGGCCTGGGAAAATAAATTGGGGGGAAAAATTGACCAGACTGGGGGAAGAAAAAATGCCAGAGACCGCTAACCTAGAGAGTCAATGTAATGGACTGCTACTGCTGGCAGGTATACAGCCGACGCACACACAGAAACACTACCTTCTGAGCATCCTCGTGGTTGGCATAGTTAACAAATCCAAATCCTCTTGAACGCCCTCTGTCATCCTTCATCACCCGAACACTAAGAGTCCTCCCTGATAGTGAAATGTATGTAAAGTCACTACTGCACGTCAGTTTCTCAAACTAATCCCACTGAGCGAGAGCTGGGATTTCCTACCAAATGCAGAAAAGACTCCCTTCAGTTTCTCATCGCTGAAGTCTTCACCAAAGTTTTTGATGTAGACGTTAGTGAACTTCATCGCTTTGGTTCCAAACTCCACCTCTCTTTCCTTGCGAGACTTAAAGTGCCCAACAAAACTGCAGAGAGAAACATGGGACAGTGGTTAAAACGCCATCAAAATGTGGCTTTGGCTTCAGCACAAGAAAAAAAAAACACAGGATAAACCGGGAATACACCATTAACAGACCACACACACACATTTAGTTCACTCACACTTTCCTATCGTTCAGCAGCATCCCATTCATGGTTTCAATGGCCCTGTTTGCAGCCTCCTGAGTCTCAAAGTGAACAAAGCCATAGCCTTTGGATCCTTTGTCATCACAAACAACCTGCAGAGACGGAATATTACACAAATCCACAGCCACAAATCCACAACAGTCAGACAGATAACCTGGGCCACTCACCTTGCAGGACAAAATATTGCCGAAGGCTGAGAAGGTATCGTACAGTGCCTTGTTGTCAATAGACTCATCCATGTTCTTGATAAAGATGTTACCCACACCAGACTTCCTGAGCCCCGGGTCGCGCTGGGACCACATTATTCTTATTGGCCGACCCTTGATAACGTCGTAGTTCATTGTATCCAGGGCACACTCCGCTTAAAAAAAAAAAAAGAAAAACATAATAATTAGCCGCTCGCACGGTACCTCTGATTTCGCCACTAACTCATCCATGTATTTGTCCTACGAGTTGCATTGTGTGAATTTTTAATATTGGTTTTATACTGTTTGCGCAGACATAGTCGCGACTTTGTGCTGCTAAACAAATTTTCACTGTTTTTATGTTGGTTGACAATTTTGACAATGACAATAAAAGTATTCTACGTCTACAATTTGGCTAAGTCTGACATAAAGTCACAAAGGACATAAACATTTAAATTAGAAAACAGGACATCAGCATAAATGTGCAAAAAAGGTTCTGATGTCAAAATCAAAAAGTTATTTAAAAACATGCATTGAGTTTACACCTCAGAGACAAGAGACTGTCTCATAGCAAAGACAGGATTGATATCGTAAATGTGTTCCTAATAAAGTGCTCACTGACCAAAACTAAGGCCACAAAAAAGAAAAATGACCAGTGCTCAGTGGACGTATGACTGCCACAGTAATAATTCCTGATTCCAGCAATGAAACTGCTTTAAGTTCTGATTAAAAAGTGGATTTGGCGTCAAGCATACGATACCATCAGCTGGCTGCTGGAAGTTTATGTAGGCGTATCCCAAGGATCTTCGGGTGATGATGTCTCGGCACACACGGATCGACATGATGGGTCCAGCAGGAGAAAATTTCTCGTAGAGCATAGCCTCTGTGACATCAGGGTGCAGGTCCCCTACATACAAAGACGCAAGGGGATACGCTGGTCCACTACTGTTCATCTTGGGTAACAGCTAGTTCAAGAAATAAGGAAAATCTGTGTGAGACATGCATTTAAAATGTCAATTTATGTGAACCACAAATCATTTCTGGCATTTCTCTCACATTACTTATTAGAATGTGTCCTTGTTCTGATATTCCTGCAGAGGAATGGTGCTGCTATAACTACAGACTTACTGTAAGTTAGCGGATCAGACTTGGGATAGAATCAAAAGCATACAATCAATCAATTGATTACAAAGACTCATAAAATTATTGACTGAAGTTTTGGTAAAAGAGACAGGGTCGTAAGGAACTAGTTACAGTTACTTCCTTGTTTGGTAAGTTGGTAAGTTAAACAGCACCACAAAGTACACTCTCCAAATGACCATTACCAAGTTATGAAATCTCATAAGTATAACCTTGATTATGACATCATAGATATTTTTTGACACATGATGATTGTTGTACACTGACGAGTTTTCTAGTCGTTTTATATACACACACGCGCACACACACAATTTAAATCACGCATGTGCCGTTTGGTTGAAGATTTAAAACTGACAACTGGCAGGTCACTTGCAGGCACAAATTACATCACGATCTTTGAGCAGCGTATCTCTAAAATCTTAAAAGCACGAAGCAGGTTCCGTTCCGACCAAAATCTAAACCTTAATTACGTTTACTTACAGCTTCTTAATAAGCGAAGACTTTAGCTTTTTGAGTCTCGACGTACCACGTTGTTTCTACATGGGCCGCTCGTTGTTTTCCCTTAATTATGACCGGTGGAACACCTGCAACTCTCACGCGCCTATATTCCAATCAAGCTGTGAGAGGGCAGGGAGTAATTTACGTGGCACTCCGCGATGAAAACTAGCTCTCTCTCATTTGTTTGTAGGCAGTGGTTGTACGTCTTTCTGAATAAAATGTGTGCGAAGACTTAAGTTTTCTCGGGAACAAAAATGCAGACGTTACTTGCCTGTTATCTTAAACGAAACTTTATTTCACTGAATGGTCTTTGACACTTTCCTATTTCTTACATGTATAGTGAAACTAGAATGGTTTTAAAGATACATAAACACAAAGCTAGAATTACACCAACCACTGTTTATCTCCATTTCATCATTGCTTTTCAGAACTAATCTAAATTTTCACAACCACGTGTGTGCACTGGGTAATAGACTGTTACAGAAGCAAATTTTAGCCATAGGACTTGTCAGTAAAAACAAAGCAAGTAGATACCTGATATACAGACAGGCTTCGTTCCACATTCACTAACTGCATTTTTGTCAAGCATAATAATAAACTGACATGAATTATTTTTTTTTATCTTTTAAACAGAATTTTCCTATTCATTGGAGCATTGTCAAAGTAGACTGTCAGCAATAAAGTGGAATAGTGTCTTCAACTACAGCATGTGGAATGTAGTGGTGATAAATGGCATTGTGACACTGAGCTTCTTTCCAAATTGCACCTTCAAAATATGAAACCTGATTTTTTTTTTTAGGTGATCGTTCACACAAACTATTTAAACAGCAGAGGGATGCACCTGGGTAAAAAAGTGAAGACAGCATTTACCAGTTCAGAGTTTGTCTAATCTATCTTGTTCTGTTTAAAATTTCTAAAAACAAAAAGCAGATGCTGCCACCTAATGAAAACAGGCTACAAGAGAAAGCCAGGCATATATTTTTTGGATAAAACAACCGCTTTAAGAGAGGAATATTTTGCAAGCAGGGTTGATACAGTGTGGTAAGACATTTTCCATTAACATCAATAAAAAGGTTACTTTAACTTTTACAAACAGATGATAGTCAATCCTGCAAAATACATGGAACCACATTTACGCACATACAACTTTCATTGTACTGAGATCAAGCAGCACCTGAACAGTGAGTAAAACTACAACAATCCATATTTAGGTTAAAAAAAAAAACATAAAAGGAGCATTGCCTTTTTTAAGTCTAATGATGTGGAATGTTTTACAACTGAACAAATCTAACAAGACAATTTAAGGGCCCACAGAAGTTTGAAAATGTGAATTTCATGTGAAAGATGATCGAGAAGCATTACACCAAGATGTCAGTGTCACAATACAGCCTGCCTCCTTTCTGTATGAGCCCACAGCAGAATTGCAGTTAGTTGAATACAGGATTGTACATGTGTTTGGAAATTCAAACACAAAACTCTTTTGGGGATTGAGAAGCAAATGGAACACCTACCATCACAGTGTTTGGTGGATATCAACTGCCAGTTCAAATACCATACAATAAAACCTGTTACTATCAAGAGGAACACAAATAAGAAATGTAACAAAAAGAGGAATGAGAAATGCACAATAAACTAGTTGGGAAAAAGGAATTTGGAAGGACGATTAAAATTCACAACAGCCCCCTTCCCCCAGACCATACGCACAATCTTTTACATCCTTTCATACTCAGTCATTCACTACATACAGACTGACATACAAAGCCAACAGAAACAACAGCAACTTGGACTCACTAATCAACACAACATATTTCCACAAAGTGACTGAATCTGCTAACAACTCAAATTTACCCTGTAGACTAGTTGGTCAGGAGCAATTCAGGCTGCTTGTCATACAGAAGTGGGAGGGGCTGATGGAGTGGAGGAGGGATGTATATAAGCTGTCTGTGTTTAAGATAAGAGTGTAGGTGGATTAACAGTGCAGTTCCTTTAGTTTTCCCCATCTCCAGTCTCGCCGTCATCTGCCTGGTTTTCTGATGTCCACAGCTGGGGACAGATAAAGGACAATGTCAACATTGGCTGTGAATGAATACATCAAGATTAAGACATGAAACAGCATGGTGTTTAAAAACTCACAGTCAGGTTGTCCCTTAGTAGTTGCATGATCAGGGTGCTGTCTTTGTAGGAATCCTCGTTCAAAGTGTCAAGTTCAGCAATGGCTTCATCAAATGCCTGAAATTTAGAGGATACGCTTAGACTTGTTTAATCCAGCAGTATCATGCTGGATTATCATCTAAACAATGCAGGAAATGACTACACAAAACCAAGAATTTCTCTGACTCACTTAGATCTAAAAAATAATAATCAAAATTTTGATCATACTGTCTTCGCCAAGTTGCAAGCCTGGTCCGGGTTGTTGAGGATTTCATAGTAGAAGACTGAAAAGTTGAGGGCTAGTCCGAGCCTAATAGGGTGTGTTGGCTGCATCTTCCCCTTGCTAATGTCAAACGCCTGCTGGTAGGCCTCCTGGGAATTATCCACTGTAGCTTTAGGCAGAGAAAAACATTACAAGAATAATTAACCTCACAATAACAATACATTCAGAAGAAGTATAAATCAAGAACACATAATTACTTAATTATTATTAAAACATTATTTAAATTACGTAGGGTTGCAAACCCATAACGTAAATCGAGTCCTCACTTACTCTTCTTAGTGTCTCCAGATGCAACCTCAGAAAGGTATCTATAATAGTCACCTTTCATTTTCAGGTAGAATACCTTGCTTTCATCAGCTTTGGTATTGGGAATAAGATATTTGTCCAGTAGGTCCTGAAAACAATAGTTACATTTTGAGATTTTGTGATGATCAGACTAACAATCAAAAAAGCACTGACATTCATTTGCTAGTCTGATATTTAGGTTGTTAATAAGCAGCAAAAAAAATGAAAACCCTTACAAGCACATCATTGCAGATACGCTCCAGCTCTTTTTCAATCTTCTCCCTGTATTCACGTGCCATCTGCTGCTTTTTGTCATTTCCCTCAGTCTTCTGCTCGATGCTGGAGATAACGCGCCAGGATGAGCGGCGCGCTCCTACCACATTCTTGTAGGCCACAGAGAGAAGGTTGCGATCCTCATTTGACAGATCTTCACCTTGCTCCGTCACTTCCTTCATGGTAGAAGCCATGTCATCATAGCGCTCAGCCTGCTCAGCAAGCTTGGCTTTCTGTACCAGGTCATTCTTTTTATCCATACTCAACACTAAAAGAATACAAAGGTTTAGAAGTTGCTAGATGTGATTAATCAGAAGAAAATGAAAGCTAATACACAATGTTCATAACATAAACCAATCAAAAGACATATTAGCGTAATCTGAATTCTGTAACATGAACGTACTGTTTTACTTGGGCAAAGCATATCTTTCAATACCGCAATCTAGAGGATTCAGGGGAAAGTGAGGCTTTGCGAATTGGGCCTGCTGGCAAGTGGGTCAACCATACACATCACTGGCTACGGTTAGCGGCTATCTACATAGGGTTCTCTAATTCCCATCCCCTGCTTATTTATCATCATCTGGTCAAATCTACATGTAACAGGATCTGATTCGCCTAACATTGTTTACATCCGCCATTGTGTTAAATTAAGCACTGGCATTTACATCGTCGTTTTCAACCGACACTTGCTGCAGCAGACGCAGCCTTCCCGTGTCAGATTGTATTACGCTCCCACTGGTACTATTCTGACATTTCGGTCACCAGTTTCAACGCCAGCTCGATAAATAAGACCGATTGTATCAATAATTTGTCTTGTTCTTCTTATTTCCTCGATCCTCCAAACTGGGTTGGACACGGTAGCGGATCCACAATGTCGTACTCCGCTCATAGCGGAGCGCAGCGGCTGACAGCTAGCTAGCAGCCGCTGTCGTCTAATGTATGGTAACTGCTATATGAGGATGACGGTCGCTAGCTAGGCCACCAAAAGCAACTACAACCTTTCAGTATAAATACACGGTTACGGGTGTGGGCAAACAATATTAGTCGTTTTTATTAATCAAAAGACGTTACATTTGTTTCGCAGTGTATTATTTTCGTGTTTAATTCATTGTGAGCAGCGGTGTTGCGGCCCGCCCAGGCTGCCGAGCCTGTCAGAACAAAGTGTTATGGAATCTGGACGTCGGATAGCTTGCCAGCTAGCATCTAAATCTAGCGAGCTAAGGCATAGCCTCTCGCACAGCTAACCAGAACCGTTAGCAATGATGGCTTCTCAACGGGATCCAAGCGGACACAATAAAAAAAATGCCATTTTATTGCTGAGCTACGAATGAAAATCTAGCACTGTAAAGCACCGTTACTATACGTGGGGTTATTATACTCACATTAATGGTGGCTTTTAATTATGCTTTATTTTGCTCGTTGTCTGGACGACTCAGCCTCCGTCCTCTATTAGGTCAGCGTATCGTTCAGGGCAGTACCACTTCCGCTACACTGGCACTTCTGTTTCCTCTTTTCTCATCATATAAATGCTTTACCTCGCGCTGCCACCAGTCATATCCTAAACAAAACATCTGTTGAAGCCTTCCAGAAACACCGTTGTTATTTGCGTATCTTTAAAGTCTAAGTGCGCATTTTCTTAGTCTGTTATATATTTTTTAACCGTTATTTTTATTTCTAAGAGACCTCCATCACCTCGTTCACAAAGGTCTTTTTTACACTTGGTCCACAGCAGCTCAGCACAGAGGAGGAAATGTAGTCACTTGATCAAATTATGGCCGGTGCTGATATCAAAAGCACATTTACCATGTATAAATATCAGCTGACTTTCCATTCTTCACTGTAAGTTTGAAGGTCAAGAATAAGTAAAAATGAAAATAACATTTCCTTCAAACTAACATAAAGCAAAATGGGAATATTTTGAATGTGAATAGGACGGTGAAAACTGTTTTTTGAGTTTTTTGAGAACTGTCTCTTGATAAAGGAAATCGTCAAAGAAATCATCAGGAATGTTGCTGATTAATTTATCATATCAGAACTCTGAAGTACTGAAGAGTGGCCTTATATGACTATACATTGCAAGCACAGCAACTCTAACAGTCTGTTGTCAAACCAGTACGTTTCACAGGTTGCACACAAGAAAACCCGCACATAAAATTAATATATATTCATATATATATATGCATATATTACATATGTTTTATTGCTTTAATTGTAAAATGTGGATTGAAATCCAGAAAAGGAATACTGCAGTGCACACTCTCCAAAAGAACTGAGAAGTGTTCAGAGGATTAAGAAACGAGCAAAGGACAAATATTTCACCAGCCTTAAAAGAAAGTATGCTCTTCAGCTCTCTCTCTAAAGGACAGTACATTAATTGTTATGAAGTTGTTATGTGAACTGAATGTTTAAGTCAAAAAAATGGGACCAGTTCAAAATATTTTTCCTTAGTCCAGGTCAGTGCATGCTTTGGCATTTCATTTTCCAAGTCTTTTTATTTTTTACCACGAGTAATTGGAACCCTTTTTCCAATAAAAACATTCTTTGGTCACTGAAAGTAAAAATTTAAAAGCAGCATTCGTTGGGTGATTTACCTTAACCGATATTTTAAACAGGCCTTTGTGCTGCATATGTTAACCTGCAACAGACATTGTGTTTGTTCAAAAAAAAAAAAACAACACACACACTCAGGTCTTAAATAGTCATGATGAGGGGGACAGAGACAGCACGTATTGAGTTAAAAGTCTGTTTTCCTGTCTTACCCAGCAGTATACTGGCAACTTAATAAAGACTGGATGGAAAATTTTCCTGCTCACATGGAACTCAGATCCCAGCCTCGCAGACAGAACTCCCCTCTCTCTCCAAGACACAATGATACACTTAAGGACTTTAATTTTCACATCTGTTATTCTCCCATGGATACTGTCTTCTGCAGCAAAAGATGAATACATGGAAGCAAGAAAACCTAAGGTAAAACATAGAGATTGAATTCAACACTAAGTGAGCAAGTGACAGAAATGCACAATAGTAATGACTTGAGAAGGGAAGTCGTTTTAATGCAGCTTTCTTCATTTTGCAGACAGATATTATAAACAATATTGACCACGGATTCCCTCAAGACTCAGACACGGAGCCACCAGCTCCAAAAGCTGACGGTAAGGTTCGCTTAAACAGATTAATAGTTTTCAACTGTTTGAAAGCAGATTGCGCAACACTTGCTTTTCACTTTTCGTGACTGGAGCTAAAGCCCTTATTATGTAATAATGAGGCCGATCAAGTGTCCTCTTCTAAACTGTGTGGTGCATTTTTACTGCCCAGTCACAGTGCTGAGACCAATTAGTTGTCTTGAAATGGTTTAAGTAAAAATAAATGAATGGAAATTGTTAATCTTTTCAGAGTTGCCCACATGTTTGCTATGTGTTTGCCTGACTGGCTCCGTTTACTGTGAGGAGGTGTCGCCTGAAATGTCATCGGTCCCGACACTGCCAAGGGAAACAACATACCTCTACGCACGCTTCAACAAAATCACAAAAATACGCAATAAGGACTTTGCCGACATGAGTAAATTAAAGTCATCAAAATGGTCAACAATTTCCCCTCTTGTGAGAGTCACCCTGCAAGCTCGGTCTTCTTGTTTGTTTCTCTTTCTCCAGCCACATTAAGAAGAATTGACTTAACTGGGAATCTCATCTCTGAGATAGATGATGGCGCCTTTTCCCAACTTCCCAACCTTGAGGAGCTCTCTCTTGCAGAAAATAGGCTGACTAAACTTCCTATACTTCCCACCAAGCTAGTTTCGTTCAATGCTAATTTTAACAGACTTAAAACCCAGGGTGTAAAGGCAACTGCTTTTAAGGTAAGTGAGCGTATCATGTATCTCATGCTTAGTAGCTTTGGTAATTTTGCACTTTGGTTGTGCTGACAGAGACAAGTGGCCTGATCCAAGACAGTGAAACTTTCATTGTTGCAGAAACTCACAAGATTGGCATATCTTTACCTCGGTAACAATGATCTGACAGCAGTGCCCCAACTTCCAGAGTCACTTCATGTTGTGCACCTCCATGTAAGTTCATCTGTAATTCACAGCAATCACAGCAAATTATAGGAGTAAAAGCAATCAGATTTATTTTCCTGCCTGCATATCCAGTAGCAGCTCCATTATGGACCACAATTTTATCTTTGGATTTATATTGTGCAGAACAACAGGATCTCAACAATAACAGATGAGACATTCTGCAAAGGTAACAACAGTCACTACATCCGGCACAACATGGACCAGGTGAGACTGGATGGGAACCCCATGAAGATGTCACAGCACCCCAACAGCTTCATCTGTCTGGAGTCACTTCCGCTCGGGTGGTACAACTGAAATTACCAAAGCATGCTTCTAACAAGGATAAACCATGGTGTGGGTGGAGTGTAATTTGTAAACTGAAGGATGCTGAGAAGCATATAGTAAAAATACCATTTACAGAATGCAGTTCTTCAGTTATATTTTATATACCGGTACTTAACAATGTAGTTCAAGAGGATATAGCTTTTTAGATGTAGAAATCTAAAAATTATCACATTTAAGGTGAAGGGGAAGACACACCTTGAGTTTTTTTGTTTCTTATCAGCAGTGTCCAATAAGGGACACTTTGATTTGCACAGGTAAATCCAAGTGCTCTTTGTGTATATGTTCTTGAATTACAATTTGGCTGACTGTTTAATCTGACTCGGTGTGGTTATTGTAAATAAAAGACAGTGGTTGTGTTTTTTCTTTCAGCCTTGATCTCACACTAGTCATATTATCACTGCTGTGTTGCTAATTATTTTAAACCAAAGACCATATGAACAATAAAGTCTGCATGT
The DNA here is from genome assembly GCA_016785345.1 of Trinectes maculatus. Taxonomy (NCBI): domain Eukaryota; kingdom Metazoa; phylum Chordata; class Actinopteri; order Pleuronectiformes; family Achiridae; genus Trinectes; species Trinectes maculatus. Next base: position 123,722 of record JAFBJQ010001323.1, read on the forward strand.
TAAAAGAGATTTCTTTGTCAGTCATTGACTTCTTACAGCTGTGACGTGGTTGTTGATGTAAACCAGCATCAGGCTATGAATGTTAATCAGCACGGGTCCAACAGTTCATTCAGTATGTGCATAAACGTTACATTTTGAGTCCCAATCCAATCTGGTCGTTGTTCACTTGGCTGCAGACTCGTTGACAACTATCAGTCCTTTTGCTACTTTCTGCTCGTATGCCCGTTCTGATCGTTTTCTTCGGTACACATCATCTGGCAAGAGAAAAAGAAATTGAGAAAGCTGAAATGACATATATGTATGGCAGACGACTGGGTCTTCGACGTGGATGGATGATGAAGAGCAGACATTTTGAGGCTGGAAACTTAACTGGAGGACTTCCAATTTTTTGCTTTTTGCTTTCCACTATATAACATTTTAGGAAAAAATATAGTACTTTCTCCTCCCCTACATTTATTTGACAGCTCTAGTAACTGGTTCTTTTGAATATTTATGCTTTACAAATGTTATAATATTTTCCTTTACTTAAATTTATCGTTAATTATCAGATTATATTTTTACTTTTTGTACTCTCCCATTATTATTTTACAGTGCATTAGATTTATATTTGTGCCTGTAAGCAAAACTGTATATGATACCATTCAAACTGGCTCCACCTTCAGAATCTGATATACCAGTCAGATTGACAAAATAAATACTTGATCTACATTTCGCTGTGTTGGTCCTAGTCAGTAAAGCATCTTAATACATATTTTGCTACTGAAACCTACAGGTGTTTCAAATAAAATGAACAGATGTTCTGTTCCATCCAGGTCCTCTTTCAAGCTACAAGTGAGCCAGCCTGAACAACAGACCCTTTTTCCACTGGCTTGTCATAATAGGAAAGGAATAAGTGTAATTAAAAACATTCATGGCAACTGTATTTCATCAAGATCATCAAGTTCCAAGGGGCCAGTAACACTATTGGGGATTGCTGGGACACTTAGCCATTAATAATAACAGTCAATACTCTAACATCAGGCAAAGCTCAATTAGTGTCACATATTAAAATATCTTTTTTGAAAGGGCCAATGGGTAAAAGACCTTTAAATTGTAACATATATTTTTGAAAAAACATCTCCGGGTCAGAAAACTGGGATAAAATGTGCAGAATATTTTTTTTTCTTTTTATAACAGGAGGATTCTGAGCTGTCTCCTGGAATGGCACATTTAAGCACATCTGGAAAAATATAATATGGGTTCAATGACAGCAAAAAAACAGGGTTCCTTTTCTTCGCAGTCTTTTCAGTGGCCCTAAATCTGCTTTCTACAGGTATAGCTTCAAATGACATGCATTAATAAGATACCACCTACATAATATAGCAAGTATGGAAGAACATTAAGTCGAGTACTATCCCTACATACTATATTTGAGTTACTTATACTTTAGCATTTCCTACCCCCCTCCCCCCCTACTGTGGAATGTAGAAAGTTAATTTCCCCATGTGAGACTATTACAGCTGTTTCTTTCTTTCTTTCGTTTGCTACAAGTTTTAGATTTAATTTTTATTTTGTACATTTGAATATACTGTATATTGAGTTCAGTGATACAAAGTTCCACATATGACTTGATTGTAATGTTTTGATTGTCAGCAGCTTTAAGACATTTGTATGACACAAATTAACCTAAAACCCCAATTATGAATAATGAATGAATGAATGAATGAATTAATTTAAAAAACGTTTTGTTTTTTTTTGACAAGAATATTTACAAAGTGTGTGAGTTCATCTGGAAAAATGATTCTGGGGAATTTCCACACAAAATACCAAAAACATGATCACTTAATTAACAATAAGTTAAATTATATTGTGATAATTATTTTTATTGGTGACTGGACCTTTAGAAGTGTGCTCAATTGAAGTTGCCTGCTTTATAATGAAGAAAGTCCAGATTACCAACAAGTCAGTGTCAAAATCTAGACTTTCCTTTTTTTTAAATTATTCTTATTCCATTTGTTTTTATTATTAAATAGGTTTAATTTTGTGTTTAGCAATTAATACAGAAAAAAGGAGGCAACTGAGAACTTGGACAATGGTATTTAATTATTTTAAGGCTGCAACTGATAATCAGTTAGTTATTCAATCAATAGATATATTTAAATACAAAATATTAATGATAATATGTAGAGTTTACTTGACAAAAAACTGATAATTTGAAATCTGCTTACCCACCATCAAAAATATATTAATAAATGAACTTTAAGGTCCAATGAGCTGGTTAGTTTTGGTTTGCTAGAGAGCAAACAATGCTAAACAAGGCTAACAAGCTAACATGAGGCATCTCGCTAGCTGGGTGTTTAACGGAGGTGCGGACACTTAGTTTATCATTTGCAACTCACAGAAAGTCTCTTTTCCGACCCTCCCGTTGATCATGATCCACTCCATGACCCCCCCGATGCAAAAGAAGATAGGCAGGAACCGGTACGTTCTAAGGTGACGTTTACCAGGAACAAGGCTCAGGAAATGTTTTATGGTTTTACTCCGAGGAGACATCCGGGCTAGGAGACATAGAACACAAGTCGTGTCCAAGAAGTCGAGGGGAAACTAGCTAATGTCAGTGAATGTAAGGAAATAGCATGGACCCCTCACTTGTCCTTTACGGATGTTACGAGAGGACCATGCTGACGTGGTGCACTCGTTGAGTCATCTGGAACAAAGCGGACGAAAGGGGTAGGCTACAGAATAGAGAACAGCAGGTAACGGGTTGCGCTGGAGAAATAAGCAAGCGCACCCACGGCGACGGTAATGCTGCGTTCAAGTCACACGTCAATAGTAAGTCAAATGAGATAAAACGTTGAAGGTCATCGTTTGAGTCAACATACATTGGGTGATGATTTTTTTTCGACAGCGACGATATGTACAACTTGATGACTGTACGACACACATTATGTTACTTAAAATAAAATCACGTGAAGTCACGTCAATGCTTGGTTCAGGTACCTTAACCAGAGACATACGCATCCTTAATTTTTTCCCGTTTTTACTTGGTTACGAGATGCTACGAAAACTAATTTAGGCTGTTAATCATGCGTGGCCGCAAGGTTAGCAGGGAAGCTAACAACCTTGGCAAAATGCGCGAGCAACCCAAGCAAGGATATATTGGATCTAGGACCGTTTTCTTTGTCCTACTCAGTGAACGCAGCATTCAAATATTAGTGTCACAGTATAAAAACGTATTTTACTACCATTACGTCAATAAAACTACGTATGACTGTTTAACAAGGATTGAAAGGTCACATATTGATATCTTTTTCTTTTAATCTAAATTGGACAGGTTTGACCTCAACAGGCTCCTCTCCTGTCTGTTGTGAACGGAATCTGCGTTGTTTTTTTTTAAATAAATCAGACAGGACATATGTTGTATCTAAAAAGCCTTTTACAACAAAACTATGTGCAAAAGAGACGAAATCCTTCCAACTTTTGTTTCCCTCAACTGACAAGGAGGAGGATGCAAATTAAAAAGTTCAGACACCGATTAAAGGGATTGAAAGGCTCTTAACATTTTGTGAACTTAAGTATGGAGATTTTGGGGGCTCTGGAGCAGTTGGGTGTTATAAAAGCCCCCAAACCATGCAAGCTCTGGCAAAAACGCAATTAATTTAACATGAAAAGTCTGAACATGAAGCAAAATATAATGACTGACAAGTACACAAATGGGTTTATTGTGGCTGAGGTGACCTAATACATCACTGTTGATTTGAATTCTACAGTTTAACAGTTTGACATCAAACAAAGCACAAACAGCAAATACATACGCAGACAAACACATGCAACTACTACGGTCTTCAGAAACAGTACCGTTGTTGGACATAACAGAGACAGAGCTAAGAAACTAATTTTAAGACCTACCGTCAAGAAACTGGGCTATTATAATTATTAATACAACTAAATAAAAAAGTAAAAAGTACACGCCTGATAAATCCAGAATGTGATTTAGCGTGACCAAAGCTGTAACAATTTATAGATTCTTTTGCTTTTTTCAGCCAAACTGTGGTCTAAATTTACATTCATGGAAACCTGTTCACAATCACCTTTTTGCTGACTTTGGGTGCAAAAAGATGAAATATTGTTACCACAATGATTTACAGTTATTCCTGAAAAAAACCTATGTCTGCACATTTTTTCATTACCGCAGTATTATATAGTGTTCTTTAAGGACTTACATCTGAATAAATATTTCTGCCTCAGAAAGGTGACTAAATCAATAATCCAAATTTGAAATGGACACTAAAGTTTTTGTACTGTAACATTTTGAACACATTTTTAAAAATAGTGATACATGACTGAAAGACACGTCAAATCCCATTTGTAATGGTTTATGTTATATAAAAGTCAAATATCAGCCAAAACTGTGTTGTAACTCAGTCTTCAACTTTGTGAGCGGGTCTACAGAAAGTCCAGTGGTGCTCCACTGTGTTCTCATTTGCTCGTTCACTCATGTGATGGACCCGTGTGTTCCTGATGGTAAAGCCTTGTTTCATAATGTAGTCCATGAGATGAACCCTTAGGGACACCTCTTGATGATAGTCACATGGCCCGAACGTGAAGGACACCTGACAGTCTCTGGTGTCCATCATATGTTTGTTCCACTTGGTGAAGTTGTTGGAAATACCTTCCAGCAGAGCATGGACCTTTGTAGTAACAGTTAGCTGCGTGATGATAACAGCGACAGGGTTTGAATATTTTGACAGTTTCCGAGTGCTGGAGAGCTCCACAACCTGCTCAAAGATGTCGAGAGGATACAGCGGCTTGGGATCATTAAGGCACTGGATCAAAGGTTCTATCTGGTAGAAGTCCGCCTCTTTTCTCAGGAGGTCCGTTTCTGTGAAATCCATTGGGAGGGTGAGCTCAGATGTCCGCAGAAAGTTCAGGATGTACCGAAACAGTGTTCCATCTCGATCAATGAAATAATTCCCTTTGGAGTCACGAGTAGTGGGGAAATCTCCCCTGAACATGGCACCCAGCATGGAGTCTGGATAGCGCTGCAGGGTGGATAAACTGGTGGTGTATAGGTGGCCTCCCACATTCAGGGTGACAGGAGTAGTCATCTAGAACACAAAAATTAAAAAATACTTGTCAGTCAAACACAGGAGTTTTCTGATATGAACCAAACATAGAATTATTAATGACAGTAGGATTTCTTTGTGTATTGATGTATTAGACTGCACTTGTTTAGTCTGGTGTAACAAACTAAAATGGAGTGAATTTAAAAATAAAATCAAACTAAATTTCTTAATCAGAAATTGATCCAAGTTGACCTCTGTCCATGTCTTACCCTATGGCCCCAGTCTCCATTATCCATTTGTAGAACAATATACACTTGGTCTGAACCAAAATACACAGGGAACAGATATGGTTAAGTTACTTCAGTTCCACCTGTGAAAAAATGAGTCACATTATCATGAGCTGTGACAATAAGGTTTTTCAGTACAGGTAAGCGCTTGTGGTAGTTCTGTGTATGTGTCACCTGTAAGCCAGTTTATTTAGAGGGAACTGCCACCCAGATAATACACCATCTTGTGATTTTCCATCTATGAAATATCAGACAATAAGTGTAAGTGCAAGTTATACTTCCCACCGGCCCAACATAACAGATGTGACTTGTTTTCATCAGACACTATTCTAAATCCAAAATAAATAGATCAAATATGTTAAATTAGGTGTCCACAGATGGACTGGGGAAAAAAAGACACCAAGCAAATGTTATTTTAAAATCATGAGCAGATCGGAAACATTTAACATTTTCTACGCAGTTATCATGTATGTGCTATTTGAGCATGTGGATTTACATTTTAAACCAACAAACTATTCCGATGTGGCTGAAAGCTCCTCAACAGCTAGGCTATGAAATTAGACTCAACTTTGAACCTTTAGATATGTCTCCGGTCACTTCCATTGGATAAGACTCAGAGGCAGAAATCATAAAAGCTGCCTCTTGGAACACAATGAAACCTGACGCCAGTAAATGGACATTAAGCCGCTCACTTACACTCGCAAAGTTTTACGGTTTGAACTAGCTACTGAATGTCCCTCAACCTTGCTAATGTTTGTCTGATAGCTACTGTTCACAATAGCCACCAGCCTCAATTCATGTTTCTGTGTAGTAAAGCGAGCTGACGAAAATAAATATATCTACAGATATACACTGACAACTTTTATTTCCAGCTTTGGGGTATGTAGCGTTAATCACGCTGGAAGTTTTTTTTTTTTATCGCAGCCTGCTGCTTTTTGCTAATTATTTGCTAGCGAAGCATGCTAAACGCGCTAGCCGGCGGAACCATTCACATTAGCAGTAGTTCCTACTAAGGCTAAATGCGGAAACTTAAATAAGACAACGCGGAAGCAAAGTAAACGTACAAATGTAACAAAGCCATACCTGTCTTCTTTTGAGAATACTCGATTTTTTTTAATTTACGTTTTGGCATTTAATGTTGCATTCAGCGTCGTTGATGTTTGCAGCTGGTCACACCGGGCAGCTGCAGCAGCACTGCGCTTCTTGGGGGGTGCTGCAACCACATACACCTCTGCATGAATACACCCATTCACACGTCTGTGCACACGCACATGCACATGCACACAGCTTCACGCACAGGATCTTTATTACCATGAACCGGTTTGCATCACAAATTAAACATTACACGCACTGTCAATGTATAATCAAACAAATGTACAGTTTTTAAAAATGTGTGTGTACTGTATATGTATACACACACACACACACACACACACACACACACACACATATATTGGCATTGTGTTTTGGTCATTTAGATTTCTTGGTGCCCCGCCTGGCATCCTGCTGCAAAATGATAAAATCCAGGATGAGTCTGGCTGTACGACAAGGCCTCTCCATCACCACTGAGTGGCCACACTTCTCCAGCAGGTCCACTCTGCACCCAGGAAACACCTCTGCAATGACTGTGGCTCCGGAGACATCCACCACCTGGACCAATGGAGCGTGAATATCAGGTCTCGGACTGTACAGTACGCATGAATCATAGAATTTGTTTAAAAGCAACAGCAGCCAAAAGGCTTCACTGAGTCCCTGCAACAGTTAGTCATCATCAAAGGTGCACCACAGCACCTATAGACCACAGAAGCAGAGGTGTTTGTATGTTGATTATTGATTGATTGATTGATTGATTATTATCCGACTTTCAGGCTTTGGCTCACCTCCTTATAGCTAATAATGTACATGATGTCCATTAAAAAACATTATGTTCTTTGCGCTGAAAACCTGTGCACATATTACTTGTGCGATAATTACAGTTTGTTTAAAAAAAGATTTTGCATTGCAGATTGCAGACTTTTTAAAATGTGTCCTTAAAGCTTCAGTCCTGATTGCATCAACTGAATGTGTAACCTTGCTGATTTTGGGCATAGCATAAGTATAACAATGGACAGACGCACTGAAGCTATATGCTAAAGGCCCATATGTATCTGCTACACCAGTGAAAGTTATAATTACCTGGTCTTGTTTGCCCCATATCACTTGTAGTGGTGCAGTGATCAGGTGTAAGTGATCCTGTAAGGCATATCTTGATTTGTCAGCAACAATCTCCATAAATACTAATTTAAAAAGAAACAAAGACAAAATTACTTTTAGGTCAAATGGTCTACTCTGACTACAGGGAAGATGTTAAACTATTTAATATCTAATTAGCTCACCCTCTTGATAAAATGTGTTGTGAGGTTGTCGAACATCTACCAATCCTTGAAGAATCTAAAAAAGACAAACATCTTTGAACAGACAAAAAATGGTGAAATTCATAATACTGCAGTCAGTGAGGACCTAACCTGCTGAGGGATTTTAAAGCGGACATGGGAGCAAAGTCTGAACATGTCCTCCATCTCCTCAGGTGTAGTAGGGATTAGAGGGATGTTTATTGTGTAGTTGCTGTGCTCGAGGTCCTGCAGATGATTGTCAAATTTGGTCTCACATGGATGTCTGATACCTGGAGGATAAAATCACAGATTTCTGGTGATGCACATTAATAAATTAAAGTTCAATTCCAAAACGTCTGTCTGACAATGCTACAAACCTAATTGTTGACCTTGTACACCAAAACACAGATACTGAAAACATTGCAATGAGTGAGCATGCATCGCTTTCATAAGCTTTCCACATGCACGCAAACTGACTGACCGTCTGGGCAGATGAGAGTTATGCTGCAGACATCTGAGGGATAGCAGGCTGCATAAACCCCAGCTACATTTCCCCCCATGGAGGTTCCCACCAGATGGAACTGTTTCTTGTTTAAGCAAATGGCTTCCACAAACTGAGCAGAACATGGGACAAAAACACATTTTGAGTTGTATATTTAGGAACCCGACAATGACATACAGTATTTCATTCAGTTGCTGTATCTTCAGTGTACCTGGTGGATCCTTGTGACCTGCCCCTGAATGGAATAATCAGCCGCACTGGTGCGTGTCGTTCCCTCATGGCCAGGCATGTCCACACACACAAGGTGCAGATGTTTTGGCAGATACTGGAGCGGCAGAAGACACAAAGTGCAACCTAAAACTCTTAATTAATATATGTTTCAAGGCCAGTGTAATGAAGGCATTGCAAACAAGGTGCAAACAGTGTCATATCAGCAGACAAAATGAGTGCGCTAAAACTATTTCCATTTACTCAAGGCCGCTGGAACACAATCATCTTTCTTCAGCAGTGAAGTTCATAGCAACAAAGCGTAATGATCAATGTTACCCTGACCTTGATGAGAGAGAGCCATGTGTCTTTGTGAGCAGAGAAACCATGCAGCATTAAAATGGAAGGTCTTATCCCCGGCTTTCCTCTGTGGGAGTAACAGAACCGATACCCGCCACAGTCTGCAAAATGAACCTGCAGGCCCAGAGTCCTCCTCCAGTACCTGCAGACAAGCAGGCACATGTGAGCTGAGACACAGGGGGCAGGTCTTCACCAGAATTCAAATTTTGCCCATGTGCAAATGGGCCTTGATGCAGATTTGTAGAAGGTTGAGTTAATGTAAGTTTTTGTTAGGCTACAATTTTTCATGTTAAGGAAAATTTATGAGATTACTCTTTCAAATAAAAATGACTTAACGTGACGTTTGGTTTCTCACACCATGTGCACATAAAGGTCATCTTAACCTTTTCATAGATCAAGCTCAACATTTTTTACAAGTCAGTCTCAGTACTACACTTCCATATTCAACATGTAGATAATTTGGTCTTCCATTTACTTGACAAAAAAAGAAGCCCACAGAAAATCACATTATAAATAATAAAAACATTTTAAATTCTCTTTGTGTCTGTCTGTGTGTGATATAATGAAACTGCCTTGTCCTGTTCTACACAATTAAGTGTAGAACAGGACAAAGCAGCAAATTAGCTTACCAGTAATAAACTTTAATGAGAGCTGAGGGCCAGAGAAGAAAGGACGCGACAAAGGCCAGAATAGGAATAGCCAGTGTTCCTCCAGCGATGATAAACAGGTTTAATAGGTCTAGATCAGCTGCCATGGCACCCAGACCTAAAAAGATGAACATACATAACACACTTGCAGTTATCGTTGGCATTAAATATCAGGGGAGGAGCAAGGTCAGTATCCAACTTCCCTACAATGCTCTGTTAAGAAATAACATTGTTATTACGTGAATGTATAGTAGCCTATATTAAGTCATGTTACAATCAAAGTTTGTAACCTAGTGATGCACATTTGTTAAAAAAAATCTTTATATTAAAGCCTTTAAATCCCAGATTTTAACTGTAATTATTCAAAAGGAGCAAAAAAAAACTTACCTGATATTTTTCCACCTTGTTTTTTCTGTCACTGTCACATGTGACAACTGGTTCAACTCTGTTGATCAGTCTTACAGCCAGCAGACAGTTTAACTTAATAGCAAGTATTGTTGATGTGCATCAATTGTAACAAGTCAACGTATCCTTCTAAAATATTAAAATACAGTTTCAGCTGATTTTGGAGTGCAGTTAGCCCTGGCTGAATACGTTTGCTCCGGACAAACCTATTGATTATTACTCATCAATGGGCAGAACCAGGCCAACAGAGTATTAGCTCCGTTTTTTAAAGTGAACGTACAGGCCAGTGTGACGAAAACCATCCTCATCAGAAACCACCAGTACACATCATTTGCTACATCACTGGAGGTGCACTAAAAAGTATGATACATAATACATGGCAGATTATTTGATTACCCAGAGACACATTTGAGTTTATACAGTGTTATATCACTGATGAGCATAACTTAAAATGAATCCTACATCTCATCCATTTATAGAATATATCTTGTCTGTATGTCACTTCATAAAAAGGCATCTGTCTCTGTCATCTATAGTCGTGTTGAGCTTTTGTCAACACTGCGTTTCACAGTCTGAATTTTGAGGACCCTCTACCTCTGTATGTGTTTCCTGTGCTTATTAGAAATTCAGGCTTCCATGTTCAAAACATACCACTGGGTGTCATAAATGAGACATAGAGTGAGTGTCCCTGGTTTACACCAGCCAAAAGCGAAGGTCTGGGGGCAGACCACTGGTTACCATGGCATCCACAGCCCCTGTGACGTTAAGACTACTGCTACAGTTGCTAATGAAGGTTTGGGGGACATATGATTCAGTAGTGGATCACTGACTCCGACCTCTGTCTCAGACCCCCAGAAGTCACGTAATCCCTGTAATGACGTGTACTATAAATGGAAATGGTGCTGCACTATTTACAAGGTACAAGTAGATATTTATACGTTAAACAGGGTGTAGCAGAACTATGAACATACATGAAGCTTTAAATCACTGTATATTGCTGTTATATTGTATTCCAGCTACTTATATGTGGTTTTAATTTAATCATTATCATTAACTCATTAACTCCACAAACTACAAATTATGAATTGTAGCAGTAGCTATTTTTCACGCAACCTATTTCAGACATCTGAAAAGATTTTGTGACTTGGTAAATTATTTTATGTACTTGTAGTAAAGTGCTGGAAGTTCAGCATTAATCAGAGTACAATTTAGAGTGATTTAAGAACCCCAAGATGACACAGTGTATGAATACGGTCTAATGCAGTTTACGGCTGCCACTCTCCTGCATCTCTGGCCTACAACCGATGACCTACATGCAAACTAGAGCAGAACAAATGGAAGGGGCACCACTGCAGAGAGGCTCTCCTTGTATGGGAATGATTCTCCAATATGGGTTTATATTGGGGCCGTCCTCAATCTGATCACATGTCACATACACACTGTATTTCTAAGTGAGAATCTCATGTCACATTATCCACATCAGAACTGGTCACTGGGTCACATCCTGAGAGGCATTATGACATGGCAAAGCCTGCGCAGCAGACGAAAGACCTTATGTAACATAAAACAGTGGATCAGGTGCAGATTACTCTTCAAGCAGATGTGACATTTTGCCTGTAGAGCTATGATTTCACTGACATTGTACAAATTGAAATTGACTAAAAAACATCTCAAGCTGTTGGGGAATATACTGCATCCTCTTCCAGGTTTGCAATCAGTATCGTCAGCATGCTTACAGGGTGTAACTGCACTGTTAGCTTAACCCTGTAATCTTCCACTGGCATTAAAGACCACCACAGCATACACACTCATTAAGAGGATCAAAATATGCTTACAGAGGTACTCCAATCACTTCCTATTGCACTACCACAAAGATAGCAAGTTGTCAAATTAAAGTAGCAGAAGCTTTGACATTATCTTTAGTCCACAATATCCTACAGGTCATGTTTTCATACATCATCATGCTGTTTAGTTTCTTAATTGATTTAGATCATTCTTGCCTCCAGAATGTCCCTGTTTTCCCAGGCCCAGAATCTTCCGTTTCAGAATTTATAGTATGAATCGCAAGGTGACATAATAATCAATGTTTCCAAACTTCCAAAAACTCCACTAGTGACAATGTTACAGTTTTCCTCCAGATAAGTAAATGTTGGGTTATGCTTAACATTTCTGAAATCTAAGATGAGATGTCTGATCACATTAAACATCAACTGTTTACAGCGGTTTCAGACTTGACACAAAGTATCTTAAGTAATGTTTGCATGTTATAATCATCTTAAATACAGGGGGGATAAATGCGCAAGAGTTGCATATTTGCAGTAATTAATTCTATCCTGTCAATGAAGGATGTAGGTGTTGAGAGTGAAAGGCGTGGTTGTGTTGATGAAGTTATACACCTACAGTAGCTGCTGCAGGCCTCTTGCAATCTTGCAACAAACATTTGCTCAACAGGTCTTTCTTTTTTTAAATGCATTTTATATTGATAAATGATAATTATGTTAACAGAAAAAATAGCATTGCACACCTCAACATCCACTGATAAACAAGTATACAAGGGCATTTATCATTCACTCGAGAGAGGGATGCATTATTGTGATACATATTTATTATTTTCACCATTAGAGAGATGTGTTACATTTAGCAAGGTTCAAACCCCAAAAATACAGTATCATCATATATATTTAGAATTAAGTGTATAGTCTCTTTACATTCATTACTGTATTATCCTATGTCAAAATATGAAGCCAACTGAACCATCTATAGTTGCTTCACATGAGAGACATACAAACATTTTCATTTGCACATACAACTGACATTCTCTTTATTAACATCTTTGCCATCTAAAATAGAGCAACTTACAAATTAAACAGTGTTAAGTATGAGCGCTCTTAAATAAGAGTGCAGATATGATAAGGGGGAAAGTTTTTCAGGTTTAGTGCAGACAAATCTGTTCACAAATATCAATTCAGGCATGAATGTTTGAGCAAGTTGCCTTCAGGTCCTGAAGAGCACAGCAGCAGTAACAGCTGTTAGAGCCACAGCAGCCACAGGCCCCCAGATCTTCCATGGTTTCTGAAACAAGTGGTGTCACAGAAATGGAAATATGAGCATCGCCACATGGAAACGCCCACTTGAGAAACGCCAAAGCTTTGACAGGGGGAGCTTGCCATTGAGACCAATGCAGCACACAGAGAACGCAAGTTAAAAACTGCACTTTCAAAAGAAGATAAGCCCACCCAAGCTGACTGAGAGAAACAGTTATTAAGCATTAGACATCCAAACAAGACAAACAGATGTCAGATGTTCGAACTGTATGATTAGAGGTTAGATTTCAGAGACATTATTTTTCCCCAGAGTAAGACATTCTGGGATATGAGGAAAACCCGATTTAGTCATGCAAAGACCTAAAAGACACGGATGACCATGAAAGATGGAGGCCAACTTGACAGGAGTAATGTGTACCTTACTACCACAATGCGCCGAAGCACCAATACAGCAAAGCCAGGATAAGGCCGATGACTATGGCTTGAACAGGCAGCAAGAGGGACGTCTACAGAAGGGAATGGATATTATAGTAATCAACTGCAATGGGACATACTTTAGTTGGGCACAACTATATTAATAACCCCTCAGTCAGTAGTCTGTGTCTGTGGTGTTTATACAAAATCTCAAAGCAACAGTACAAGACAGTGGATGAGTAGAAGGGAGCAGTTAAGGGTAAAATAAAGCAATTGTGAATCTTGCAAAAGATTCATCTGTTTATGCCTGTCGTTGCTACATTCGAGGCAAAGCTCATGCTCCCAAAACTGCACTGGCTGATGTGTGTCATACAAGCGCATTAACAGAATACGGGAATGCCAAAGCTACTACACACAAACACCAAAATAGGTAAGAATATAAAATCAATGAATCAGTAGATACACTTGATTTCTTACTGTGGAGTTGACATAAAAACTGTTTGGATCTATGTATATGTTGGTAATAGTACACATCTGGAACACATACACACATATTTGTGTGATTTAAACAATGATGTGGAGACAATGGCTTTCCATAATTTAAATTTAATACAGCAATGCCATACACTAGCACAACTTGGCATTCAACTGATTGACTTACTGTAAGTCAGCTACAGGACCCAGCATTAACCCTCTGGTGTCCTGGGTACGCCAAGATACCTGAACAGGTACCTTGGCAATAAGCTAATGCATTTGTGTTGACGTTTTGCATTCAAGTTTTCCATTAATGTGCTTGTGCCATCTCTGCCACTGTACAGAACCAATGACTTGCAGAAGTTCCAACAGATGCATATTTTCACATTGAATAAAACTGTTCTCACATCATTGTAATTTTGTTCAAGCAAATACCGCTTTCCCCTTTCTGTCACTCACCTTTGTTCCTTTCTCCTGTAGTTCCGTCATGTTGGCTTTGCACTCCTCAAGTTCATCTGTCAGCAACTGTTTTTCCTGCTCAGTCTTCTCATATTTTTCCTTTAGGTCTGACAGTTCACTCTTAGCCTCCTCATACTGCACAGAGAAAATTGTTAATTAAAGAAATAAAATAATAATAGTAAATAAACATTTAACATTTAAAAAAATCGTATTCATCAATTATTTCAGTGTAATATATTATAATGTGGAAATCTTGCTCAGGTTTCTGATCTGGAACTGTTTATTTTATAAAGATGTGTCTTCCAGGCTTTTATTCTCCAGTGTGATTTCTAGACTCACCCAGTTTCTGCTACACAGCACCCCACTGCAGAATTTTGTATAGATTTAGCTAGATAGGCCAAGCATAACCATAAACATTTATAAAGACAACTATAATAGCTGTCAATTTCCAATTGCACTCGTATTTATCTGTTGTTTCAAAAATAATGACAATACTAGGTGGCATAAAATACCAAGTGACACAAACAAAGGGACACTTAAGGGCGTATGTGAGAAGTACTAGAAGAAATTATGCTATTTTCCTGTGCATCATTTTCTTTTTCACAGACATTATTATTACTCTATCAGACTGCCCATTGACAAGAAAAATCTCTACGAACGCAATATTGGCTCGTCAACATTCGCTGTGTAAACCAACATGGTCACCAGCAGCTGCAGGCCTCTGGCAGGGTCTGCACTCAGTCAGTTCTGCTACAGTGCTGCTGTGTGCTCAGCACTGTCGACCTATCTCACACATCTATGCACAATCATGCACATGTGTATATTAAAGGAATAAAATAGACTCGAAGCCTAAGTCATTATTTCAGGCTGCACTGATGTGTGAAAGTGTTAAGTGAAATGTGAACCTTTGGGTCTGCAGTCAGAAATGTTAGTGAAAGGTTTAAGGTCTAAGAGTAAAACATTGTTTTTTTCATGAGTGTGTACCTCTGTCTGCAGAGCCTTGCTGCGACTGTCTGCTTCTTCCAGTTGGGTTTGCCACTTGGTGCTATCCTGCTGCTGCTGGAGCTGCAGGGCTGCCATTTTCTTCTCCAGCTCCTGCTGCGATCTCTCCAGGGCTCTGAGGCTGCTGCTCAGTTCAGCATTCTGGGCATGTGAACTATGAAACAAAACAACACTGAGTTCAATAGATGGAGGATCACAAATAGGCAAGTGTGTGGGATATTGTGTAAAGCAAAACATGTTACACTAGAAATCAAAAATAAAGGGGTGTGTGTTTGTGTGTGTTCGGAGTTGGTGGGTGTTAGAATTTTGGCAATATTGACCACTGACCTGGCAAGATCCTTTTCCAGCTGCTGCTGTTTGTGCAGCACTCCCTCCTTCTCTGAGCGCAGTGCCACACATTCACTCTGCAGACTCCCCTTCTCTTTTAGGTGAGCCTTGGACAACTCCTCCTTCTCAGCCTCGAGGGAAGCGTATTCACTTTGCAGATTGCTCCTTTCCTTCTGGTGCTTATTTGTAATGTCCTGTTTCTCAGATCGCAGAACAGAACATTCCTTCTGAAGGCCACTACACTCCATCTGCATGGACTGCAGCTCACTAGCTGTGAGAAACAAATGTTTTATGAAAAAAATGCATCCTTTGCACAGATGCACCATTTTAATGTGCATTGAGTTAAAAACAGTGATTTGACATTGACAAACTTTATTTTGTATAAACTGTTTTCACCTACAAATCAATCAGTGTTCCAGGCTTAGTGCCTGATAACACTAAAGCAGATTGTTGCAAATTGTAAACATTAAGAAATACTGATAAAACTTTACATTAGGAATATTTATTTCATCTATAAATTATTAAATTAAAGGTTGCCATGACCAGAGTTATTGTGTTAGCCATATAGTCATGTTGTTGTACTATTATTCAGGCTATGTGGTTCATAACAGAATTATACATGTATGTGCACCATGTAGTACCTTGTATTTCTGCTGTTTTCTGCCACTGCTTGCTCTGCTGCTGAAGGTCACACTGTAGGTTTTTAATCTCATGCTCATATTTGGTGGCCGTCTCACGCCACTTGTCCAGATCCTTTGAGACGGTTGCCAGGTTAGTCTGGATAGCAGCAACGTCACGATCCCGCTCAGCAGTGGCTGACTCCAAGGCACGTTTCAGTGACTTCACCTCATCACGTGCACTGAGCAACTCGTCACGTGAACGGGAGGAAACATCTATCTGCTCTCTGAGAATGTCCGTTTCATCTTGGAGCTGCCGCAGCTGGCCTGCTCAGACCAGGGTCAGCAGTTAAATAAGCAGTTGACATTTTTATAGATAAAAGACTAGATGAAAATACAATTCAGCCAATTCACTCCTTAATCCATAGACTGCAAGCAGGCCAGAAAGAATAGGACATTTCAACCTGTAAAAATACCTTGAAGAAGTTTTATCTGTTTTGCAGATTCATCTGATTGATGTTTATTTTCCTTTCTCTCTGCCGCCAGGATACCTGCAACACATAACTGCATTAATGTCACATAATTGTTGATGATGTGTGTGTGCGCATGCAATATAAGATGAAAAAATATTTTCCTATTAAAGATTTTTTTCATGTACCTTGTAGCTCCATGCATTTGTGTTTCTCAGTTTTAACAAGCTCCTGGGCTTCTCGGAGTTCATCATTCAAGCGCTGGATACTTTTTTCTGAGTCTCCAGGGGATCCCAGGTTTGACCTGCTCAGGTCATCTGATAAAACAACACCAGAGGAAAATGAATGCCTAAGTTCATTTTTCCATTCAACATTACTGCATTTACCTATTTAGTGTAAATTTAGAAAGAGACAGTTCAAAATGAAAACATCATTTCAGTACAATAAAAACTGAGTGACAGCTCTAACTACTAGACTAATTCTGTTTCAGTCCAAAATATACTATCAAGGCTCACATAATAGATGATTTCCCAAGATATTAAAAAAGACCTATTACATGAAGTAATTGCTAACCCAGAAATAGTCACAGCTACATTATCTGCATTTTAACCATTTAAAAAATAAAATAAAATAGTCAATTACTTCAGCAACATGAGTCTCTAGTGTGTCTACATTGCTAGTAAGCAGTAAGCTACTTCAAACAATACACAAAGGGAATGGCCTAGCCAGGATTCCCAGGGGTCTGCTGTGTTTCCAAGAGGAGAAAACAAACTCCACAAATACTTTGGCTTTATAAATGCCCAACAGAATGTTTCCCTAATCTACCATGGCTAGGAAAAGAGATGACCTCATCTCATACCAAACATTCGGCAGAGGCGTCGACAAGAATCAGGGAAGGTCAAGCATGTGCACCATAAAAGGATACATGAGAGTAGGAACACCGTTATGACTTTCTGCATTTGCTTTCAAAGCTGTGTCTTAGCACACTGTATCACACCCACACACTGCTTAGCAGTGCCACTAGACGGAATGGATAAACACCCTAAAATTAATGGGTATGAAGTGCTGGGTAGAGGCTGGTGGCACCCTTTGCCTGAAGCACATGACTGCCCTGTTTGTATGTCAGACAAAGGATGGGCAGGCAGTGCTGTGTCCAGCATGTGTGTATGGTGTTGAGAGTCGCGCCATAAAGGCATACTATGTACGTGTGACAGTCGAATGTAAGTGGGCTACGTGTAAGTTGAATTGTCTGTGTGTGGACTGTGTGAAAGATGAAAGCCTCTAAAGAGATCACAAGGGATAAAGAGCATCACACGAGGGCATCTAGTGCGTTATCTTTAGTAACAGTAGTTATTGTATGTCTTCGTGTCACAGAATGACACGGGACAAAGTAATAATGGGATTAGTCGTAGGGTAAAAATACCACTCTGACTAGTTACAAATACTAAGCATCACACTGCCTCAAGTGACGACAGAAAAAATGGTAGGCCATAGTCTTTTTTTAGCTCAAGTGCTGAAGGCTAGAGCCATCAGGGTCCATCTTTCCTTGCAGTTGATTTCATTTCCAATGAATGTGACGGCATTCTTGATGTCTTCGGTCTTCAGTGAATTCAAACTTCCCTGGAGGTGGCATTAATTTATAGCTACAAAATGTGCAGTGTGTGGCGGAAGCTGAGAAATAACTATTATTTTGAAATGACAGAGCTACTGTTGTGTTTAGAACAGTGGGCTCTGTGCTCCCTATATTCTGTGCAGTGCAGCATTACAAATTCATCCATCATGCAAAATTGATTATTCACTAACATGCTTGTAGATATGGGCTTGTCATAGAGTTTAGGTGCACTAATTTCCTTCGATTTTATTTTAATCACTCCACTTAAAATGTAAGAGCGAACAAACATCAGTCAGACAAAGTGCCCTCTGTGCTAAGAGACTCCATTTTCTAATAAGCTGTTGACACAGGAGAAAACAGCCTCTAAAACAAGGCCATCTACAACACCGCAGGGTCTAAAGCCTACAACTGTCCTTGTCCCAGACATGCATTTTAACCATGACTCATGCTTATTTTTTCTGCACACAGTCAGTTAGTAAGTTATATCAACTCAAATAAGAGCTATTTGAGAAGCCAAATATTGCTAAGTCATTCACTTCAATTCTGTTTCTCTCTTTTAGAGAAAAAAAAATCAGTTGGCTTACCTTTAATCACTGACAGGGGATCACTCAACTCTTTCTTATCCATTTGCTTGCTCTGTTAAAAAAGTATGACATCATATCATATGAACAGATACACATTCACAACCTTAAATCAGGTATAATCAGGAGCTAATGTTTACTAAAAATTAAATTAACTGTTGATAGGGTGAATGATCTGAGTTCTTTTCAAACATAAACACAAAACTGCATATTCATTTAGGAAGACATGACAAGTAAATTTGAAAGAGGCATCTGCAAAACTGCTAAGACATTTTCTTTGAGAACTAGGTCACAGGAAATATACTATTACAGCCACTAGACAATAAAACTTATCAGAAAATATTACCTGATGTGATCCAGCTGCTACAGTAGTCTTTGTGGTGAGGCTACAGCAGTCCCTGACATGAAGAACTCTTCACCAACTATCAGATTTTTTCAGATGTGAAATGGATCGGTCCATGTAACGAAAGGGGGAGGGGGGCACTGAGGGGATGACAAACACTGTGTATAAGACCTCCCAGCTATATTTGGAATGAAGCCAGTAAAGAAAAAGACCCGGTTAAATAAAACTGATTTAAAATTGAAACGTGGGTAAATTGCTGCACTAATGATAAATCAGATGAACATCCTAGAAAATGTGCCCCTATATTGTGGCTGAAGTCCACTGCCCCTCCACACTAGGTCATGTATCTGAGGGGCATCAAGGAAGCTGCAGCTGCATACTGACACAGAGACGTTTTGTTCGGGGAGCTGAGCTGCCCCCTGGCCAGTTGGTACTGATGTAAAATCTACCGGATGACACAGAGGAGGGATTAGTGTGAAAGCATGAGTCATAAGTACCACATCCCCCTCCTCTTCTTTTTTGCCCCGTAGATCACTCTATTTTTGCTTTCAATTAATTATTTATCACCCTTTAAGTTTGATCTATATGTCATTCTGAAGGAAAGAGTTGTAAAACTACTATATGGACAAAATGTAGCTAACTCATATTAAATACCACAATTTCCTTCTTCAACTTCCTCAGTAATGTTATGCTCCTGTTGTTGTTATGACACTGACAAATCGGCAGATGGCGTATGATGTTCACCCACATCTCTCAACTGAAAAACTATAAAAGTACATCATAGCTAATGCATTTGGGAAAAATCTGACACAATACATGCCCTTTCCTAACTTAACATTACATCTGGGCTTGATGATAATGAAATATCTGTGGTTTTTAAGGAACTGCAGTGCGTGCACCAAACAATCACTGTCATGCAGATTCCACTGAATTCTGTGGTCTGACTCAATTATTGCAAATATGCAATTACAGCAAGGGGATATTTTGAATTGCTCAACGTTGCCGTTTCTAATTTTGGCAAAAAGCTCATGCATAAGGGGAGTTTGAATATTGCTTTGTGACCAATGCTCCTACTAAAGCCTGCACTTTAACCCTGGTTGGCCACGTTAGGTGATCAGGTGATAGTTAAAGATATAAAGTTGCAAATCACTGACATATTTTTAGTTAATAATCAATTGTTCTTAACTCTATATAAGAAAATGTACAAAACTCTGTGTTTCACACTCATAATGATAATCTATTTGAGCACAATTACCTACTAAACTAAGGCCCGTTTCATTGCAGGGCTCTTGCATTAAACTTACTTACATTTAGGTGTAATTTAAGTTAAGTTTCATTTCATTGTGTGTAACAGAGCAAATTCTGGTGATTTTTGCGCAAAGGCGCCCCTTGAGCAAATACATTACAGCGGACTCGGAAAGATTAAATACATATCTTAAGCCATTCTTATTTTGTTTGCAGAAGGCTTTGAATTAGCTTCGTTTCATTTAAAAAGAATTTCTACACAAAAGCCGCACCAGACAAAACTAGCTTAATCAGAATACAACCACTTAAGTTAGCTTCTTAGCTTGACAGTGACATGTTTATTTAGCTCGGTCATTTATAGTTAACTGATACTCCTTAACCGCAAACTGATACTACCATAAGAAGTATTCAGCAGTGGGTTACTTGGGTAAATTTGACTATACGTGTAGAAAACATGATTCAAACTGCCGTAACTTACCACCAAACAACTCGAAAATATGGTTCCCTTAGTGTTAATTGGCTAACTAGCCTCGGCTAATTTGAAATTGGGGACGCTGTTATGACGTCAGCTCTAGCAGGCTGACCTGATGGGAGGCTGCAGTAGCCTGAACTCTACACTACATCTGTAAGCTCAGCAGCAGCGTGTTGACATGAGAAGTGGAAAACTTAATGTAAAAGTTGCCTAATCGGTGTGGTGGGTGTTGCCGTTCAGCCTTACGCACCCAGCGGCCCATCCAGTTAGCTGACAGTTTACCAGAAGTGATGCTCAGTTAGTGTAGTGCTGCGTAGAGGAGGTGGGGACACCGCTGTCACCACTGTCCAGATTTTCACTCAGTTGTCCCAAATGTCCGACTAGTATTTACTGGGATTTGTTTTGTTTTGTATATTCTATTTCTGATCCGGCGTGTTTTCCGTTCCCTCAATGACTTCCTCTATCTCGGCCTGGATTTGGAATGAGAAGTTCTGGCTTCCCGAAAATGTTTCCTGGGCGGACCTGGAGCAACCACCACCTGGTGTGGAGTATCCCCGCGTGGGAGACTTACTTTACGCCCTGCCTCTGTCTGTCGGGGTTTTCCTGCTGAGACTGGTGTTTGAGAGGTAAACTCGAGTCTGCTTTGTTGTTGTTTTTCTGCGTCTGTGCGTAGGTAGAGAGAGAGAGTCGTGCGCATGCGGCAACTGTTGCTTATAAAGTAAGAAAATACACATGATCGACACAAATGTTGCCCTCATATGCCCTATATGAGGACACGTGATCACAGAATGTAAATAAATGAACAGTGATAATGTAAAGATCTTGAACTGTCTGCAGACCAAGGAGATAAATGTTGGCGAATTCTACATTTAGCAAAAATCATCTGTTTGCTATTAATGGCAAAGGCATACTTTCAGTTCTACTAAAATTAAGCACATCCGTTTAAATGAGGGTACATTTCTGGGACTTTTATTCACATCGTCGGTTTCTCTCTCTATTTAAAAAAATGATAAGTCACTACTGTAAGAATACATTGTTGTTAGTTTTGTCTACGCCTCTTATCTAACTCTATTAACATTCTTGTAAGGTGACGGGATGAAAATGACTTCACTGGCTGAAGACGTGTTTACATTGATCAGCCATGGTTGCTTTCTATGGACAGTTCAGGTTGATAGAGAAGTATCAGTAAATCGTTTTTTATATTAAATTGTTTTTTTATATTATAAATGTAAAACAGGCCATTTATAGCTGGGTTGTGGTATTTAAACACCAGAGTATGCAGCACAGTCCAGCATAAGAAACATACAGTCACATAAGGACAACTGTATTTAGAGATGTAATAAATGCTTGAGCGCTGGTCAGCTCGACCCGATGATCTTGTGACACCCATCACTATTTTGGTTAGAGGCAGCCCTCCCATCTCCATTTTCCGTACTCTCACATGACGGGTCATCATGCTGTGTGTCCCTGCTATAATCCCTATTATTATTTCTCTCCCACCCTCTAAGATTCACACAGGCGCACACACACACACACATGCATGTTGAAGGGAACTTTGGGGTCCAACTGTGAAAGCTTGAGAGTTCATGTCAGTTAAAGAGTCCCTTTACACAGTCTTGGTTCATAGTCCATCTGTCTGTAGCGTTTACAGACTCTTTTGCAAACTTCTCTCTCCGACTCTACCCTTCTGTAAATGTCTTAAGGCCACACCATCTCTTTGTCTCCTCCCTGCCCCCACCCTCTATCTGTGTGTGTACAGGCTGGTGGCCAAGCCCTGTGCCCACATACTTCAGATTCAGGCAGGAGTGCATCGGCAAGCTCAGTCCAATGCTGTCCTGGAGAGGCTGTATCAGTCTAAAACGGTACATAACACCCTTGTTTGTTCTGTAGTCCATAAATGTTCTTCTACACACTGAAACTGATGCTATTGCTTTGGAATACATCACCACAGGCATAACAACGTTAAGTAAATACTTCTTGCAGTGTACGAAGAGATGACATTGTAAGCAGGTCATTTTAATGGCCATGTTTTGTCTCCCTTAGTGTCCAGACACAAAGCAGCTGGAGGGTCTCTCTAAGCAGCTGGACTGGGATGTACGGAAAATACAGAGATGGTTTCGCATTCGTCGAAACCAAGACAGGCCCAGTACACAGACAAAGTTCTGTGAGAGCATGTAGGTTCCTATTAAACCAGTGAGTGGTGTAAATATGGTTGATGAGTGGAGAAAGTATTTGACATAAGTGTTTTCTATAATTTCAGGTGGCGGTTTACATTTTACCTGGGTATTCTCATCTATGCCATTTGCCATTTGTGGGGGGTGAGTTTTAATAGCTGAGATGGTTTTAATGACTGTCAGCAGAATGTGACAAAACACAATTGACAAACACTTAGTATAACTGAGTATATATAATAAGAGTTTATACACTGGTTTTCATTTTCTTTTGCTGGTTTTATTTCTAGTTGTCAAAACATTTGGACCCAGGGCCAGTAAAAGTAATGGGACACACAATCAGCAGTAGTCTTTCGATGCAAATTTTTTATCTAAAGCATATTTAAGGTTTCAGTAGTCTGAGTTGGACAAAGCTCTTTTAATATTGTAAATCCCTCTTTGTTTTACTGGGCAGTGATTTACGTGTTGAGTTTAGAGGCCTTTGAGTTTAGTTTTGAGGTAAGGGCCTGTAACACAAAAAGGAAATGTCATGCAAAGAAAAAAATTGAAAATATCCACCTCTGTGGACTTACCCCTTCAAACACATTTATATGCTTTTACTTAGTCACCTTGGGTGTGGGATACCAGACAATGGTGGCACAACTATCCTTTTCAGGTTTGTTTTTTTTTAATAAAACTATAATCATAATCAGCTTGCTGTTTTTGAACTTTAACCATTTCAGCACGATAATATTTGCAGATCAACATCGATACATATTTGTTCAGGGTGTTTTTGTTTCAATCCTTATCAAAGCCTCTGAGTCCTGGACAATACAACCACTATATAGCTGAGCTGGCTTTCTATTGGTCCCTGATGTTTTCCCAGTTCACAGACATTAAACGTAAGGTGAGTCAACATCTTCAGTTACTTCATTAACCCTTTGAAAGCTGTTCCTGTCTGAGCTGTTAAGTCAGTTTTACTGTTTACTACATCTGTCAGAGCTTTTGTGGTTCCATCATACAGTATATGGATAAGCATATGATTACGTGATCTGGCAGAACACGTTAGACAACAAACTGCTGCAGTTGCTTGAGCGTCCTTTCTCTTCCTCTCCATCCTTCATTTCACTGATGACAGGATTTCATCATAATGCTTGTTCACCACCTGGCCACCATAATCCTCATCACATTCTCCTATGCCAACAACATGCTGAGAGCCGGCACGCTGGTCATGTGTGTGCATGATGCAGCTGACATCTTCCTTGAGGTAAAGAATATACTGTAGTTGTTCTTTGTACTTCTTTTGATTGTTCAAATAAGCAAATATTAAATAGGTGTGAAATAAAATAGGTAAACACAGTGGTATCATGTGATCATGGAAACATCATGTGTGCTGGAAGCAACTTCTGTTACCGGTCTGACAAGAAAACCCACTTCTCTATGTCGTTAATACAGTCAACTACAGCCTTAAGAGATTTTTTGCTATTTCGTCACTGTGAATCATTAATGCCCTGATTATTTCTTAAGGCAGCCAAGCTGGCCAACTATGCCAAGTACCAGAGGCTATGTGATGGCCTGTTTGTGGTGTTCAGCATAAGCTTTTTCATCACTCGACTTGTCATATATCCTTTCTGGTGAGCTTACTTACATTTAAATGACAAACTTATATTACACTAAAGGGGGAGCTGGCGCAAGTCCCATCTGACTTTGGTCAAAATATATAAAAAGGGGACTATAATGTACATATTTATAATGGCATAGAAATATAATGTTAGGAAAACATTAGCTGAGATGTTGAACCAATCACTTGTTAATAGCTATTATTGGGATCCTGACATGTTTTGTCCAGAACCAGGAGAATTAAAACTTTAAAACAATGTATTACATAATATGTTGTGATCATGTAAATGAGTGCAGAGGCTATTGTAATGAATTAAATTCAGCAATATATAGAGGTCTTTGGTAAACTCTGCATGTGTTTGTTATAGGATTGTTTACAGTGTTCTCTTTGAGAGCTGGGAGATCATTGGGCCGTACCAGGCCTGGTGGCTGCTCAATGGGTTGCTGCTGGTCCTGCAGACACTTCACATCATCTGGTTCTACCTCATCACTCGTATTGCTATCAAAGCCATATTCAAGGGAAAGGTCAGTTTGGTTATTGTATCAGAGTACGGTAGTACAATTTATTAGCCCCGGTGGCTCAAGGATCGGCA
This sequence comes from Trinectes maculatus, assembly GCA_016785345.1. Classification (NCBI taxonomy): domain Eukaryota; kingdom Metazoa; phylum Chordata; class Actinopteri; order Pleuronectiformes; family Achiridae; genus Trinectes; species Trinectes maculatus. Next base: position 148,970 of record JAFBJQ010001323.1, read on the forward strand.
TTGCTGTCCATCAGTGTGTTTCTCCTGTGTTTGCTCAGTCAGCAAACTTATCATGTTTCATTTTACAGGTGTCAAAAGATGACCGCAGTGACATCGAGAGCAGCTCAGATGAAGAGATTTATTCCAGTTGCAGTAAAAATCCCAATCAGAACCTCAACACAAAGGACACAGGTAACCTAAATGGAGAATCTCATGACCGCTGAGTAACTGGAGGAGGCTATTAACTTCACCATTCATCAACTGTGTGCCTAGGAGATCCATCAGACCAACTCCATGCATCAGGTTTACACTGTGTGATGTTTACTCCTGCTTTGTGCTTAAAAATGCAAAGAGAGAAATCAATTTGTTTGGTTTGTCTGCACATCGCCATGTGTGTCAGAGTTGGAAACTGCAACAAGCACACAACAGTGCATGTCAATATTACAAATTTTTATACAAAGATTAAAAAAGAGATTTTATTTTTGAATTTGGTCATATATTTTACAACAGTAACACAATTTACAAAAATCATGCACCTGTCTTACTGAATACAGGGGGTCCTCGAGTTACGACGGAGATCCGTTCCTGAGAATGTGTCGTAACCAAATTTCGACGTACTGTAAGTCAGAACATACATTCATATGTAAGGTGGACACTAAGTTGTGTCACTAGATGTCGCTATAACACCACGCTAAAATAAGAGTTTACTATGGTGAGTTGCCTTTTTGTCCCTCTTGACACACCGTAGGGGTTGATATCGTGAGTGTAATGAGCATTTCCTTTAGATTTCTGATATCAACCGTGTAGACCCTGTGTTGTGAATAAACCTACGGTATTGCCACGATCCCGAACCCATCTGTGTCCGTGTGCATCTCCTTACCGGCTGCCGCTGCACCCCCCGCCAGCCATCAATTTCACATAAGTAAATACAACGCAGAGTAGCCTAGCTGTGGAGGTGTTAGAGAGCCGGCACCAACTAGTTCACGTGTGAAGTCTACATATTTACGGGGCAAACGGCTTAAGCCGAAACAAGGAAGTTCATGGGAGATGTGTCGTAACCACGAAAACGTCGTGTCTCGAGACCGTCGTAACTCGAGGACCCCCTGTATACTGCTTACTTCCTGTAAGCAAAAATTGCCTAATATTTATCTTTGATATGCCAAAGATTTCATAATAAAACAATACTGCATCAAAAACTCACTGTGTAGAAAGACTTTCACTGTTATTTATAGTGACTTAGAGTGTATGATTAGTAGGACTCCAAATCACAATTATGTTAATTGTCAGTTAAGTAACTGATTGTTTTCTGGATTAATCATTTGGGCCACAAATATCACAAAAGTCACAATGTCCCAAAGGTAGCTTCATTATAATGCTTGTTTGTTCCAAACAACAAAATAAAATATAAAAATATTTCATTTACTTTGACACATGACAGAGAAAAACAACACCTTACCACCAAGAGCTTCAGCTGCATGGCAACATGGCAGCACTCAACACATCATGTGACCACGTAGCAGTCACAAATGGATGGGCTTCTCTACCTTCTTCAGTATATTATTTTATTGCACCCGTTCAACATGTCAAAAACATCTTCTGAAAAGTCGTTGTATCTGAGGCTGAAAAAGTTGGCAACAAAAGCAAAAGTTGGATACTCACTTTAAAATGCTGTCCTGTATGTGAACTGTCTCGATCTAGTTTATAAGATAAGATAAGATAAGATATTCCTTTATTGTTCCCACATTGGGGAAATTTCAGCGTTACAGCAGCGTTATGATTCTAAGTTAATCAGACTTACCTCATCTCCTGCATGTTCTCACTGTCCTCCATGACTTGGATGAGGGCTGGGACCGAGGCATCAGTCAGACTGTTGTTTCTCAGTTCTAGGTTCCTCAGAGTTTTACTGGCTCGTACGGCAGCACACAAGTCCTCAACACAGGCGTCCGTTAAACCGGTCATTTCAACACTGCAACAGAGGAAAATGATTTGCAGCTAGTGCACACTGAAATAAATGAGCATAAACAAAGAGTGTATGTTAACTCACTCTAGTTCCTCCAGCAGACAGTTTGGATGTGCAACAGCATCCCAAAGATGTTTAACTCCTTCATCTTTGACTTTATTAATACCAACAATCAGGGACTTTAATTGAGAGGTCCCACTTCTCAGCAGCGAGCCCAGTTCCTTGAAAACCAGCTGGGTTAGCTCACATCGTTTCAAACTGCAGGGTGAAACAAATAATACACCAATGCTCTTATCAGAGTCTCAGCAAAATATTTGTGAAAGGTGGTATTACATGTCAAAGAAAGGCCAAATGAATGTGACTCCACCCCAGTTTTTCCACTGGGCATCCAGGGTGACTGAGGGCTTGGCAGAGTAACAGCGCCCCCTCCTGGCCCAACTCGTTCACTGACAGATCCAGCTCTGACAGGGTGAAGTGTTCTGACATCATGGCCTCCATCAAATGAGGACAGCACACGCCCGTCAGCAGATTACCAAACAGGCTGGACAGAGACACAAAACGTAAATATTGCTGGGATCTCACCATCTGCTGAAGTGAAACTTTTAACCAAACCCATTCATGTCAAAAATATTAGCAGCCCTGAATTTTGTAGGCCAAATATAATATTGTCGCATGTTGTTGTGATGGACCCAGTCAGCATATGAGCATCAGAGTTGGTCATTCACCATTCTACTTAATGATACTGTATGATACTGTAATTTGATAAGTTCACATTTCTGATTAAATAAATAAATAAACTGCTGAAAGTCTCTGAGACACTGATTTCTATCAGTACAAAAATATGTATTTTTTGCCACTTGACTCAGAGGGATGATGAACATACTGCATTTTGAAAATTCAAAATTCAGACTTACTTGAGGCTCTGAAGTTTACAAAGTGGGTGTTTCAGGGACTTGCACAAAGCAACCATGCCACTGTCGCAAATCCTGTTCCCTGTTAGGTTCACGTTTCTCAGCTCTGAGGTTCCAACAGATAAAGCCTCTGATAAAGCTTTCATGGATGATGCAGTCAAATCGCAGCCTTGTAGCCTTAATATAAACAAAATACATTTATTCTGCAAACCTTCACATCTCTGACAAAATCTGAGATATAAATATAATTTTACACTTTTGAAGGTACATACTGGAGCTGCTGTAGTTTGCACTGAGGACTTTGTATCGCTTTGCACAGTTTCACAAAGCCCTGATCACCGATTTGATTGAACATTATCTCCAACACCTGGAGCTCAGAGGTGCCTGAGATCAGCACAGACACTAGTTCTTCACAGCTTGCCTCAGTCAGTTTACAGGTTACAAGTCTGGATAAATAAAAAAGCAAAATTATAAACTACTCGCAATATTTTTTTTAAATTTAAATCTAGTCTTACCTTATACTCTGCAGTTTGCAGTCTCTCAGTCCATCACAAAGGATTTTGAATTTTTCATCTCCAAGGGGGGTATGAGAAAGATCCAGCTCCTTTGTGAGTCCTCTGCTGAGAGCTGATGCCAGGTGAGAGATAGCCCCAGAACACAGGGAACTGTCACTCAAGCTATGGTAGACAAGAGACATGATTTTTACAAATGTATATAATAATAAACACACAAACTTAATTATCGGTGAAGTACAGTACGTACAGTATCTTATGTGATAAACTCATAGCTGGAGCCAGGACCTCTGCTTTCGTCTCTGTTAAATTCCTTGTCCTGTATAGATTCAACAGCTTCATCTCACCAAGGCACGTGATGACATAGTTCAGAGCTACACAGTCTTGGAGGCTCAGGTCACCATAGCTGATGCCTATTCGTGCTGATGGGATGATAATCTCTTTAACTAAACTCTTATTCTGGGCTTGATGGAGTAGATGGAAGCAGTGGTGGTGCTCCTCTTTGTGGTGCCCCTTCAGTATTTCCTCTGAGATGCATTTAAACCAACCTTTGAAATCCATGACGAGATCTGAGTTAAACTCCCCTAACAGTGTCACGATCGGTTTGCGCTGAATTGGCTCTGAGAGCCCTGACAAGAAGAGATCCAGATGTTTTGCATGACCTTTGTGCTCTTCCAAAATCTTTGCCACACCAACAGATGGTGCCCTGTCCAAAAAGAGGGACACGGCCAAGATGAACTCCTGCATCAGCTGGGATATGAAGGAGAAAACACATGCATCAGAGTCCGGGTCACCATCAAGTCGCAGAAAAGCACGAGCTGAGCTAAGGAATTGTTGAAAACCAAAGGAATCAAGTTCTTCTTTGGTGCAACTTGAATGTTGGTCAAGAAAGCAATGGGATGCCATGCTCCCGAGGGCAACTACTAGCTCTCTGTTGCAGGCTTCATTCAGTGAGATGGCCTGAACCAGGTGAACCAGGATATTTACATACAGCTGCGACAAAGTTTCTGGGAGTTTTTTTCCTGTATCCATCAGAGTTTTGTAAATAGAACAAACTGTCCAGCAAAATCGAGGAGAGCTGCAGAAATCATAGAATCCGAGAGTCCTTTCCATGTGCATTCGTGCCTCACCAGCAGCAGCTGGGTCAGTAAAGAACACATTAAAGTAAGCCTCTCTTTGGGGCTTAGGAAACCCCAAAACTTCCAGCCAGGTGCCACCCAGAAACTCCAGATTTTCTGTTGGCATGGTTGCCACAACAAAGGCAGCTCCTTGCATCAGCGATCCATGAAGCAGACTGGATATTAAGCAGGACACTGAGACTGCCTGGCTGGGGTCAGAGCAGAGGGTGTGGACGGAGGGTTCGAGGCAAAGTTTGCAGCGATCCAGATCATCAAAAACAAACAACACATCTTCAGGCTTCTGCAAAAGTAGGTGCATGGACTCAGGAGCAACATGACTGCCGTGTTGTTGCATTATGAAAGACTTCAACGACAGTGGGCCTTCAAGGGCATTTATCTCCCTCAGCGAGAAATAGAAAATATGAGAAAAGTTGTGAAGGTCTTCCCCTTTCGCCCAGTCCACAACTAGCTTCACCAGTGCTGTGGTTTTGCCCGTTCCTTCTTGACCCCTCAGGATCACGGTTCTGACTTCATCAGACAGAGCGGCGCGAATGGCATGATCGAGGGATGGCAGGCTGTCTTCTACATTTCCGTCTGAAAGCTGAACATCTGGATTCGGCTGGGATATGTACTTATTGTTGTTTATTACGCTGGCAGGAAGTTCTCCTCCAAGAAGTGTTGACACGCCTCTTGGCTTCAGGATACGAGACAGCACAGAGTTTTTGTCCATTGTGTCAGTTACTGTTAAAGCGTGAGACAGCATAAAAAATAATTCACAGTTTGGACGACTGACTGTGTCACAGTATGAACTTGTCTGCAGATATATTAACGTGTCATAAGCTGCACTTCCTCACTTTGAAAGTACACGTTTTAAGATACAGAACAATGCACGTTGTAATTTTCAAAAACATTAAAGAAGTTAACAGTTAACTTTCACTTGCCGTCTCCGGAAAGCAGTGTAAAAGAGATAACAGTTCCGCCTACAGTGTGTGAGGATCAGCAGGTTCCTGTCAAAACAGGAAGTATAGTGTGGATTCATGCGTAGTCATGATAGAGGAGTAGACGCCGCATTTGCTGCTGGGCGTAAGAAATACGGCCGCCATCTTGGACCGGTCACAGTTACGCGAACACATAAGAAACAAGTTGCAGAGCACTGTGAACCTTGAAGCCTAGATCTGGTCAAAATTTCACGTGGTCACACCTGGTTTTTAGACTATGATTAATAACCACATTGTTTCTTCATTTTATTAAAATATTTGAATTTACTGCCACTATCTGTTTCTGCTTCTCTGTCATATTTATAGTGTGTGATTAGCAAAATACCTGTCACAGCCTACATCACATATCACAGGGTGATAGTCCCCGTTATTTGGTTGCCTATCCCTGGCTAAATACAGAAAAAAACTACCTCTGTCCCTGTTTTGTCTTTGAAGACACAATAGTAAATATATCATACCTTAAACCAGCAACATGCTGAAGCTGCCACAACCTTCTTATAAATAAAGTTATTGGTTGAAAGATTGAAAAACAGCGGCCGAGAAACCCCTGGAGTGCGTTTTCTCAGGTGCCGCGGTGAAATTATAATTTACCGTACTTGAATTTGAGTAGGCTAATTCATATAAGATTAATGGCATTTTATAACTTTACTTTTTTATTTCGTACCATCATTGTAGTGTTCTTTTTATTAATACTTTGATTATTTATGCTAAATATGATCAGCATAAATTTACATTCTGATGTTTTCCTATATCTGCACATAATATGATTAAAAATCAAAACCACCCCAGTAATGTATAATGCACTACTGGAGTGCAACAACATTAACAACTTCCAAACTCTATCTATATCTATGAAACCAGGGAAATGATCCATTCAGGTCTATTTAACTAATAACAAAGAAAAGGGACATGACACACCACTGAATATATCTTTATTTCAGAGACAATAAAGAGGTAAACAAATAACACACACACACACACACACACACACATTTGGCTCATATGTGCAGTGGGCTCATTGCAGGTTACATATGGATACATGTAAAGGGAGAGTTAAATTGGCACAGTGATTCAGCTGTTAAGATCACTGCAGGGTGTTTTCTGTCTCAGAAGAATATAATCTGTCCCGGGTTTCCATGGTTTTGATGAGAAGTGGACCCGACCTTTGCCTCTGGCGGGTGTAAGTCTTGGTGGCTATTGAAAAAAATGGGGCACACTTAAGGAGAGCAGGTTGTTATTCTGTTCCCAGTGAGAGTGGTAAATGTGGTCTCATCTTCAGTAAAGTGAGTACTTACTTTTGGTGGGCACTGTGTGGATGTTGACAATAGACCCCTGCCCAAGTCTGTTGGTGAGAGAGGAGGAAACACACTGTAAACACTAATGCAGTAAAAGGTTAATAGTGACATTCACCATGAAAAAAAAACATTGCCATTGCTTTTTTTTTATGCTTTAGCTGAAACATTTGAAAGTGAAAATGACCAGATGGTGTGGAGAGGTGAGCCAAACAGATCAACCCTGCATTACCCTGTAATCAGTCTGAACAACACGCCACTCACCTTTCCTCCTCTCCTTCCAGCAGTTTCTTGTAGGTGGAGATCTCTATGTCCAGGGCCAGCTTGACATTCATGAGCTCCTGGTACTCTCTCAGCTGGCGAGCCATGTCCTGTTTGGCCCTCTGCAGAGCCAGCTCCAGGTCTCTGATGCGAGCCTTGGCATCCTCCACGGCTGCCTCCCCACGATTCTCCGCTTCAGCGATCTGACCCTCCAGGTTGTCACGCTGAAGAAGAATTGCAGTAATAAATGATGTGAGCATTTAACTGACGCCTGTAAATTCGTATGTAGACTATTCGACTCTGTTATGTCTGTTATGTGTTGTTTATTATGATGTCATCATGATGTAAGTTATCATCATGACAAAATTATCTACCTGCGACTGTAAAAATTTCACTCACCTGTGCCTTCACAGCCAGGATTTCATTCTGCAGACGGCTGATCATTCGATTGAGGTCAGATATTTCTCCCTTGATGCTACGCATCTCATTGCCATACTGTTCAGCGTCAGCAGACATCTGGTCAAACTGGTAGCGGCAGACAGCAGGAACAAAGATGGGAGAGTAATAATTAACATGTTTAACAAGAGTCTCCTGTCAAAAAGTCATGCTTTCCTAGTAGATTTATTAACGCTGTCTCACTTTGGAGTTTAAAACGTTTTGTTTTGCTGCAAATCCTGTTCCATTACTAATGACTAAATCCAGAGTCTTATATTTTAGTTCTTTACCTTGTTCTTGTACCAGCTTTCAGCTTCATCACGACTGCGGGCAGCAATATCCTCATACTGAGCCTTAACCTCCGCTACGATCTGACCCATGTTCAGACCACGGGAGTTGTCCATCTGCACCACCACAGATGTCTCCTTCAGGTTTTCCTGCAGCTCCCGCAGCTCCTTTTATAAAATGATAGATAGAATCATAGAATACACAGTCTACAAAACAACACAGGTTCACATACAGTGTATATACAGTATATGCCTCAATTTAATATATCTGAAATGATTTATTTACCTCATCATATAGAGCCTTGAGGAAGGTGAATTCATCAGCAATTTCAGCAACCTTGTCACTCAGCTCCACCTTGGACATATAGCCTGAATCAACATCCTGTAGGGAGTCACAAACATTTTCTTAGTGCTCTTGCATTTTTATGCAACGTAATACAATTTTGAACGTACTATCAGGAATAAGCATGTACACACTATCAAAGACATCGTGACTGCATACCTTTTTGAGTATGACAAACTCCGTCTCTAAGTCATTCCTTTTGTTGATTTCCTGCTCGTACCTGAAACATGCCTCAACATCAGGTCTCTAATCTAAGAAGTATGCAGTTACATATTATTTATACAAATTCCAAATACTGATTACAGACTTAACTAGCAATTCATTCTTTCTCAATACTGGTAGTACCTTGACTTATAGTCGTCAACATTTTTGTGCATGACATCGTTCTCCATGTCAAGCCTGAGTTTTTCATTGTTGAGAGACTCCAGTTGTCTCTCCAGGTTGCTGATGTAGGACTTCAGTAGGGGCTCAACGTTAGAGGACGGTGCTGTCTGACCTTGGATCAGCTTCCATTTGGTTTCCAGCATTTTGTTCTGCTGTTCCAGGAATCTGACCTGTGACACAATGAGTAAGTACCAATGAATTAAAACTGGACTTAACATAATTTAATACAATATATACATATTAGCAGTAATAGCAGATATATAGATCACAGTGCAATCAAAAATATTTGAAACAAAATTCACTTTTAATCAGGAAAGCCTATGGGAAATCGATTCTTACCTTATCAATAAAAGAGGCAAAGCGGTTGTTGAGGCTCTTGATCTGCTCTTTCTCCTGAGTGCGGACGGCTTGGATGGAGGGGTCAATGTCAATGTTCAGTGGGGTGAGCAGGCTCTTGTTTACGGTCACAGCTGTAATCTGGGCTCTTACATCAGTCCCAGTGCTCATTCTGGGGATGGAGTAGGACCCCATGGACAAGCTGCTGAAGCCCCCTGAGGATGCGCGTAGTACCGGGCGGCTGGTTGTCCTGCTCCTGAGACTCATGGTAGTGATGTTTAGAGACTTGATTGACGGAGAGGATCAAGAGGTCAGGCAGTAGTTGAGCTCAGCTGTGGAACTCTTATCGTTTTCGGCATTACTTTATAGGCAGGACTAGGTGTGGTGCCTGATAGTGAAGTTATGTGGCTCCAAAATGTGGGTGAACCAGTATGACACATGCTACCTGTTCTCCCACCTGCCCTATTGTAAAGTATGCTTTGTTTGTGTTGTTAAACGGGATTCCAGGTCCTATCCCCCCATAGCTGCAGGGCAGGCCTGGAATCCAGAAAATGTTTTCTGAAGACCAATTATATATGTAAATTAAAAAGACACCTCACATCAAGAGACACAATCTTTACTGTTAATAAATTAGAGCATTTGTGCAATCAGAATATTTTTCATTGTTTAATTTTCATTATTTCACAATGGTAAGTTATTTATTTATTTAGATGTCCAAATGATATTACAGGTTAATGTACAGTAGATGAGCTGTGAAGGTAAAAAAAAAGTTTTCATTGTATGTTAACTCTAGGATATCCATATCACTCTTGTAGGAAAATGAAACCTAAAATAGGTGCTTCAACTAAAAATCCACCGTGGACGGAACACATTTAGTACTTAACCCCCGCATTACCTGAACTGACAGGAGACGTCATCATTGGTAACAGCTTTAAACAATAAAACTGGTCTGTCCTCTCAAACTTTGCTTTCGTTTCAAACGCTCACCCTTTTGAGACTGGTAGCGTAATCGTGACATTCCCTTAAGAAAACAGCAACAGAGGAATAAATATCCCATGAGATTGTATGTAGGTTTAGTCTGCAGGTTTGGTACGGCTGTCTGTCACCGAAACCGAAGTACCTCTGAACTTCCTTATTGGAGGTAGGTAAAGTTTCGTCTCGTGTACATTTTTTAACAATAAGAAATTAATGACCATTGAAAAAAAATTCATTTTAAACATATTTTAGAATGTTTACATAGACATAATTTTTGTTTTTTTTTCGTGTCAGACATGAAGATAGCTTCGTTCAACGTTCACCGGTTTGGACTGGCAAAAGTCTCAAATCCCGACATCCTGTCAGCTCTGGTCAAGGTAAAATATAGATGGATAACTATATAAACTTTATTAATTACGGTTTATGAAAGGGAAATTGTTTAATCCCACAAAGGAATTTGTGTCATTGGCATTGTTGAGGCACAGTTAATATATAGGGTGGCAAATATCAGTTACTCTACTGTTCATTAGGATGTAGGAGCGTTGTTATAAAATAGTATCCAATTAAAGATCTGTGATAATTACAAGGGTTAAGTTTTGGGAAGCGACAAATAAGTGTACTGTAGTTTAGGTGGTGTACGGAACAGAGAATAAGTGGCGTTATAGTAGATTCTAGTGAAGCTGTCACAGTTCAGTGACATATTACAAATCACGTATTACTCAGAAGGCTAACATGTGTCCTTTCTGGCCTCTTTACCTCACACTTGTACTTGCAATTGGGATCTTTGGTTATGTGTAGATTGTATCCCGATATGACATCATTGTAATTCTGGAGGTGGTGGATGTAAGCGGAGACTCTGTTAAGCTGTTTCTGAATGAACTGAACAGGTTAGTTTACATTTCTCTGAAAGAAGCAAATACTACTGCAGGTGCTTTTTTTAAAAAAAACAACAATACTCTATGCTCATGTTTACTATGTTACGTGTCACAGGGTCAACACAAAGCATCACTATTCTCTGCAGCTCAGTACTCGCCTGGGAAGGAACAGATACAAAGAGCAATTTTTGTTTCTCTACAGGTAACATTGAATCATTTCTGTAATATGTAATGCTTCCTCATAAGCTGCACTAATAGTGATCTTGTCTGACTGGAAGGGATGATGCAGTCAAATTAATTGACTGCTATCAATACGAGGACAACCAAGTCAACGACATGGATGCTTTTGCAAGAGAGCCATATATTCTCCACTTCAAACCACACAACACAGGTCAGCCAGTGGAGCAAGAGCGAATGACTGTATCTATTATATATTATTATTATATATTTGTTCAGTTGTTGTAGACATTGGAACAGTAATTTTCCTGTGACGTCTGTGGTACGTCTGAGTCATGTATGTGGACCTGTTTTTTTTAAAAAGTGAATTAGTCCGATTTAGTTTGTCACGTGAACAAAAGACAGCAAGTTTATCATGTTCCATGAGTCAGTGTCAGTTGGTGGTTTGTTGTGATAGGTGATGTTTTTGTCACAGTGCTGAAGGATATAGTGCTGATCCCAGTCCACACTACACCATCTGACTCAGTGAAAGAGCTGGATGAGCTATATGAGGTTGTCAAGGTGGTCAGAGACAAATGGAAAACTGATGTGAGTTGCACCTGGTAAAGTACTGTATAATCATTGTTCCACCTTAAGTTACTTCACATCATATCAGATGATCACACAAATTAAATGGTATTGATCACATTGTTGTTATGATGCAACTACTTTTTATGGAATTTCTCTGCAATCCTATTTGGAAGTTTTATTGGTACTGAAATGGCTGTGCTTGATTTCCTGTAGAACATAATGATCCTGGGGGACTTCAATGCTGATGGTGCATATGTCACAAAAAAAGGATTAAAGAAGATCCGCATTTGCAGCGACAAGAATTTCCACTGGCTGATTGGTGACAATGTGGACACCACCGCAAATACATCAAATGATCACACCTACGACAGGCAAGTGTAGCCTGCATTATGATGCTTTCAAGAAACTTTCAGAGAAACCAAGAAGAAGTGGAAGGATTATATCTTAATTAATGGAGTTAAAAATATTTCCCAAACAGGATTGTTGTATATGGAGAAGACATGCGGGCTGCCATACTACCAAACTCAGCCAAGCCATTTAATTTTCACCAAGAGTTTGCTATGACAGAAGAAATTGTGAGTTTACGTCTTCATAACTTTACAGCTTTCTCACTGTCTTGTTTTGTGATATCAGTCATTCAGTATATGCATCATTCTGCAGGCCCTGAGAGTAAGCGACCACTACCCTGTTGAGGTAGAATTACGTTGCACTTCTCTCTGGATGACACAGAACAGGAAGCACTGATGATACCCAGAATGCTTCAGTGAACAAAAGTGTCACAGGTAATGGCAAAGTATGCAAATTCATCTATCTTGTCACAAAACATCAAAAACATTTTTGACCCACCAATGACGCCACTGCGATAAAAATAAAATTTAAGTAATAAAAGATAAATGGTTTCCTAATGTACCGTTTAAAGTTATATTTCTTAGAATTTCAAGCCCAGACATTAACACATTCACACCACAGAATGAACACTGCTCTTTCTGTTACTTATTGATTATGTTGTTGAATGAAAAATACACTTATAAAGTGGGGGTGTCCTTTCCACTGACAGTGTTAACACAGTTTGTCTGTTAAACTACCAGTTTTATGTATTTTTATGTGTTTTTTCTACTTGCAGAGAGTTTGCAGATTGACATACTGAGAATGCAGAAGGAAAATCTCCTGCTAGTGCGAGAAAAATTGAAACTTCAGATCGCCTTATTAAAAAGGAAACTTGCTAAAATGGACATGGAAGAATAAATAGTTGATCTACTGGTTTAGCTCAGGCTTTTTACAGCAAAAGTAAACAAAGAAAGGTATGGTCATATATTTTCTCTTAGACTGTTTTCATAAGGTAAATAATGACTCAGCATGGCTTTTCTACAAAGATTAGGTCATTTTGCGACTAATTGTGGATGTTTTGTATCTGTGGTCATTTTGCATGTCTTTGTGGTCATTATAAGGAAAAGGGCTGTTCATTTTCAAATAAAAGAATAAAACCATATAAATATAGATATATATATATATATACGAGTGAGAACACGTAGGCGAGTGGGGAACATGTTATTGTTCTGATAGTGAGAAGATCCGCCCCATTTACCTCTGATTGGCTTAGCCTCATGTTCAGTTTTTACCCCAGCCAATTATCACTCTTCATAAACCCAAACAAGGAAGACGCTGGTTACTAACCAATCAGATGCAGGACAGGAACGGCTCTTCGTCCACTCGCTTTAGGCTAGAGTAAAGGGTTTGACTAGTGCGGACCCAAAAATTTTGTAAACAACTGCAGAAGAGGGGACTGTCAGCCAGCTTTCACAGCGTCGACCCTGTAAACTCGGACGTTACACCAAATCATCGATATCCTGTCCAGTAGACAGGCCGTCTCAATGCATTACAGAGGCCCGCAAACACCGAGGAGATCATGGATGTGTACGATCTGTTTAGTAGTTGCAAAAAGGGCGACACTTCTAGAGTCAGGTAACCAGCTGACGCTCGACTGATATTTTGTTTTTTCTCTGATGTGTCTGAAAGCTAGCATAATATCAGCATACTTTCCGTGTTTGCAATTAGCTTTGTGTGATTCTCTTTAGAAACTCACACATCTAACCTGAACTTCAGGTTTGCAGCTGAACACAAGGTTAGCTGCATCCGTTTGCACGGAAGCAAGCAAGAGGTAAACAGTGAACGCTGGGTTGCTAACATTAGCTTCGATGACCTAGCTGGTAACTTAAGACAGTGCTTGCAAGTCAGCTCCTCTGTTTCCAGATGCAACGCAGGTACTAGCAGCTGAATAACAGGAAAATATGTGGAGTACTCTGAACTGGTGTCGGACCATAACTCAGCTTTGGGAACGACGCTGAAGTTAGCTTTCTATTCGAAGCGGTGGGTGGGAGGCTAACTTCAGTGTCAACTTGAGACAGACTGGAGTATCCTGCAGTACCCAGCTAGATCCAAACAAGTCGGTGCAGCGCAGGGGCAATCATACACCCAACATTTTGAAACCATACTAATGCTATGCTATGTTATGCTAATCAATAGTGTTGACATGCCATGCATGCCAACAGGGTGGTATCGTGAAGGGTAGACAACAAGTAAAATCATAATTGCAGTGTTGAACAGTGTTTATTGCACATCACAGATTGTCCACATATCATCCAGGCTTAGTAAATAATCCTTATTTGTATGCAATATTCCACAGACATGACATTTATACAAGCATGTGTCTGTGGGATACACCCAGGTGAATTTACTCCGGGTGTTTTGACTTTTTGATAATGTTGTTGCTTATGTTGATTGTTACACATCAGTATCTTGGTTTATTTATTGAGACTATGACAACTGTGGTGCACCTCTGTAACCACATCCTTACTTGTGTCTTCTCTTTTCTCTCAGATACCTTGTTGAGCAAAGAGATGTGGACCTCAATGTGAGAGATAAATGGGACAGCACCCCGTTGTAAGTGCTGTTCTGGGCAAGACATGCAATCTTGTGGTCAACACCATGTAATTATCCTGCCTTAAAATATTAACATGTTTATTCTTCAGGTATTATGCCTGTCTCTGTGGTCATGAGGAGCTGGTCCAGTACCTGTTGGCTCGTGGTAAGGCTTGTAACGTTAATACCGGGAATGTATGCTGTGCAATGCACTGAAACTAGCATGATCTGTTTCCCTCTTTGCTTTCAGGTGCCAAGTGTGAAGCCAACACATTCGATGGCGAGAGGTGCATGTACTGCTCCCTGAATGATTCTGTTCGACACCTGCTCAAAGATTACAAGTGTGTCAGTGTACGCGCAATGCAGCGGGATGATTTTAACTACTTCCTGCACATGTAAGGATCAATCAGTCAGTCAGTCAGTCAATCAGTCAGCCAGTCAGTCAGTCAATTAATGTTTACATGCTTTTTGCCTCAGGTTACTGGAGCAGGGTCAACACAGTGACGTGAAATTTCTGGTTCATGGACAAACATTTCTGGCCCACCGCTGTGTTCTTAGTGCTCGTTCTGAGTACTTTACTGAAATGTTTGCAAGCAAGTGGAAGGGGAAAACCCTGATAACTCTCAAGCACCCTTTGGTACATAAATGTCTAGTCTGGATGCTTCATTCTGGGCTTCTGTGTGTTGTCCACTTTGTTGTCATAGTATATGTCTGTTTTGATTTCAGATCAACCCTGCAGCCTTCGGAGCCATCCTACAATATTTCTATACAGGTTGGTTTGCACAAGAGTGATAAATATTCTGGCTTTGTGGTTAAAAAATGTGCAGGAAATTCAGTCTGACCTAGTACTTAACATGTCAATAATAAATCTTAATTTTAATGGAGATTCTGACCACTAGTGTCACTATGGGACCTTGTTTTATCAGTGTGTCCCCATTTTACACATTGACAAAACAATTAAAAATGAAAGATATCTGTGACAATATACAATTTTTCTAAACTAAAATGTTCTTTTTTTAAATAAAAATATTAAAAAAGCAACATACACATAATAAACAGTAAAACAGATAAGCCATTTCTGACTTATAAAAAAAAGTGTATTTTCCTCTGTGTTACAGGAAGAATGGATATTGATATAAGCCTTGCGGAGGACTGCAGACGACTTGCTAAACAGTGCAAGCTGACAGATTTCATGGAGGTGTTGGAAAGTAAATGTAAACAAGTGTATGACTTTGGTAAGACAGTACTCTGTTTGTTCACATTTACACTAGGACTATGTGTGTTATCACTGCAATACACTTTTTCAGAGTGCCTTCGAGTCCCCTAACACATTGTAATCGTAATGCTTTGTTAAACTCTGTAGTGTCCAGCAAGCCAGGAATATGTGTGAAAGTCCTGACCCTGGAGGCTCACAGTTGTGAGCTTCCAGAGGAGATGGCTCAATTAGCAGACTGTGCGCTGCCCAGTGAACTAAGAGTAAGAACATGTTACAAAAATCAATCAATGACAAGCCTTAATACTAATGGCTGCTAGCATTTGTCATCTTTAACAACCCTTTGTTGGTTATTCTCTGTTAGGTTGGATTTGGGGAACTTCCGTTTAACAGAGTTGACAGATTCCCTACGCATCCTGACATCTGTTTCAGAGTGGAGGGTTATAATTTCTTGTGTCACAAGGTAAGAACTTCAAAGGTCACATTCCTCAGAAATACCTTGCACAGGTTATGTCACTTAAAAGGGAACACCAGAGTCTCATTGTCTGTCCATTCATGCATCTGTCTCCAGGCCTTTTTCTGTGGGCGTAGTGATTACTTTAAAGCCTTACTGGAGGACCATTTCAGCGAGGGAGAGCAGCTGCAGTCCCAGCCCAGCACCCCAGTGATAACTTTACACAACATCGCCCATGACGTCTTTATTCATGTCATGTATTACATTTACACTGATTCCACAGAGGTGGGTGCACGTTTGGTTCTGAAGTTTGTGTTTTGTGTAACTGTGCATCAAAACTCAGTCAGACACCCGTCTCACCGTGACAAGTGCGCTCCTATAACTAACGGTCTAAATATTTAAACATTTCCATGTTCCTTGACTGTGTACTTAGAGATCGCACACGATGCAGACTGTAACTGTAACGGTTGCCACGCTCATCTTGTGACAATGCAGTGGAGCAAGTGAATGCATACATACTGTATATGTATGTGTTTTTAAACTATATATCCATCCATCCACACAAACACATACACACATATATAAGAGAAGTTTAAGAGATGAGACTTTTTATACTGGATTTGTTTCATTGTTTGACCCCTGACCTGTGCTTTTTGTCCAGCTAATTGCAGAGAATGTGTTTGACGTGCTGTGTGTAGCTGACATGTATCTGCTGCCGGGGCTGAAGCGTCTGTGTGGGAAAACGCTTGCCAAGACTTTATGTGAAGACAACGTCCTGTACATGTGGAAGACAGCCAAGCTTTTCCGTCTCTCCCGTCTGGAGGATCAGTGCACAGAGTTCATGGCCAAGATTATTGAGCGAGTAGGTGTCTGCGTCTGTGAAGACACTAAATTCAGGATTCAAGATTCAATACTTTATTGCCATTACGAACAAGTCATTAGGGATTTGTTTGGTGGGACTAGTGCAATTACAAAACTTTCACACATTATACACACATTCATCTGACATTAACACAATGGGAAAATACTGTATGTTTAGTTCAGATCAAGGTCGAGAGTGTTGAGTAATCGGACAGCACAAGGATATGTACTGTTCTGGAATCCTTAAGTCCTTGTTTTGATGCTCCTCAGTCTCTTGTGAGAGGGCAGAGGGATAAAAAGACAATTTGCAGTATGGGACTGGTCTGTTAGAATCTTGTGTCCCTTTCGCTTTTGTCTGGACTCATAGATGTCAGGCATGTTAGTTCACGTCTAATTACCTTTGACGCTGTTCGTACCATAGAGGTAAGCTGTCTTTTTTCCTCTGCAGTGAGACTCCCAAACCAGACTGTGATACCAAAAGTCAACACACTCTACACAGCTGCTTGATAGAAATTAAAAAGTCCATGACCAGATACCCCCACCTTTTTAGTTGCCCAAGAATCTATAACTTTCAACCTGCTGCACCTGGATGTTGTTGATTTCTATTGGTACAAGAGTTTTTTGGTTTTTACGATAGTCTACCAGAAGCTCTTTGGTTTTACTAACAAATACATCCTTGTGTCCTGTACATGTACAAATATTGATCTTTATATGATGTTTGCATACGCCTCACTTATTTGCATGTACTAATCTGTACCTGTCTGTCTGTCAGCTGGTGGAGCGAGCTGAGTTTGCTGAGATCGTCAAAGAGGACGCTGCATCGTTGGAGGAGCGACATGAGACTGACTCGGTCCCATTAGTGGATGACATCCGCTACCACATTGCCAGCAATGTGCAGACATACAGCGCTATTGAAGAGGCTAATCAGAAGCTGGAGGCCTTGGAGGAGCTGCTGTCCAGCATTAATATTAACTGTTAAAAGATCAGGAGGTTTTTTTTTAAAGTTTTTTGGCAGGGGAAAATAGGTGGAGGTATTTATTTCTGGTGAGGGGAAAAAAGCAGGTTTGTAGGTTTCATTTTGTTCCCAGCTAAATGTACTGAATATATATTTTGGAAAGAGCTGCTTCTTATGTTACAAGGACATATCCAGAGAAAGCTGTTTGTCTTGACTGGTGACAGTTTAAACAAAATATAAATATTATATTTAAAATAAAATTGATATAACAGAGTATTACTCTGTTGTAATGTTTGTCAAGGTGCATAGAGGAAAAGTGCGTATTGTTAATTATATGCATGAATATATTTTAGGCATGACTCGTAGCTGTAGTTTAGTTTGTTATTTAGCATTTTCAAAATGTGGTTTGACTTCAGCACAGTTACAGGCCTTGTAATGAAACCTGATGCTTTGTAATGAAATGAGATATTATTAAATATGTCCATGCCATGCATTTTAGAAATACTGATAATGAGACAAGATAAAAATTCTTACCGATCATGGTTCAAGAGTGTCAGAGAATCAGGTCCAGGCAATTGGAGATCATACATGTGAAACACGTTCTCACCTGCTGGAAACATTCTGTTTGGAGAGGGGAGGGGCCTGGGAGAGCATGCCAGAGAAATCATAAGACCATCATCAGTATGCCCACTCGCTCAAGACACATTTGCTAAAGCTGACATGACTTTGACTTTAGTCAAAGTTAATTTAGCATCTGCTTCATTTAATTTCGACTATTATTTTGAAATTCTGTCTTTTATACTGTATTCGATGCACAGACACAGTTAATGTGTTGAACTGCTGATTTTATTTTGGTTTGCTGGAGTTACTATTACTTTTCCACCAATGTCATTCATGAAGTGTGAATATTTGTGCTAACTCCTGACTTGTGTTCATTTAAATGATAGATATATCTCTTGGTGCCTTGTGTAACTGCGTAGCTTCAGTGTGTCCACCATAAAACAAAGCTCTTGCTAATCTGTTTGCATGTAAACAACAAGTATTACAAGATTGTCGCTAATCTTGCAGCCACATGCTTCTTGAAGATAAAGGGATTTACTCCTTTGGTTTGACAATTAAAAATAATTTGTGGTTTTAAGTGAACTGTCGCAGCAAGTGTTGAATGAATTTCCATAAAATGATGTTCAGCTGTTCACATGTCTCCTAGGAATTCAAATAATCTGGATTACCCTTCATTTTGTCATCTTGCGCCATTGTCTGGTGAAACAATTTGTGTCCATTACTTGGGAAAATATGAGTAGTATAGTAGTTGTAGTATACAGTACGCTTTTATTCTGTGATTTAGAACAAACTATGGTATAGTACAGTTTTTTTAGTTTGGGTATTAATATATGGTATTTGTTACTATAATAATTTCTTCAATTAAATCATAGTTTATATTATTAAAACCACATTTCAACAAATTGTCACACCTCATTTTATTTTTATATATTTATTTGACCTTTATGTAACCAGTTAAATCAATTGAGAACTAATTCTCATTTTCAATGCTAATGGGCAGCACAGAGACAGAGCAAGTAGCAAAAAAAAAGTACATCCACAACAATCAACACGACACCAGACAATGCATACCAGTGCCATAGACAGAGATGAGATACAATGCATGCATGACATGATACAGTCAGGTCTAAGCAGCAACACATACATAAAGACAGTTTCTTAGTTTGTCCTCTGACATGCATTGGCTACTATGGCACCTTATATAGACAGGTGTGTGCTTTTCCAAATCATGTCCAATCAACTGAATTTACCACAGGTGGTCTCCAGCCAAGCTATAGAGACTGGAGGATGATCAGTGGAAACAGGATGCATGTCATGGCAAAGGCTGTGAATACTTATGTACATGTTATATTTATTTATATATTTATATAGTTTGGTTGTTTTTTAGTAATTTGGCAATGAATTTAATTTTTTTGCACTTTATTATTATAGGGTATTGTGTGTAGAATTTTGAGGGAAAATATTATTTAATCCATTTTGGAATAAGGCTGTAAATAATAAAATATGTACTCCGTAATCTTTAATATAGACTATTAATTAAATATGTCATCATTATAGGTAAGGTGCACCCTTGGTGACAGTCACACTTCAATATCAAGTTCAGGAAGTCACCTAAAGATGGCGCCACTTCCGAGTTTATAATCAGCGTGGCTGTGGTTGCCTGGTAAAAGAATAGCTGGTCAGTAGAGGAAACACAGCTTTTCATGCATTGTGGGAAACAAATAAATCCTTCATCCAGGGCCCTGAACTCATGGGAAAAGTTTCTGAATGGGGCTGTTTGACCGTTGTCCATTTTTCACATCACTCGTTCATCACAAGCTGACAAGGGTGTGCTGAAGGTCAGCAAATAGTGAGGCACTGTTACATCTTTGCACTGATTTAAATATGTGCATAAGTTTGCGTCACTGGCCTTTTTCCATAGTTTACAACTGCTCGCTCTATCAGTCTTTTTTCAAAGAGTCTTTGAGGCAAAGACAAAGCCATGTGTCACCTTAATGGAGCCCTGATGTTCTGAATAGCATGTAAGCCCCACTGTTAGGACACATTACAGTGCAGTGTGACTGGAACTGTGAGACCATCCATTTGGTCAACAAAAAACAAAAAATCTTGGCCTCCAGGCGAATATCTTACATGGACAAAGACAGGAATAAACAGCGCAATTAATTATTACCCCAGCAAGCTTCTCTTACTAACGTTGTTGAAAATAAGGTCTGTCTGTGTTCACTTTAGGGTTTGTTTAGGGTTTTTTGCACTTGACAAAATAAATGCACAGTCAGTTGACTATATTTTGTTACCGGATTCTTCACAGCAGTTGTGGGAGAAGGGTGCACATACTTCCATTGTTTGTGTACAAGCAGCCAATACCAAGAAATTAATTATCTACCCACAAAAGGTTTACTGTCTAGCAGGGAAAGCAACGCCTATGTTTACTCTTGTCAAAGGGCAGAGCACTTACCAAGCAAACAGACAGAATGAGCATAATAAGGTAATCGCTGTGAGACTGAAATAAACAAATCCACATAATCATTAAAACCAAAGTATATGAAAAAACATTACAAATTACATTGATGATTAGGACTGAATGAAAGCTCATTTCATGAATGCCTTTTACAGTCCAGAAAATGAAATCCACTGATTGTCTAACTCAATTGAATGAGAAAAAGACAAGACAAAGGACAAAGGGACGCAAGGCGAATGTGCAATGCTCTGTGCATAATGGATCTTATAGTGTGTGTCTAAGATATAGCCTGATTCCAAATGACATCTGTTTGATTTTTGTTATAGTCTGTAAGGGACAGACCCGCACATTTGTGACCTAATGACCCTGACAACTGCTATGTCCTGTCAGGCGACAGAAGACACAACTCACTGCTGCCTCCTAATTTGCTATTAGTTAGGAATTACCGCAAACGAAGATGAGAGAGAGGTGAGCCTATACTTAGCCAGAGCCTGACGTGGAACGTGTTGTTGTATACCTCACTTTAAAATGGCCATAACTGTACATATAAGATTAAAAAACAGACTTTATATAAGTACAAATATATATTGTTTATTTTAGTTGATGTAATAGTTTGCCACTACTGAAAGTCTTTGTTTAAATTTCATTACACGGTATAAGGACTTTGGTCAGTGTAGTCTTGTCCCCGCCAGGTCTTATGTAAGAGTAAACAATACACACACACCAATATGCACTTACTAACAACAGACTCCTACAAAGAAAATGTCTTTAAGAGAAACGCAGGTGGACACGTTCCCCATTTGTTTCCACTGTCAAGTCATGTAAATACCAGGCCAAGGATGCCTATAACAATCTATAGACACTGAACGCTGCTCAGGCTTATCAAAGGCTAGTGTTGTTTATCTCCTGGCTCTGCAAGGAGGCTCCTCTTGGAAGTGTGTAAGTGTCAGATGCTTGCACTTAACATAGTCACGGTAATATGGGATTAAGCCTCATATGCTCTCTTGAAGTATTAGCAGCCGGGTTGCAGACAAGCAAGTGAGCAGTGGTCTTATTAGTCAGCTTTGACAAAGACAGCGCACTCTCTGAGAAAGCTGAGTAAATATATCTGGCCTTAGTCCACACAAATCCCGAACACATCTCGAGCACAGGTAATCCCACTGTTTTTATTTATCAAATAAATATCCAGGAGTTCATGAAAGACATCATCATAACTGTGTGTATACCGCAAGATAAAGCTCCCGCTCCCGAGGTCACAAAGGTGCCAGGTGAGAACACGGCCAGCTCTGCAGAGATACAACCAGTGTCTGCATGTGAGATGGGATTAAACTGTTACCATGTGACTGGTCTGTCCTTAGACGTGCACCTAACAAAAGAAAGGCTAAAGCTGTGCAGGACAACAACACACAAAATGTAGACACGTAGTTATCAGCAGCAGCAGCAGCAGCAGAATTTCCCCTGACAGTTATGAACTGTTATGAACATTTCATCAAGTTTTACCAACAATGCAGATCCAATTAATGAAAAAGAAACAATTCTTCTAATATTGTCATTGTGTCTCTCACAATTGTTATAATGCACCAAAGTTGCTCTAACTGCCAATGTCACTGTTATTATTATGAATATGACTCTGTGGTGAGATGTCCTCAGACACGCAGATAACCTTTGGCCTGGGACATGTGACCTGAAGCCTTTAGCCTGTGGCCCCTCGATCATAAATACCAATAGTTCTTCCAAGATGCCTGACTTGTGTGATTGGTGTGATTCTGCCTCATGCAAATACAACAGACAGATTTTCCCTTGCAAGAAATCCAAATGCCTTACGAGGTTTATGTCAGTACCATGGTGAAACACTACAATGGTACTATGTAAGATTGAAGTGGGGGTCTGTAATTTGATTCAACAGTGGCCCACTTTTTATCGCTTATTAGAAACTAAAAACCTGACAAGCCTAACAAATTACCGAGGTTACTAATTTACTCATATTATTGTACTTATCAGCTGTGATAAATTAGAATATGATAAACTGACAATCAATGGAACTTCCAACTACAACAACAAGGCGCCATTTATAAATGATTCTATTGTGTAATTGGTTGTATTGTTAATGTTTGATACATAGTTATGCTTTAGAAATCAACCCTTGATGTGGAAAAAAAAAGAAAGAGGAGAATCCAACAAAGAAGCTTGAGTAAATACTGTTTTGGTTATAAATAAAACCCCTGCAGCTTTGGCCTTTGAACGCAGCTTCCTGATAAGCGATAAGAACATGTTCCTAGTTACTGTTTTGCCATTTTTTAAGGGTTACTTTGATGCATTCAGGGACATCACGGCTTCGCATTGACATGTGATGGTGTGGGGCAAATATAAATATGTTTATTGTTTCCTGAGGACTCAGGAAACAATAAACCTGAGGACTCAAGTGCACCGTCCCTGTCTATATCCACAGGTCGTCCACTGCATGAATGAATGAATGTCTGTTGGCTGCAGAAGCAGATCTGATGAACTAAGATGTTAACAGCTTATATCTTTCATTTACTGCTACATACTTAACCTACATCTCCTGTGTCCACCCTGTCTAGTATCATTAATTGACATGTGTCACCTAGTAACCCCAATCCACTCATTATTAAAAACACAGTTTGCAGATTAGGAACGAAACATCATAGGCTTCCATATATATATATATACGCACACACACACACACACACACACACACACACGCGCACACACACACACACACGCGCACACACACACACACACACACACACATACATACATACATACATACATACATACATGCATACATATACCTACCTACTTTTTGACTGTTTACATGCTATTGTGAAATGTGACCTCCATATTTTTTTCCACGAGAAAAATATGAATAGACAGAAATATGACTGGGACATGTGTCTGTGTGTGATTAGATATTTAACTGTGAAAGACCCAAATATGACTCTATCAGGCTTTAACTGACTCTTCGATACCAGCCTTTGTCCGCACTGTGAGCTCTGCGACCAGCAGTGCAGACATTTTTACCTTATTAGGCATTGTTATAAGATGATACTGTACAACTGTTTACATTTCCCAGATAACAGACCACGTGTCAGGACAGAACGGGAGCAGTGATTCAACATTTCTGCATCAACGAACACAAAACCGACCACTCAACAACACAGTCTTCCTCTCCTTCTAACATGTCCTTGAGTGTGTGCGTGCCAGTGTCTGCGTGTATGTTTGTGTACTTGTGACACACACGCACACACATGAGCGCGCGCGCGCGCCCCCCACCGTTTGACTGCCTGTGTTTTAATCGGCAAGGCATTAGTCAGTAGCGGGAAGTGGAAATTTACAGTGTCCCACGTTGGTACC
Organism: Trinectes maculatus; assembly: GCA_016785345.1. Lineage (NCBI taxonomy): Eukaryota > Metazoa > Chordata > Actinopteri > Pleuronectiformes > Achiridae > Trinectes > Trinectes maculatus. Next base: position 173,179 of record JAFBJQ010001323.1, read on the forward strand.
TGAGTTGTCGGTCACAGCGCGGCGCTGTCCAATCGCCACCTCGGATTTAATTGTCTTTAGTCAGGGGGTGGGCCCTGCTGTCACAACCACTTCGGGTGGCCGGTGTCCACATAAAGGCTTTCAGTATAGAGGAATGGTGACAGCTAAGACCGAGGACCGCTATACAGAACCGCAGCCATGAAGGAAATGTAAGTTTTCTCATTTGCTTTACCGGAAAGGACATTTGATTTTAATGTTGTGGATGTGTTCATTTATTTTTTTCACACAGTTTTTGCGGGGAAACTAGGGCTATCAATTGGTAATTGATAAATAATTATTTTTTTGAAGATTTGGGTTGTGTGTTGAAAAGTAAAATAATTGGTTGATGCAGACCTGCATAGTGAATCCACTTGTTTTGTTTTGGAAGGCAGGATAGTAGAAATAAATAAATGGAATCGAGTTCAGTGGGCTGCGTTGACTCGCCACACTTTTCATCTGAGATCACCATGTGCTACTGATACCCTCTCATCACTGTTGGGTGTAGCCCATCTGAGGCATAAGATAAATATTGACAAAAAAGATAGCGGCAGTAATGTCAGCTGAGCAGCTACTTTAACATAACTAATGTGTTTACATATTTTTATGTGATTGCATTTCAGGGTTTAAAGCATGAGGACAGTTTATTTCTGTGATCTATGTGAATCTATGTGTCCAGGTGACAGCACTTAGGCTGTAGGAAGAGGAGGAACGGGGATAAAAGGGAGACAGGATGAGAAGCAGAGTGGGCAAGAAGTGATCCAGTTATGTAAGGAGGTCTGAGAATGGAGTGGTTGACTTGTCATGCATAACAGGAAGAGGGAGAGAAAAAAAATCCTCGAAAATGATGGGAGGCAGTGCACACTGGGGGGATGGAAGGGCTGTGCTTCAATCGTTCATTAAAAGAGGAGACACATAGTTCCCAGTATGATTGCAATTTGCAGATATGCTGTAATGGTTGTGATGTAGACTTAAGTTGCTTTACAAAAAAAAGTGTGTGTTTTGGGGTATGTTTTTATATCTATCTACAACAGTTCTTTCAGCATAAACAAAAATGTAACCTTTGGGTAAAACTGAGTGTTGACACTTTTCTGGAAAAACTGCTCTTTATACTATAATGCTAACAATAAAAAAAGTGTTCCCTTAAAAGTTAAGCGGAACTGTGTAAAAGCTGCTCTAAACTCTTAAAGTGATCTTCTCCACTAGGATTACTAGTGGCCGTACTGAGTACAATTAATTATAGCTTTTCCCATTGTCCTTCTGATGTTCTTTATCGTATGCCAACTGGAAGCTTAAATCACATTCAGTCTTAACATGTCTTGCATAGCTATTCCCGTCCTATTAGGGTTTCTTTTTGGCTCATGCTGTGATATAGGATACCTCGGTCAGTAATGACAAATCCGGTCGTACTTGGAAGGACGGTTTACCGTGTAAACACTTTGTGATCTGAAAGTTGTCATATCTTGTTATAAGCAGCTTTTGCTCTGGGAATATGGCCGGATGTAATCTGCTTAATATTCTGCTCTAAATATGGCCCCTTTGTTGATACCGTGGCATAAGAGAAAGCTGTAAGAAAAACTTTCCAGCAGGTTCAGGCCAGGTCCTACAGACCTGCATCATGTCCAAACATTCCCTTCCTTTTCCTTCAGTGACAATGTGCCCCCCACCGAGCAGAGAAATCCACCCAGAGAACATAGAGTGGAGCAGCACTGCATCAAAAAACTGATGAAAACACTGACTTTGAATATAAAGATGCAGGCAGCAGATACCTTAGATGCAGTTTTTTTTATATAAAATATAACATCTACAGATATTTTTACATAAAACCAAAAATATCTTTCATACTACAAGGCTTTAGACATACGTTTGTGTCTATTTCTTCTATTCTTTTTTATTTGGCCTATTTCTTGACATGAATCCACTCCTCCTAACACTTCTTCAGGATGAATGACCTCCGTGCATCAGTCTTTCAGATTAGCAAGATTAGCAGCACAGTACTGTATATCATGTACACAAGCTGTGATGCAATCAGGAGACAGCATTATCTCCCTAATACCGTCCCTCTCTATCTGTTCCTTATCCCTCTCACCTCTGTCTCTCTCTCTCTCTCTCTCTGTCCCTCTTCATCAATGTGTCCTTTTTCTGTGCTGCTGTCTACAGCATGGCACAAAAGGAGAAGCTCCAATGCCTGAAGGACTTTCATAAGGACACCCTGAAACCTTCACCGGGGAAGAGCCCAGGCACTCGGCCTGAGGATGAGGCAGAGGGCAAGGTTCCTCAGCGGGAGAAGTGGTCCAGTAAGCTCGACTTTGTCCTGTCTGTCGCCGGAGGCTTCGTCGGATTAGGAAACGTCTGGCGGTTCCCTTACCTTTGCTATAAAAATGGTGGAGGCAAGTAAAAGCTACACAACAGATACCAGAGCTAAAACATGATAGGATGAGATGACTCAAACCTAATTCCCGTGTCCATCTTCCAGGGGCGTTTCTCATTCCTTACTTCATCTTCCTGTTTGGGGGAGGCCTGCCTGTGTTCTTCCTGGAGGTTGCCTTGGGTCAGTACACGTCTGAAGGAGGGATCACCTGCTGGGCTAAGCTCTGCCCCATCTTCACTGGTCAGTGCATACAGAGAGGGTCCGTGTTACAATATATACCCCCTATATACCCTACTAATTTCTAATTCCTGGGTCAACTTCAGGTATAGCCCATGTACACGCACACACATTGATATAAAAAAATAAATAAATAAAGTGCAAGCGTGCTTGAAACGCAATCCACATAATATAGTCGTCCTCAGACTGCAGAGCTGGTTTGTATAATAGATCTTGGTTGCCGTGGAAACAGACAAGCAATAAATAAATAAATAAATCAAGTTGCTTAGCAATGGATGCAATCGCGTGCAGCTGGTTCGTTGATGCAGATCTGCAGAGTGAATCCACTTGTTTTGTTTTAGAAGACACGATACTAGAAGTAAATAAATTGAATCGAGTTCAGTACATTGGCTCGCCACGCTCCTGATCTGAGATCACCATGTGCTACTGATACCATCACTTTTGGGTGTAGCCCTTCTGAGGCAACGAGCAACCCCAGTGACCCCCCTCCCCGTCCCTTTTCGCCACCCCCATGCTCATGTTGACACGAGGAACACCGATTGACTTCGCTATTAAAGGATCGCTAAGGCCCCTTGCTGTCAGTCTATCTTCTGCAGTGACTCACCCAGCAGTGAAAGTGCAACCACAGATCCACCTGATTGTCCTTCCTGCCCTTATGTGTTTGTGTTAAATCATTCAGTAAATTCATTCATAACTTTATACAATACATACCGACTAGCTGTCAACTACACACACGTACACATACTCAAAATATTCTTAAATGAATGTAAAAATACTCCAAAGCATGAAGAGTGCCGGGAATTTTTGTGTCCGTGTTTATGACAAAGTCATTCAGGAATAGCATAACACTGAGGACATAGTAATATTCGATAGCAGTCAGAGGGGAAAAGCTTAGAAGCTTTTTATATCTCACATAAGCAGTTCGGTTATATCTAAATATAGTCCTTAAAGAGTAATTTAACAGCATGAGTGCACCATAGAGTGCACTCTGTTACCCACACCTATACCACACCCCATAATGACGCCACAGTGTTCAGACACAACTGCTCGTGGTTGCAGCATGAGCAAGATTTTCAGTGACTATTAGTGACTATTAGTGACTATCCATATTTTTTCCCACAGTGACTCACAGGTACACTTATTCTATGTGTAAATAAGCAGCTGTGTCCATCTGCTCCCCTCATTGCTCTAAGCGCTGGTGTTGTCATTTTGATGGGACACTTATAACTGGTTGAAGGGAAAGGACCAGACAAATGCCGTTTGTTCCACCAAGCAGGAGGCAATCGTCAATATGGCAGCTTTTGTACACAAACGTGTACATTTTTGTCCAATGTGACTTTTCAAAAGACTAGAATTCATAGTGTTTGGTGAGATCTTCAGCTGATGTTGCCATCTGCCCTCTCCTCTTTATCTCCAGGTATCGGCTACGCCTCTGTTGTGATCGTGTCTCTACTAAACATCTACTACATCGTGATCTTGGCCTGGGGCCTCTACTACCTGTTTCACTGCTTTCAGCCCGAGCTCCCGTGGGCGAAATGCAAACAGCCCTGGAACACAGAGCACTGTGTGGAGGACACAGTCCGCAAGAACAAGACCCTTTGGCTGGCAGCCAATGTTACTAACTTCACCTCCCCTGTTACAGAGTTCTGGGAGTGAGTATTCACTGGTGACATGTTTAATTGCTACGCACGCACGCGCGCGCACACACACACACACACACACCCGAAAGCAGGGATGAAACACTGCCATGTGTTTAAACATGCAAGGCCACAGTTTACTTTTATAAAGCACTTAATGTTCTCTGCTAGTTTATTATAAAGCATTAAACCAAACCAAAAAGAAATGGCTGCAGGAAATACTTGTTTAGTCAAATTAATTTGGTGACAATTTGTCACACCAAATAGCAGAAAAGTGTTTACACAGATTAGATTAGATTTAATTTATTCATCCCACAACGGGGAAATTTACATGTTTCAGTAGCAGACAGAAAGAAAGAAATACCTTCCAGGAAAAAGTAAAGTACACACTGCCTTAGATGATCTGGCTTCAAAGTGTTTCCCTCATAATCATCTCAGTATTTGATGCATTTAATACAGGTTGAGAACAGCAGTGAAAGGCTGCTCAATGTGCTTATGTGATTTTCTTTTACTTTTATTGTCCTAATCAGTCTCTTATGGTTCCTGTCCACCTGCGCTTTTGGAGTGTATTTGAAAATGTGCAGTCACAAAACCTGTGCCTCTGTATTTTGTGTAGACACAATGTCCTTAGCATCTCCACTGGGATTGAGGACATTGGGCCCCTGAAGTGGGACCTGGCCCTGTGTCTCCTAGCAGTGTGGGTTATCTGCTTCTTCTGCATCTGGAAAGGAGTCAAGTCAACTGGGAAAGTGAGTACACATCCTGTACTCGCCGTGTCACCAGGATGCTGTGGGCTTCTGCTCTTTACCCCAACAAGCTAGTGACAAAACACTGTTGCTCAGAGAAAACCCACACGCTTGGAAACAAGGTTGATTTAGAGACACAAGTCTCTGTGCTGCCCTGGAAGTTCCTTCTTGGCCAGACTCTCTGTCGGCTGTAAACAGTTGACTGCTGCTCCTCAGCCTTCTCTCTCTGTTTCTTTTAGAAGGACAGAAACTGGTGCTTAGTCTTAGTGTGTTCACTTCCGTCCACACACTTGCTATTTTTGAGTGTGTTCAGTGTGACAAGTATGACAATTAGCAGTTCAATGGAAGCACCTAGTTGGTGCACTGAAAAGGTTGATGCCATCTCGACTACATAGTGGAACCACCGACTTGTCTGTAAATTCATGCAAATGTCCACATTGAGATCTGATTGAGACCCGCCCACTTTCCGTGAAGCTGCATTATTGCGTTCATCCTCACACCATCCACAAGGGTTTTGCTGCGTGTGTGTTTGGCCAGTGTTTGTTCACATGCAATTAAAAATCCAAAAGTCGTAAAAATCCAGAAGTCGTTTTACCAGTTGAATTACAATAAAGAGCAACTCCACTGCATTTACATATGTACTTTTTGATCATAACCCAATCAGCCAAAATTAATGCAAATGCAATGTGTAAACAAGGTAACTGTTGACAAAAACAGTATTCCATTCATCAGCATTTTATTCATTAATTCCTTTGTCTTAACCAGGTAGTGTACATAACAGCGACTTTCCCATTTGTGATGCTGATCGTGCTGTTGGTTCGTGGCGTGACGTTACCCGGGGCAGCTGAAGGGATTAAGTTTTACCTTTACCCCAATCTGAGCCGCCTACAGGACCCAGAGGTACTACTGGGTTATTTTTCACTATTACAGCTCTAAACTCCAATGCCACTCCCCATTATATGTTTTACTTGTAATAAGAGAAACTGAGAAGACTGGAAAGCGATTATTCTCATTAATAGTCAAGATTAAGCTAAATAACTGTTCTGTAGATGCATAATTTTCGAGAGAAAAATATTTATTACAGACTTAATTAAAGTTTTGCCAATCATTTAAACATTTGTTAAAATGAAAATCACGAGATGATCATGATAAAGGTCCCTAAAGCAGAACTCATAGCAGGTCACCTCTTCCTATGCCTCCTCAGGTGTGGATTGACGCAGGAACCCAGATTTTCTTCTCCTATGCCATTTGCTTGGGAGCCATGACATCACTGGGGAGCTACAACAAATACAAATACAACTGCTACAGGTGAGCTGCGATCTGCTGGGTGGGGGGCAGGGGGGTCTCTTGTAGTGACAGCAACTCGTGTCAGAGACGGTTGCGTGAAAAGAAAATGGGAACCTCGGTTCCACCTGTGTTTTAACAACCTCCATGACATATGTGTGACATAGGGACTGTTTGCTGCTGGGAGTCCTCAACAGCGGTACCAGTTTTGTGTCTGGCTTCGCAATATTTTCCGTCCTGGGCTTCATGGCACAAGAACAAGGGGTGGACATTGCCGATGTGGCAGAGTCAGGTACGAGGGTCCCAGGTGATGGCAGCAGTGATGGTGGGTGCTGCTGCTGCAAAATAAGGAAACAAAAAAAATGGAAATTGGAAACTCAGTATCGGCAATTGCACACTCCTTGAATAAAAGCCTCAAAGAAACAGAATTGTTACTTCAGTGTGAAATATAGTTTTATCCACCTTTTGGAGAACAGATTACATTGGGTTGAGTCAAGAGCTGTGTGTTTAAGCCACACAGTGAACTCTGGTGTTACCGAGCTCCTGTAGCGGGCCATCATTATTACAGGTGCACAGTGGCTTTGACCATGGGACTAAGAAGATTAGCACCCGTCTGTGGGTTCTCCACAGTTTGCGCACTAGCACCCTGAGGTGATATTTCTGCACTGCACTATAAACGCAGTTCTGTTAACAAGCTTTGGATCTGCGGAGTGAGGTGGACGCCACCAGTTCTGTTTCTGCCTGCCTTTATCTTTGTAGTGGACCTTGAAGGAGATGTGTCCTTTTTCGGCATGCCTGTCCTGTTTTACTTTAAAATTACATGCAAGTCTAAGACTGCAACTTGAACAATAATGTGACACAAAACCGCCTTATGTGACAGTGATTCGGTGATGGGCACACTTTGAGACACAGTTGATTTTTGTTTTTGAAGTTTCTGAATTTTCAATTTACACACTTTTGTGTTTGTTGACTATGTGTCATGTTCTGTTGTATCCTGTTGCTTTGCATGAATCCATATCCAATTTGTTTGGATTATGTTAGATAAGATTGGATACCATATATAATTACACATACATATATAAATAAATAAATGTAACTAAATAAATGCACAAATGTACTGCAATGCAATGCGTAGAATTAATAATTAATAATATTTGCAATTGTGATACATGCAGAACAATGTATACATGTACAGCAGTTATACATTGCATGTGCCGTAGGAACAGAACATAATAACTAGAGTAGCTTGGTTCTGTTGTACATTACAACAGTATTTAATTTATCAATACATACATTTTATTGTAATATTACTTAGTTATTGTTGATGTTTGTGCTGCAAATTAACACATACAGGAAAACTGTACCGGAACATCAACACGTCAGTTAAATTTATCCAATGCCAACTGTCGGCTAAATGAGTTTGGATTTCCTTTCAAGAATTGGCAGTCGTAGCTCCTGCTCAGCCTCTCTACCTCAGTCATTACAGTATTTTTCTAGATCCCATTACAATATGTCGTCCATGCTGAAATCAAATTGAAATGTTAATTCTGTCCACTTCTCCCTGTCCCAATTCTGTTCTCCTTTCAGGTCCCGGCCTGGCCTTCATCGCCTACCCTAAAGCAGTGTCCATGATGCCACTGCCGACCCTCTGGGCCGTCCTCTTCTTCATTATGCTGCTGCTTCTGGGCCTGGACAGCCAGGTCAGTTTATTTAATGATGAATCTGCCATCGTCAGTTATTGTTGATAAAATGTCCATTCATGTCACACAGGCGCCTCCCAGGTCCAATAGATTTGTTGGCTCCTGCCACCTCCAATGTGTAAAACACATTTAGTGTCTCGAAGATCTAATATCTCCAAGGTGTCAGGTAACTGACAGCCAAGGATTGCAGCCCGTTCCCACAAAGAGGTTTGACTACCATAGTCGATTGCGCTGTGTGAATGTTAAAGCCCTTTTCATGGTCTGTAATGCCACATAATTTGGTTTTTACCACTTGTTTGCCAAACATTTAATTATAAGAAGCCATTGTAAAAGCTTGGAGGCCATTGCCCAGCTTTGATTGGAGGAAGGGCTTTGATTCGGACAAGATAATCTAAGCAGACAAAACCCGAGTGTACACGCTAGATAGATTCACCAGCTATATCACATTTCCTGCCTCCAAGTGTAATTCTACTCTCGCGCTGGAAATGCCCAGATACTCATTCCGGCCAGCAGAGATCAAGCCGACGCTCTAAAGACGATCACATGTAAATAGTCATGCACGTTCTGCTATTTAAAAATGGTGCTGGTGACAGTAAGTGTGTGTGCTTGTACATGTGTCCCATGGGTTCAGTTCATTCAAGGCAACATATTGTTGTCATCACTCGCACACACACCATTGTTATGTGTTTTGTTTTTGTTTGATTTTTATACAAAAAAAGCAGTTTGTTTAATAATCGGGACTAATGTCGTAATGTGATGATATTATGTTTTGTTTCTGCTGTTTGTCGATTTTATTTACTTCACCTGTGTCCAATTAAAACTTTCAATCTATGCATACACACAAAACCTTCAATCTATGCATACACACAAAAAGAGATCCTTTTTCTGTCCTCTGAGGACTCAAAAGTTGCCTCTGTCCCCACAGTTTGTTGAAGTGGAAGGACAGATCACCTCCATTGTGGATCTGTATCCGTCTCTCCTCAGGAAGGGTTACCGGAGAGAGATCTTTATAGCTGTGATATGTTTCATGAGCTATCTCCTGGGACTCGCCATGGTAACAAAAGTAAGTCTCCGTCACCGAGGCCCTGCTCCCTTGCTTCTGCTGATCATTTCAGAACATGAAAAGTGTCTATTCGGCTCAAGTGCAGAGATAACAGACTTTCCACTTGCCTGTTGGCTGCCGCGTTTCTATGAACAAACATGGCATCCTTCCACATTTACCACCCACATCCTGTGTGTCGGAATGGTGCAGGCTGGAATGCCCTTTTCCATCTCAACTGTTCGTCAGTGACGTCTCAGCACCTGTTGATCTCTGCCTCGATTGGTAGCATGCCAACATTTCTGTGTACTGGTTTCAACGCCCCCTGCCGGCTCTGCTTTGAAGCCCTCTCCCATCTCCACCGTTCCCTTGCTTTTACACACACATCGGAGCGATAAGTCATGCAGTATTGTGTCTTTTTCTTTTTTCCCAGGGTGGCATGTATGTGTTTCAACTCTTTGATTACTATGCAGCCAGCGGTGTGTGCCTTTTATGGGTGGCATTCTTTGAATGCATCGCTGTAGCCTGGGTTTATGGTAAGTGGACACAATTTAAGGTTTCTGTAGTGTGTTGTTTTTCAAAGTAATGATCAACCCAAATGACGTCTATGGTCCTTTTAACAAAGGTGCACTTGTAGTGCCTCACTCATCAGTGCTAATCAAGTCTAACTACATGCAGGAGTGTGGTGAGAACGGTTGGCTTTCTTGATTGTGATTGGCTATTCTTGGCTCCCTCCCACCAGATTATACCCATCATTATTAACGAAGGAAACATCTTCCACTAATAAACTAATTTAATCAACATATACATATTTGTGTAAATCCAAGTTTTTTATTACAATAAAATATTCATCTGAGATTATTCAGCAATTATGAATGTACATTATACAAACAATACGACCTTGTGATAAATCCCACTCCACCGGAATCACACAGAACAGTAGCACTTATTCACACTGACTGCTTTGTCATGGGAAATGCAGGCAATTCATCCTTAGCTATTGCAGCAGCATCACTAAAGACTTTCAGAGCACCTGAAATTAGCTTCAAGCATGTTTATTTATTTTTTATTGTTTTGCATCTGTACTCCTACACCAGAAACAGGAAATCGAAACTGACTAAAACATATTGTTAACATGTGCTGTACACAGTACAGTACACAAACCCCAGCAAACAGTGCAATAAAGAACATAGTTTACTACAATCAGGACAGAGCAAGGTGAATATTGACCTACAAAGGTTTAACTGACAGGTTGAGGCTTTTTATGATTTAATGGTACAGTGTAAATATATATGACACAGATTATGGCAGACAATAGTGATAAAAGGATGTAGGTCAAACATTAGCATGTGTACAGTAGACACGGATGATAACCTAGCTCATATTTATTATACAGACAAACTTGAAGGAAACATATGCATGTGCCCACATAATCTTTATTCTCTTTGTTTTGGATAGGAGTTGATAACTTCTACGATGCAGTTGAGGACATGATTGGCTACAGACCAAATCCATGGATGAAATGGAGCTGGACCATAATCACACCTGTCCTTTGCATGGTGAGAGATCAGAGTTGGCTTATTGTGTCGGAGGGTTTAGAGGACCCGTCGCTGATGACGTGTGAAAAATGCTGAGAGCTGCATTTTCAAGGTCACAAAGAGGTGTAAAACTTCAGTAGTAAAAGTAGTATGTGTTTACATCCTAGGGCTGCTTTGTCTTCTCCCTGGTCAAGTACAAGCCCTTGACCTATAACAAGGTGTATGAGTACCCTGACTGGGCCATCGGTCTGGGTTGGTGTTTGGCCCTGGCCTCCATGATCTGCATCCCAATGGTGATGGTCATCAAGATCTTGCAGTCTGAGGGACCTCTGATTGAGGTGAGCTGACTCTGCCCTTCAATGGTTATATATTATATATACTGTATTTTATATATACTTTTTATATCAAACAGTTCAGTGTCACATTGTTATTATTACATGGCAAATGCTTTCTGCATTATATTGCATTTTTATATTTGGCATGTCTTCTTCCATAGTCTCTAGCGACCAGGCAACCAAGCAGTTTCCACTTTTTTATGCTGAAATAGAAGTAATTCGCTGCAGGCTACTGATTTGTGGGATCAAACTTCTCATCTACCTCTTGGCAGGGTTTAGATGATAAGAAAACAAAACGGCATTCCCTGAAATATTCAGCTATTCTTTTGTTGAGATGCTTCAAACTAACATGACTTGAATAATGCACCATGATCACAGTGGCCTTCAGACAAGAGACGTCTTACCTTATCCAATGTGATGGTGTCACTTTGATCCCTAAACTGCCCCAGATATTCTCCCGATTGTCAGTTTAATTTCTCATCTCCTTCCCTCAGAGGATCAAAGCAGTGGCAGCGCCCGCAAAGACAGGAGTGAGCTCCCGCCCGAAAGAATACAACTTGAAGGGAAGCGAGTTGACACAGGCCCTGGACCCCAACGGGAACAATGGCTTCATCAAGCCCACCCACACCACTGTAGAAACAATGATGTGAGCGCTCTCTGTGAGAGGAATAAGATTGTTGTGCTTTCGTATTTGCTAACTTTGATAATCGTAGGTTTACACTGTTCTAAATATTATTACACATTAGAGATACTCCGGTTTGATTTTTATGAAGAGAGTTATTATTGGTAAATTTTCTCTTGTATTTTTTTATTATATCTACAGAGTTGATGTTACACTTGTTCTTGCTGTACTACCTAAACTGATCTCAGTTTAGGTAGTATTATAAGAAATATTCGGTGTTTATTACATTGATTCCTGGCAAGATGAGGAATGGGCTTTTTAGGTGTAATGTAATTAATTATTAAATTCTCATAAATGAACCTAAACAAGTGATTAACCATACCCAAACACCCAAGTTGATTGTGGCAGTTTTTTATGCTCGAGTTAACGTCTAATCTGTTTTGGGTGTTATGTATCCCACTGTGAAAAATTGAATGTACCAAACCACCCACATCTCTTAAAGTCCATGTTCATAACATGTGAGGTGGTAAAATGCATTGCATAGATTTCCTAACCCTAAGATCTTTAAAATTGCTATTTCAACAGGGCCGTGGACAAATAGTGTGATAAATGCATTATAAGATGCATTTTCAGAAACTGCCATGGGCCAAATAATAAATATGAAAAACAGAAAAAGGAAGAAGTAAGAAGCAATGGAAAGTGGCATTTTTGGAGTATTAGTACGCTGCCTGTGTGACTTCAATAGTCAGTCCCAGTGCATTTAATGAAACCTCTCATTGCACTTTATATGTCATTTCACCTTTATTGCAACACATTTCACAAGGAAATATTTTTAGCTTCTAACTTTTTGATATGGTAAGCTTTGATATACAGTGTCTAGTTGTCGCGATAAGATGACAAAGTAGAAGTCTGACATTGAATATTATTAGTAGAACATCACTTAAAGTAAATTAAGTTCAAATACTTTTCTTTTCCTAACAGTTCTTTCCATTATGCATATTTCAACAGCAGAACTAGCACTGGATTCGACTGTTCACATTAGATATTTTTAGACTTTGAGTTATCATTCACATATGCCTTTTTGTAACAGTTGTATGTTGTATATCATATTGTACCATCAGCGATTATTTACAAAAAACTCATAAAGAATTATGATATCAAATTCGACATCAGTACATTCAACGTCCATTACGGAAAACAATTTGCACAATTAAATGTGAAGTCTGAAGCAACTGTTATTCTCAAGCATGTGCAGGACTCACTTCAGTACTGTGCAGCTTTGTCCATAAAATCTTGTGCTGCGAAATTCACGTGTACCAAAGCATTTTTGTTTTACGGCTGTCCCCTTTGAGATGCACATTGCATCATCCTTTAGCGATTACGAATAAACATAATTTCCTTTGGATTGTTTTGGTGTTATGAATTATTTTCTTCTCTGAATCTTTTCAACAAGTACAGGGGGTCCTCGAGTTACGACGGAGATCCGTTCCTGAGAATGTGTCGTAACCGAATTTCGACGTAAGTCGGAACATACATTCATTGTGCCATTGTGCATACATTGTGCCACTAGATGTCGCTATAACACCACCCTACAATAAGAGTTTACTATGGTGAATTGCCTTTTGTCACTGTAGGGGTTGATATCGCGAGTGTAATGAGCATTTCCTTTAGATTTCTGATATCAAGCGTGTAGACCCTGTGTTGTGAATAAACCTACGGTTTTGCCACAATCCCGAACGCATCTGTGTCCGTGTGCATCTCCTTACCGGCTGCCGCTGCACCCCCCGCCAGCCGTCTATTTCACTTAAGTAAACACAAGGCAGAGTAGCCTAGCTGTGCTGTGGAGGTGCTGGAGAGCCGGCAGGCGCGCTGAGAGACAGTGAGAGCGCTCACCAACTAGTTCCCGTGCGAAGTCTGTACGTATTTACGGGGCAAACCGCTTAAGCGGAAACAAGGAAGTTCACGGGAGATGTGTCGTAACCACGAAAACAACGTAACTCGCGGCCGTCGTAACTCGAGGACCCCCTGTACACACAACAATAGCTGCAAAGTGAATAAATGGCCTGTGGTCATTTCAGAGTCTTAAACTAAGGCCAAGAAACACTTGGCCCTCCAAAGACTTCATTTAAAAATATCTTTGGCGTATAATTAGTCATTTCAGTTTATCTTGAGTCAAACCTTGTCTGAGCCTAACTTATCTGCCAAACATTTTACAAATACCAAAAGAGATAAAGAAGACTTCACTGCAGTGCTCCCACTAGTCAGTAGTTGACATAGTAAATGGATTGTGCTGTTTAGACAATTAGTGAAAACACATTAATGGTTTTATAACTTTATTCTCATAAAAAGAAACAATTCTTAGTTTATTATAAATTAAATAACAAAAATAAAGAATATCCAGTAAATCTTTCACGTTCCTTTGAGTCTGTCCTGACTCAAACCAAAAAATGTGCAACCACATTCAGTATCACAGCTTTACATGAAGGTAGGACAAAAAGCACTGAACACCGTCATACTATATACTGTTAAATAAAGTTAAAATACAGTAAATTAACATAAAACCCTAAAAATAGGCCACAGTATATGACATGACATAATAAAAGACCAAGTCTGAGACAAAACAAAAAAAATATCCATCCAAGGATCAATCAGTAACCAAGGCTGCTCTGAATTTGACAGCAGCTATGTCACAATATGTTTACATTGCAGGTTGATTGGCAGGTCAACGTTGTTACACAAATGCTTCATAAACCACAATAACCCCAAACCTGACCATAAAAAAGGGAAGCACTCTTACAAAGATCGAGTTGGGGCTGACAAATTATTTCAGTATTTTTGTTATTACAAGGAGGAGCCGCTTGCTGAGGACAAACCTTACGCATTCTTCACATGCAATGGATACTGGTGGGAGAAAAGGCTAAAGCGAAAAGAAACACACATGATCAATCCAGTCAGAAGTGCTGAATAATCATTTGTCACTGAAAACTGAAAGGCAAGGGTGTGGTTCCTCTAAACACACGTCAGTAATAAACCACAAACCATGTAAGACCTGCAAGTGATTGTGGTGCAGTGCAACATACAAACACCAAAATGGGAAAAAGTGAAGGGGGAATGTTAACTTTCAACTCATTATAGAAATATGTGAAAAGGAAAAGATCTGTGAGTCATCAAGACAGCAATTCCCAAAAAAATATCAGAACATAACTTCAAAAGTGAGAGGCTAGTGTGTCTTCAGAAGCATTTGAGGTATGAATAAGATAAAGGGCCTTTATATTATGGTTCATGACACTTTGAAATTAGACGAGAGCATTCTGTCTATTTGGAGGTACTGTCCCTTCTCTAGGGAACGGCAGTGTGGAGGAGAGACTGGAATTGAGGGCAGTGAGCCAAGACATGGCTAAAATAATTCATTCCACTGGCATCATGTGTGCATGTGTGTGTGTATGTGCGGGGGGAGGTGTTATATTCATATAATGCATTGCATATGAGTCTTGTTACAACATAAGGAAAAACTAGATGAATCCCATCAAAGCAAAATATGCCACATTTGTGCAGTGTGTTTATGTGCGTGTGTGTGTGTGTGTGTGTGTACACAGCGTTTGACTGCCTCCAAAGCAGGGAGGTGTGTGTTGACATCCTGGCACCATTACAAACCATGACTCCTTGTTATATTATAATTCCGCATGTGGTTTTGCCTCTCCGGAGGGAAAGTGTTTTATGGGAAGGGGGGGGGACTAAAACTGGCAACAGTGAACACATGCGCTTGTGACTGTGTGAGTGACAAATGCTTTCAGGGTGTGGGAGAGTGGCTGTTTGTGTTTGTGCATGTGAGGGGATGCTCGGCGTGCTGAACGTGAGTGTGAAGGTCGCTCCGAGAGGTACCAAGTGTCAAACGTATCCGTGTGTGATGTTTGTGTCTGTGTCCTAGTGTGTTTCAACAGCTTGTGTGCGTGTATGTGTGTGTGTGTGCAATCACAGGGCGACGCTGCTGGTCTTGTGTTCAGGAAAGCGGAACAGTGAGTTTGCTGGGTTGTCGCACTCATCAGGCAGCCCTGCGTCTGCTGCCGCTGCCGCCGCCAGTGGATTCCTGCTAATGACCAGGTCCAGACAGTCTCCAGCCTCCATAATTAGAGGCACAGTTAGACAACAGTCAAAGTCCCTGGTTCTCACGTGGTTCACCTGAGGGATTAGAACCAATTTCAAACCATCATTCAGTCTTTTATTACATTTACAGAGAATAACTAGATATTGTGAGTAAATGGCTGCAGCCATAGGACAATGGCAACCAGAGCCACTAAAGCTAATTATTAATATACTATATCTAATCTGTTCTATACAAAACAAATGAGCAGTACCTGAAGAATGCGGTCGAAAGGCTTTAAACCTGCCTTGTCAGCGGGGCCATCAGGCCTGATCATGTTGACATAAACCCCTTTCTCCAGAAGGCCGTCAGAGACACTGAAACCAAAGTCCTGGCTCTCAAGGTCCTTCCTTATTGTCACCTGCAAATGCAGAGTACATTAAACACCATACAGAACAGGGCAAATAATAAATATATTATATAATATATCATGTAATATGTAATATAATAAAGGGCTTCTATGAAGATTTAAAAATGTAGTTTCTAAGTGGATAGAGAATTTGGCAAAGCTACATATATTATAACTACACTTCGAGATTCAGTTTAAATTACATTGATGAGTTAGTTCAGGTAATTTAGAATAAAAAAAACATTACAGTTGTAAAACCAGTATCACAGTGACATTCAGACAAATTTTGTGCCACTTTTCATCCCAGTCTGTCATCACAGTATAATGGGACACACAAATGACAACAAACAGAACGGATCCAGTCTGGACTGATAGAAGACACGAGCTCAAGCAATGCTACATAATGATGTGTGCAAGTCCTGACTGGCCACGAGTCCACTGGGTCCAGTTACACAGTTCTGAGAGGTACAGCGAGTCAAGTGGAGTTGGCACGCAGGTACAAACTCAACAGGCACATTCCCTCAGGACAGTGTTGTTTGTACATTGTTCACCATGTCGTGAGCTCACTTGATTAATTAGTCAATAATTATATAAATGTGTTGGGTGACACTTTCAAGAATGACAGAAAATAAGGTTTCAATAAAATATTACTAGTATTGACTAGAGAGATGTGTGTAGACTTGTGTTTAAAAGTCCCACATTTTTCCCCCCACACAGTTGCTCGTAATTATGGTAAAAACAATACAGTATTAATGTGACAGAAGCCTTCTGGTCCTGTTGTCACTTCTCTTATGCACAAAATAGTTGCACTGTAAGTTTGAGGTTTTCAGGGAAAGCATTTCCTGCATCACTTTGTAGTTTTCAGAATTAATTATCAATGATGAAAGATGAATGAATATTACTCCCTCTCTGAACTACCTTATGTAGTGCCAGGGCTGTGGAGGACAGAATATCACAGGAGTCTCCTCTGGCCCTGCCTGGTACGTCTCTGGCTCCACTTGTTGACATGTTCAGGTTGCTTTTATTTTGAGACTCGGGGTGGGTTCCCTCCGTCTTAATGGGACTATTTTCAGACCGAAACATCAAGTCTTCATTGGTCTGTGTCTCCTCTAGGTACAAACTAAGTGCACTACCTGTAATGGATGCCTGAAACAGCATAAAATGAAAAAGATAATTAGTTAATTGTGTATAAGAATATATATATATATATACATATATATATATATATACTGTATATATATACACAGGGGGTCCTGGAGTTACGACGGAGATCCGTTCCTGAGAATGTGTCGTAACCGAATTTCGACGTAAGTCGGAACATACGGTACATTCATTGTGCCATTGTGCATTGATGCCACTAGATGTTGCTATAACACCACCCTACAATAAGAGTTTACTATGGTGAATTGTCTTTTGTCACCGTAGGGGTTGATATTGCGAGTGTAATGAGCATTTCCTTTAGATTTCTGATATCAACCGTGTAGACCCTGTGTTGTGAATAAACCTACGGTACCACGATGCCACGTGCCACGATCCCGAACCCATCTGTGTCCGTGTGCATCTCCTTACCAGCTGCCGCTGCACCCCCCGCCAGCCGTCCATTTCACATAAGTAAACACAAGGCAGAGTGGCCTAGCTGTGGAGGTGTTGGAGAGCCGGCACCAACTAGTTCCCGTGCGAAGTCTGTACATATTTACGGGGCAAACCGCTTAAGCTGAAACAAGGAAGTTCACGGGAGATGTGTCGTAACCACAAAAACGACGTAACTCGCGACCGTCGTAACTCGAGGACCCCCTTTATATGATTAGTAAGGCTTCCTCAGTCAGTATGGCAGCGAGTGTCTGGTCTGTCTTGTCAGATTATAAGAGATTACACACTCTGGTGATTATTATAATGCTTCATCTGGCATGACCGTTTAGGTCGACACCAGTCTCTGAATACTCGAGGGCAGAGCAGATGGAGGAGAGGAGGGGAGGGGGGGTGCACCTACCTCCAGCTCCCTGAGAATCTCTGACTGGCCGCAGGTCTGGAGGTCCTGCAGAGCCTGGGCCCAGAAGCTGTCTTCTTGGTTCAGGGTGCCATGGCAACGTGGAGGGCTGATGAATCTATGACAATGCAGGAACCAGAACATGAGAGCAGCCCTGTGGTCTGGAGGCCCAACTGCATACAAGGGCAGCATGGGAAATGTAGTTTTGGGGGGCTGTTCGCTGTCGAGTCCCTTTGACTGTAATGAGGAGCTCAAACATAGAGGGCTCCACTAGATTAGATGAGGCCTTGAAAGGTGTTCAGGTTTACAAAACTACCGTAATGTCACCCCCCAATAAACAAAGCATGTAACACATTGATGTTGATGGAAAAAATATGAAGTGAAATTTGAAGTGAAATAAGCCTGAAGTTTCCCTGGACGTGTTTTCTGAAGAGTTTTTTTGTTGTTGTTGTTGTCGTGGAAACGGGGCAACAGAAAAAGATGGATCTATGTGAAATACCAAAGAGCTCGTGGACAGTTAGTAAAGCAGATGAGAGAGAGAATACCTGAGAAAAAAAGGAAAAAAAGGACAGATTGGAAAAGCACAGCATGTGAAAGCTTACAATGCAAAATGAAGCCAGTGCTGTTTTTCTTTTGTCAGCAAATTCAAAGAAGGGAAATTGCATAAAATGAAAATAAATAAGTTCTTAAATAAAAGATGTTTGTGAAATGTGGAATCAAAACCATCTAAAGCTTTTTGTGGGAAGGACACTGCACCTACCCTGGTATCTTCTCCCACTCGTCCTCAGTGAATCTCCCATCATACAGTGCAAACCCTGCAGAGCTCGAGCCAGTTTGGCTCCTGGGCTTTGTGCGCCTCCAGTCATTTGGATTGAGCAATATATCGGATGCTTTGTGAAGATATGTCCCTGAAAAAAAACAAAACATTGTTCTCAGCAGATGTGAAACTGGAGGGAAAAGGGAAATGGGTCCGTTTCAGATGCTGGAGCTCACCCTGGCTGCTGTAGCCTGCATCAAACCCCGAGCTGTCCCAGGAGCTCATGGCAGAGTCTATGCTGGGAACAGTGGCAGAGTAGACCTCCGAGTGTTTACTGGTCTTCTGGGAGTCTGTCAGATCGTCCTCTGTGTCACTTAGAAACCCAGCTTCTCTGTCCATAGGTGGGCGTCCATCAGACTCTGAAAACAAACGCTGACTCAATCAAAAAGCAACAATTTGGTCCTAAGACCAAGAAACTAACTTAGATAAAGTAGGAAAGTGTAAATGTTGTGCCGCAATGTAGTGTCAAACAAAAAATCTATCTGCTGTGTCTTAATTTCTTTTTATTTATATCATCACCTTTCTTTTTTCTTTCTTTTTATTTTATCTAATTTCTGCGACTACTTTTGCAAAATAATATTTATAATAAGAGGAACAAAAAAAGAAAACAATACACATACGATCGGCTTGTTTCTTTATCTTAAGGGTGACGGACTCTCCGGCCAGCTGCAGGAGGTGGATGGCCTCGCTTAGCGGCTTTCCCTTCAGACTGACCCCATTGATGGCCAGGACTCGGTCCCCTATGTGGATGGCCCCGGTCCTGCAGGGTTAGGAGCGCAAAGGAGACAGAGTTACCAGAGTATACCAGACAGTACCGCCAGGCCAGCCAGAGATCCTGTCAGGCTGCCAGCGTGCTGACTGAGACAGAGACAAAGAGGCTTCTTGTTGGAGAAAAAAAAGAAAGACGAGACATTGTTTGCTGGGTCATTTATTTGAAAAACAGTGCAAAGAGGACCACCACAGATCTGACTAGCCTCAGTCCAATGCAATGTCTCAGCATCGTTTTAAATAATTACCTTGATCTCCATTAATCATCCCTCATCTCTCCCCCCTGCCCTTTGCTCACCTCTCTGCCAGGCCTTTCTTGGTAAGCCCAGATATGACGATGGGGTCAAAGGGCTCCTCTGTGCCAGAAATCGTGATGCCCAGTGGTCCGTTGTATCTCTTCAGCTCAACTGTGTAGATTATGGAGCCTGACATCTCCAGCTCATCTAAAGCCCATAGAAAAACAATGGATAGCATCTATAGGTCCACATGAACACATGAAACTACAGGGGGTCCTCGAGTTACGACGGAGATCCGTTCCTGAGAATGTGTCGTAACCGAATTTCGACGTAAGTCGGAACATACATTCATTACATTGTGCCATTGTGCATACATTGTGCCACCAGATGTCGCAATAACACCACGCTAAAATAAGAGTTTATTATGGTGAATTGCCTTTTTTGTCCCTCTTGACACACCGTAGGGGTTGAGATCACGANCCCGCCAGCCGTCCATTTCACATAAGTAAACACAAGGCAGAGTAGCCTAGCTGTGCTGTGGAGGTGCTGGAGAGCCGGCAGGCGCGCTGAGAGACAGAGAGAGCGCTCACCAACTAGTTCCTGTGCGAAGTCTGTACGTATTTACGGGGCAAACCGCTTAAGCCGAAACAAGGAAGTTCACGGGAGGTGTGTTGTAACCACGGAAACAACGTAACTCGCGACCGTCGTAACTCGAGGACCCCCTGTATATGAAAAGAAAGTTATGTGCAAATACACAATCTAAAAGCCCAAAAAGCATTTTTCTCATATTTGTAATTTTCATGGATCTGAAAATATTAGTGATGCATCATTATTACAGGGCATTTAACTCTTAAAGCTGGTTAAATGACTGGTTATGGTTAAATTAGAGTAGCGTTGTGATATGTATAATCACAGGCTACTGATAAGTGGTTCAACGTTTAATGATCTAAGCAAAAAACATTTCCCTGGTTTCAGCTCGAGTGATGCGAACATTTATAGTTGTTATGAATTATGATATTCAACTTGTTAACTTGTAATAGACATTCGTCTCCACTTTCTGATATTGAGTATGTAGCGATGATATGTATCTGTAAAATTAGTATCTGTGTTTATCTTGGATACTCTCCCACACTGCTCATCCTGCACTGATTTTATGTGCTTGAATGTGTGTGATGTACCAATGTTGTCCTCGTCCTTCTGGATTCGTAGTTTCACCATGTCCTCAGCCTGATGCAGGAGGTGCATGGCGTCCTCCATTGTGCTGTTCTCCAGTCTCACATTGTCGATGGCCAGCAGTCTGTCTCCGGGCTCCAGAGTGCCTGTTCTACCAGACACAAGAGTGAGAGGATCACAACTATTAACTGGGACCTGCTGCTCTTGACTCACTATCAGAATCCTATTAGCCTGGAGTCCTAGTGCGACACATGGGGGTGACCGTAACCTCACCCTCAACCTAATAAACACTGAGCCCCTCTGAAATCCAGCTGCTTTGCCCTACTGATCCAGTTTTGATAGCTCAATCCAATTACTGCAAATCCAAATATTACACGGAGGATTCAGGAAACTTTATTTTGTTCATGCGTAACCCCTGTTGTTTACTCTGAACTGTTAAGTGATCAAAATATTGCTTCACTATGCGACATGTTCCAGAACTGAAATAATACAAACCCTTTGTATTTGCCTTATTTAATATTTATAGGACTATAATGGAGGGACATACCTATGAGCTATACTTCCTTTTCTGATGTCAGAGATGATGAGAGCCTTGCCAGGTCTCTTACTCGCTGTTAAAAGAGAAAAAATTAAGTGTTATATGAGGACTAAATGACATTGACTGTGACTCTGTGTATTTAAATAAGTCGACTTCGTTCTCTCTGTATTGTTTATTCTTGGCTTCCCACTTGTGGCGTTTTCTGAGGCACCTAGTTGGAGAAAGGATAACGATGGATGCTGGTACAGACCATTATTATTCAGAGGTAATGAGGGATGTGCCCTCATGCTTTAGCGACCCTGAGCTTCATGGATCACAGAACATTGGTTCAGAGGAGATTTACAATTCCTCGGTGCCCTCTTTCTGTCTGCTAATACTGAGCAACTCTGCCCCCTGCTGTACGCCCTGTTGCAAGCAGACTCACCACTGATCGTGATGCCCAGCTCCACTCCTCTCCTCTTGGGCAGTTTAACGTGGAAGGTGCCACTGCTGGGAACGACTGACTCTAAGTGAGTTTCAATAAAAAAGATTTAAGCAGGAAGGCGCAAAGAAGCAGGATTTTACAACAAGACGTGATTTGGATGTAAATGGATACCTGCAACGTCAAACTCGACCTCCACTGTGACCTTATTGGCAAGAGCGGAGTCTCTGAGCAGCTGATGGGCTTCCTCCAAAGTGCCATCTTCAGTGGGAATCCCATTGATTGACAACAGTCTGTCTCCGACCTGCAGCAGCCCACACCTGTTTTACACAGAAAAACATAAGAAATCGGCAAGCTAGCATGGCTGTATGGATTTATATTTATACATAATAATCACATGCATTATGAATGAAATATAAATGCAATAAAAATATGAATAAATAAAACTTAAGTCTTTCAAAGGAATAAATGTAGCACCTGAGAATATCTAATGAATAAAAATGATACAAATATTGTCAGAACATTGAAATATTAATAAATTCAAATCACAATTTTGTATGCATCATGCAAACATGAGATATAAGTTTTAAATTTACACTTTTAGTGAAATGATTTCGACGAGTGATGCTGTGTCATTGAACTTAACACCATGTCACATGGGGTGAAGGGTTCATTCTTTGACATGAACACATTTAAAACCCCTATTCAAAGCTGCATCAACGGGCATACGCACACATACAGTAAAAAAAAAAAAAACATCGCATATCACACATTTATTCAGACACCTAACTGTGAGGGCAAACACAGAAGCACTGTCAGCTGCTATTAATTCACCAACGGCCGCCGCTCGTTAACCTTGTGTGGAGGCTGAAACGCCAAAATCAGAGTCAGATGCTGCGCTTGACTCACTACTGTCCAACTGCGGCTGGACTAATCATGTCAGACCCGGGGGACGTGGCCCTTCGCTGCCGGCACAGGCACAATCATTAATCTTGTGAGACAAGGACAGATACTACATAGTGGCCTAATCAGACCTTTGTCCCGACCATCACATGCAGTGTTGATCAATACACTATATGCCAATGTAAGGGGTTGAGGGGGGGTCATCATGAAAACAGACGCAGGCTTCATCAATGGACCATGGATAATATGTTGTTGAATCTCCAACTGTACACCACCACTACGACTTCTACTACTACCACCACTACAACTAGTACTCTTAATTTGTCAGAAACGCAAGTATAAAATAACATATATGTCAAAATATATTTTAACATATATTGACCTCATCCTGACCAATGACCTCTTTTACTGAAATAAACATCAATACCAAGACAGAGAGTTAAATCAACTAATCAGTGTAAATATTTCACATATTTTGGACCCCTTCATGAAGCCTTAGTAAATGCAACACTGAAATGAAATATAAACTCTGTCGCATCCTCAGTCCTTAATGTTGAGGTGGGCTTTGTAGAGGAAACATTGCTTGATTGGTTGATTGATTATTCGGATTCAGGGTTAAAACATAAATGGACAAGCAAATATTCATATATGGGAAGTTTGCACCAGCAAATCTAGGCGATTTTAACTTAAAGAAAACTTAATTAACTTAATTAATTTTTCCTTTGGGGACCCTAATAATTAGTGTGGTACCAATTGGCTTCATCAGTTGTGACTAACTGGTGAATGGTTTCAAATTTTTAACCTATGTGGGTTATTTAGCTTCCTTAAAGGTCAGTATATAAAACATGTAGGTCGTAGATCCTCTGACCCATCTGTGGGTGGTCAGTTTCACCTAAGTCAAAGTGTTAACGAGGGTCATTGGGGTTACCTGAGAGGTCAAAGTTGCTGTAATGTGAATGATAAGCATCAAGGCTTTAGTTCAAGGTGACTTTGCATGACATTTGTTTATCCGTTGGGTGCTTACGCCTGTTACCTCTCAGCTGGGCTGTCGGGCTCAATGAAGCGGATGACCGGAGGAGCGGATAGGGTTTCGGTGGCGAAGACACCCCCCTGCAGCTGGATCCCAAAACCTGTGAGTGGATCCCCCCTCAGGAAGACCTCATTTGTTTCCACATGAAAGACCTGCCCCCCTGGGCCGACAGAACTGGACGCCAGAGATACTATGCGAAAGAAAGGGGAGGGGAGACACCAGAGAGAGAGATTAGTGCAGAAGTGGCAGATGAATGGAGAAAGTGTCTGCAACAAGACATGGGAATGGGAGGGGGATGAATCAGTTATCAGAATTTACATCATCATGTCAGTGATGAGTGAAATCTGTTCACACAGGGAGGTGCAGTAACAGGAAGGAAAGGTGTTCCAAACATTGCCACACATTTGTTTTTTATTTTGGAAAAAAAAAGAGGAGACCGGCAGTTTGTCATACATGAGCTCTTGTGGTCCTTCTTCCTGTTCCTCCTCTTGCCGGTGGAGCTGCGGGGGCTGGCCGGGGCGGTCAGGGACATGGGGCAGGGGAGTGTGTTGCTGCCCTGGCTGCTGAAGCCTGAGGTGGCTGTGGAGGAAGGGGAGAAGCCACCACTCCCCAGAGCTGTAAGGACGTTAAAGAGTCAAAAGGCTGAACCTCATGACAGAGTCACAATCCGCAGCAGCAGAATGCACTCATGGGAACGTACATCAAATGAAAGTCATAATTTCTTGGAAATAAAATTTTTTCATAAAAGTGCAGAGGAAAAGGCTCCTGCTGTGGCGCCTCGCCAGCAGCAGCGATGTCATAAGTGATAACTTACACTTGCAGTGCTCTTGCTGGTTGTGTGGGTGGCTTGGGCTGCTCCATGTCTTGCTGTGGCTGGCATGTGGAGGGTGGCAGTAGTAGTTGCTGCTCTGGTCCCAGTGGTGATGGTTGCTCTTCTGCACTTTTACTGCAGCAGGAGGGAGCAAATACAATAAGTCAACCAGATTTGCTGTGTGCTTCCCTAAAATCTAGCCATGAAATTGTGCTTTCATTCCCAAGTCTAAATTTGTACCACACCACACAGTGCCTGGAGGATAATTCAGAGCAGAGTAATTGATATTTAATGTTTCCTTCATGGTATGCTAGATTAAATCCTGTTGTTAAATGTATTTTTATGAGCGGCTGAGGATCAGTGAGACAACGGGAAGTGGTGCTGGGTCTTAAAAAAAAACAAACCTTAAAAAAAAGCAAATCTTACTTTTACTAGCAAGCTTGCAGAAAGCTGAGTGCACACGGAAGATCATTTTTACAATTTCATTTTCAAACAAGTCCAACGGTGCAGAAACAGTGAGCTGACTGCTGTGCATGCTGAGAAACAGACACCGACTGATAGGATGCATGCGCCTTAAGCTTGATTGGGCACAGCTGAATGCTTGATTGCTGATGATGCAGGGCGTGTGTGTGTGTGTGTGTGTGTGTCTGCATCAGATTTGGCAAACAGTTTGGTCTAAATGTGCTTTACTGTGATATTTTGCTTGTTACATATGCACATGTTTTTTTACACAGTAAACTTGTGTCCGGCTTTGAAGCAAAAGGAGAGAAGAGATTGTTAATTCTAAGAGGCATATTATCTGGCCTGTTGAAGCCTGGGTAACAAAGTGCATTGAGTCTAAGAGTATTTATGAAGTATGCAAAAGGGAGACAACTGACCCACTGTATGACACACACCTCAGTAATTAACTTCCCTTTACAGATTAATGCAGCTATATTTGTCACTGAATGTTACGTGTGACAGTAATCCTCGCTGCTTCATTCGCAGGGGCCTAATCACTGACAACTTGCTCATATGGATGGGGGATTTGCTGTATACTACATTAGCGCCTGAGATGTTTGTCACATTCAAGGGGCCTAGATAAATCCAGCTGAATATAATCAGAATACGCGCAGGAGAACCTCAGGGCCTTTTCATAGAACATGTTTCTATGGGAGTCAGTCAGTAAAGCCCTGGCTTTCCCAGCTTATGTTAAGCTCACCTAGGGGAAGAAGAAATGTTGGTTTCAGTCAGCTGTTGGTAGGAAACATTAACTCTTAATCTTGGAGTGGCTATATCAGTCTTATTAAATCCCCAGAGGAGATTAGACAAATTGCGTCTCATAATCATGCCTTGTCCTGCGGGGGGAAAAAAACTGTGAAAATACTGTCTCACCGTAACGTCACAAGCCCCGATTCAAGAACGGAATAATGAAATTTTAATTTTTAAGACATGAAGACATGCCTTTCATTCTGCAGAGCAGGCTTTATACGTACTGTATGTTCTCTGCTGTACTCGTATAAAAGTAATTAAAGCATTGCTTTAATCACCGATATAAAATAACCATTTATATTGAAGGACAAACTATTTTTAGGAAGGTATATTTAATCTAGTGTCTTGTTTTTGATACTAAAAATTAAAAAGTATTTACAGAATTTCACTCTGTATATGTAAGACACTAAATTACAAATATGTCTATAAATCAGTGTAAACTGTAACAAATGTGCAAATAAAGGTTATATTTATATGAAATAAAGGCTTATTTCTCTGTGTCATGCTGTATGATTTCCTCTGTGATCACATGTTGATTAGCTCCTGCAGCTGCTGACCCACAAACAGTTGTGCTGAACAAGGCACGAACATGATCTCCAAGAGACTGGGTGTACTGTATGTGTGTGTATCTGCACATGTGTGCAGCTTGTTGGTATGCATTAGAGGCCAAGTGTGAAGGCAGAGGGATTTTGGCCAGCAGCGTGCACACAGACACACTCACACATACACATGCACGGTGGCTGATTAACGGCACATGGTAGAGGGCAGCTGGGAGGCAGCCAGGCTCTTAACAGCTGTAGGAAAAATAGCTAAGAGCCAAACATTCACGATACATATGGTGGGGGAACATACTGGAAACACTGACTGCCAATTGTCTTTCTATACACAGTACTACCTCAGAAGTTGTAGTGTTAAAACAATTAGTCACAACATCCACTGCATCACCCTGTACATTTTTACATTTTTAAAAATTATTATTAATTAAATTATTCCATTACAAGTAAAAATCTGACTGAGCAAATACAAGAGCACAAATATTATTGACAAATTGAAGTGTCAAAAGTGCAGTAACTCATATGTATGAATGTATGTATGTATGTATGTATGTATGTATGAATGTATGTATGTATGTACGTATGTACGTATGCATGCTTTAATAATTTACGATGTTTTTCATACTAATGCAATGTATAAATAGAATTTTACATTCTAACCCGCAAAGATTGAGTTTTGGTTTACGGTTTAACACTGTTTTCTAGTCTATGTTATCAAGTCAGTGTAATATTATAAATCTAAGTAACTAGATAATAAAACTATTAATAAATGTATAGCTGGTCACAGAGAAAGAAACTAGTAATTTGAGGTTGTCAGTGTGTTTTTGGTGCCACCCTCAGTCCATACCTGTGTCTTGTGGCCTGACAGGAAGTCTGCCCTGACTAGCGGGAAGAATCTCTAGTTTGACAGTATCTGAGGTACTGGCCAGTAGCTGCGTGGCCTCCATCAGGGAGCAGTGCTCTGTGCTGGTCCCATCTATGGAGAGGAGGATGTCGCCCGCATGTGGAGCTCCACACCTGACAGAGTGAGATGTGGTCAGAGGGTACAAGCAACTGTTAGAAAATATCTGTCAAGCATCAAAGGATAAAAGGTTAGTTTCACCTTTCCACGACACTCGCTGCCTTTATCTTGTCAATGATAATAACTTGTTTGCTCCTGTATATTGTTGTGGTGAGGCTGATCCCCAGGCTTGCAGAGGGACCCTTCACTATCTCCACCAGCAGAGGGCCTGAGGCTTGCTGCACTGACTCTGAAACAGACAGGACAGAGATGATAGAAGAAAACAAAATGCTTCAATAAAGTGGGTGCTATTAAAATTGTGAGTGAGTACCCCAGCTTTATAGATTGTGTAACTGACAAAATCCTCACAAAGAAATGAGGTGACTCTGACTCTGACTGAAAAATAGTTGAAGTAAAATGCTGCAATGAAACAAAATTTATTCTCTAAAACAAAACAAATGTTTGTTTGTTTTTTATGCTCTGATTCAGTGGAAGAGAGAGCATCACATATTATCATATTATCATTAAAACACTGAACATCACCCAGATACACATTCCCTGTCGACGTGTGCTCTCAGGCCCCTGTGACTCCCCTGGTGGCGTCTCTGGCACCAACGACCACATTATTTACCCTCAGAGCAATGCTGCCCTACCATGCCGCCACATATTCCCCGTGTTTGTGTGCTCACCCATGACAGAGACGTCATACTCAATCAGGAACAGAGCTTCCTGGCCGCTCTGCATCAGCATGGTCAAAGCGTCAGCGTGCTTCTCCCTGTTCAGAGGCATCCCATCGATGCTCAGCACTCGATCTCCGGCCTTCAAAGTGCTCTCTCTGGAGACACGCAGAAGGAGACGGAGGGAAGAAAATGAAACATAGGTGGACCGACACAAGATGCTCATACAAGTGCCAGTCACGGTAAATCATTAAACGATTCCACACAACCGTTCCCTCCCAGGTGAAATGAACGATAAATGAGATAAGCGTCTACAAATCTTTGATGGTGAATTATGTCTGCTCCCGTGTTTTGATACTCATAGTTGTCATTGGGAAGTGAAAGGCTGCATTAGCCTCAGGGCGAGCACTGGCCTTTAAGATCTGAAGATAACATACTCTTTATGTGTTACAGCCACAATTTCATTTTTCACACACTAGCACAAACCAATTCAAAGAAGGAAACAACATGTATTTAAATGTTTGTTGTTTCAGTCCTTTATGTGAAAGCATTCCTAACGTTACATTTTTATATGGGTCACAGAAAAATAGTTTCATTGCGGCCATTAATCCATACAACCAAACACACGCAATATGGAAATACGCATATGCATGCAAACATGCTACAATCTGAGCTGACTTATTCATGCATGACTGACAAATAAAATGGATACAAGCCATATAAATAGCCTGAACGGAGACATTTACACACATATGTGTACTAGCTCCTCACCTGTCAGCAGGACCACCAGGTCTGACATAGGTAACCACCAGAGGACGAGATCTACGCCAGTCTTCATGGAAGCCCCCTAAAAACCCAAAACAAATGCAAAACCAGTGCAAAAAGTGAAAAACTAACTATCATGACAGGTTTCTGTATTTTAAACACCTACCTCTCATGACGAATCCAAAGCTGTTTCCCTCCTTGTGTAAACACACCTCAATAGTTTTGGTTATGACTCCTGAGGGAGTTTGAACTAAGGATGGAGAAAAAAAACAAAGATGGAACGGGGGTCAACACTCCTGTCTCACAGTCCCCCATAATGTTTCCAGCAAAAAACAAAAACGAATACTCTTTCAGACTTCACCCACCTAACGGAGGCAGCTCGTACTCCACCTCCAGCACAACCCGCTCTCCAATGTTCTTCAGCAAGCTGATGATCTCATCATGGCGAAGCTTCGACAGGTTGATGCCATTCACCGACTTGATGTAGTCTCCCACATTCAGCTGGTCGCTCCTGTGGAAAGTGACAGACACTGATTCGGCCTCATGTCAACAACAATAATAACAACAATAGATTACAATAATTACCCACTAAGGATTTCCAGAAGTAATGATGATTTGATGTGTCAATTAAAAGTTGCAGTGAATAATGCTTCATTTACTGTATGTTGATTGAAGCAGATCCAGCAGTGTGGAATAGTGTGTGATGTTGCTGAGAGCCTGTTCTCCTCACACAGTGACAGAGATGACAGTACATGGTGCCTTGCATAAGACATACTGAGTCAACACGCTGCTCATCGCAGAGTTAATTAATTACGTAGATGTTCTGCCCTGTTTGCCCGTCTCACCTCTGGGCTATACTGCCAATCAGCACTGACAACAGACAGACATGCGTCTCATCCAGAGGAGCTGGTCCAGTCTCATCACACAGTCTCTCTCTCTCTCCTGTCAGCCTGTGTGTCTCTCCCCACCCAGTGAATTAGCAAGCGCTGCCACACATGCCTGAAGTTAGACACATGACATTTGTGTGTGTGTGTGTGTGTGTGTGTGTGTGTGTGTGTGTGTGTGTGTTAATCATCATAAAACGTGTCGTCAGTCACTTTTTGTTCATGGGGTTACTGTTGGGGAAAATTAGTTTAATGTTGTTGACAACGAGGAGGAACATTAAAACATAATAAACAGGCTCATTACGAAGCTATATTGAATAATTACCACCTTGCAGTGAATTCAGCATCATATAACAAAATAATTATAGTATCCTCCTGGGACCCAAGAAAAATAACTGTCATCAAATTTCTTTTTCTTTCTAATTTCCAAGTCGTTGGGGTCAAACGGCTTGGAAATTGGGGTTGGGGTTTAAATAATTTTGTATTATTATATATAGACGTAAAATATGTGCATGGAAATGTGATGTCCGCTGGAATGGAAACATTCTATATAGTTTCTTGGCGACTTTACCAAAAACAAGCCCTGCTGGGATGTTTTGCTGTGGGATGGAATCAAGCTGACTTAACGCAACGCCTACAGTCCTGCAGTTTAGGGCAACACATGCATAGTTGTTAGGGCAGAATGAGAGCTTGGTGCCAGGTTTTAATGGCAACACAGAGCAGAGCTCTCACCTGGCAGCGAGCCCACCTGGCCGCAGGTTTGACACTCTGGGCTTGCCATCCTTATCGGAGCCTCCGGAAATGGTGAGGCCAAGGCTGCTGCCTTCCCTTTTCATTAGGTCCACCGTGGTCACTCCTCTGTATTCCTCTGCGGGTAAAAAAAACAACAACAAAAAAAAACGCTGGGTAAACTATAGAATAAAAATAAGAAAATGAAAGAAAAGTAGTAGTAGTAGGAGAAATGTGTGCAAGACATTGAGCAAAGACATTGTGCAGTGGAATATGGAAAAACAATAGTTACTGATAATGGAAAGAAATTCAATGCACAGTGACACAAAATGCACAAACTTTACTAAAAACTGCCCAATCAGCACTCCAGTCGTTTTCATAAATGGATATAAACTATTTCGGACAATAACTGATGGATACGTGCGTGTATTGTGTCCTCAGAGGGCTCATTCTGTCATGAGTGTCAACATTGTGCTGAGCCATTATATCATTCTTTGTTAACTGTGTGTGGTTCAGTACCAGTGACAGGTGTGCCACACAAGCGTTTTTTTCCCCTTCCACCTTACGACAGCATATGAAACAATACAACGACTAACAAAATCTGGCAGACACGTGACACTGCATCACGCAAAGAAAAATCTCAGATACGGCATAGCTCTTGGTCTTTTTGGGGACGCGGGTGAATTAGGGGCAGCAGCATGAATCAGACAAAACACAGAGGAAACAGAATGATGTCGAGTCCGGTTTGAGTGCATTGTACCTGAAACGCTGCGCCTCCTGGACTGATGTGATTGGTCAGCTCCTCCGGACTCCTTGCTCCCCTTTGAGTACGGCCCTTCATCTGAGGAGACAGCAGTGAGGTATAGAGGTGTAGATGGGAAACTCTGCAGCAGAAGGCTGAATTAACTTTGCTGTCAGTTGCACATTGTGACAGCTACCCACACTTTATTGCCTGGGTAACTCTGAAAGGGAAACATCACTAAGCCAACAGCCACATCCATTTATCAGGCAGATGAAACAATGTAATCAGCCCAAACTCCGGAACATGTGTGCTCACTCCACTTTGTTGCCCATAAATGAGTCAAGGGTGTAAAATAGCTTGTCTCCCTCTGCAGCAGAGACCCTTGAAAACCATTTATTTAACGCGGGGACGCCTTTGGAAAGCCTGATGTATGCAGGCTACTAAAGCATGGAAATTTTCCTGGAGGAGCAGCATGCGGTTAATGGACTGCTCGGGCACAGAGAGAGAAAATGATCGTTTTCATGTCATTCATAACAGCTGCTACAGGAAGCTGAGACATTTTTCAAGCTGCTCTGCAGAGGAAATGTGGTTGTGGTTGTTTTTTTGTTGTTGTTTTTTTTGCATTGAGAAACATTCCTTACACAGCATAGAGTCAGGTCTCAGATTAGCAGCGCCATTAGCAGTGGCCATCTGAACCTGAATGCAGCCATGGAGGCATGTCAGCAGTCACAGTGATGAGGAAACTGACTTGGCACTTCGCTAATCCTGTCCACCGTGGATTAGCTTTTCAGATGTCCAGCAGCGACTGAACATCATATTGAAGAAGAGATGTGCCGAGTCGCCCTTTTTTAAAAAGGAGGGTGCATGTTAGTCCAGTCGCCAGTGACTATGATGCAAAGACACAAGTTGAAATCTAATTTTTCTACCACACCAAGGTTTTCAAACTGTGAGGCTGTGCTTCCATATTGATTCTGAAATAATCAAAATGTATTCCTTGTATTCTGACCCATTGATTTTGGAGCCTGGAGATGCAAGTGCAAGGAGGACAATCAGCCCACTGCCTTCTCTCTGTCCACAGCAAGTCTCCACATGAGTCTGACTGAAGAAGACAGCTTAGAGACATGGATCCTTTGACAAACCCTCTCTGACCTGATACCTTTGGGCAAGCACTGAATATGAGGCGTAAGGAAGAAAATCCAGCCTTCTTGTGCACACAGTGGTATGACTCAGCCCCTAACCATGGAAATATCTTTACTTGCATGTTTTAATGATGTACAAAGCATACAGTAGATATGCATAATTTGGTATTCCACACTAATTTACACACTTCCTTGCACAAAATATCTTGTCCAGTAGCTGTTAGGCACAAACGTACACACACAAAGCCAAGCGACACATCACAAACACATTAGGCTGGGCAAAAGCCTCGTACCCACATGGGGTCCCGAGGGCCCTGACAGTCCAGCAGCTGTCATTGCAGTCAAAAGGCAACATTAGCTCTGGGTTACAACGTGCCGCACATGACCGAATGCTACTGTACCATTAAACCCTCCCCCAGCCATCCTCCTCCAGTTTACTACAACCTTCACTCACACTGATGGCATGAATTAAAGCTTAAATTATCCACATAAATAAATACTCGTCATTGTGAAGAAAGTTAGATTTGCCTTGAGGACAAGATTCGCCAGAGAAGCTAAATGTAAAGACCTCCGAGTGTTGCACTGTCTAAAATAAAATGATACGCTCTCGCATAAATATGTGGTGAGTTAATTAACTCCTGATTTAATTCGGGGCACTGTGTGTCATCTCGCCCATATCCAATCAGAATGTAGGTTAACTATGGGGACAGAGCTGACAGTGACAATGGAATCAGAAAGCTATTTTTAAGAGGTAAAACTTTATTTATAAACTGGGGCCCAGACCCAGTTTGTGTTACTATATCTGCCCCAAAAACACATGGCAGGATTGTATGGAGGTGGATTCCAGTTTAAATCTCTTCACTTAAATCTATCACTGCCATAATGTTGTGACATCTCAACAGTGGAATGCATTACCAACAAATTCAAATCCCAAAAATCTAGTTTGTCAGAATGATTTTACATCTAGTTTAAATCAACTTGTGTGTCTGCTGTTCCGATGAACAGCATACACATACACACACACACACACACACACACACGTATGTATGTATGTATGTATGTATGTATGTATGTATGTATGTGTACGTGTATGTGTATGTGTATGTGTGTGTATATACACACACACACACACCCATGAAATATATAACACATAATTTGCTTTTCAGGCTGTTAATGAACCGGGTGATCACTCAACCCCCTCCTGCCCTAAAATCACACAAGCTGACCTCCCACACTGGTCTCAGTGTGGCGCTCTTACCAGTGCTGTTCTTGGTGTCTCTCCTCAGACCACACAGCATGGCTGTAGTTAAGCGCAGTCACCCTTAGGAGCTAATCCTGCTGATTTCCAGTGGTGGACGGACGACCAAGGTTCCAGTAAAGACAAGAGCAGTGACAGTCTCTCAGCCGCTCAGCCGAATCAGAAACACCCTCTTCATTTCGTCGTTCCTTCTCTTTCCAGTCCCACATTTGTTTCACACTTGCCTCACACTGTTTTAAAACCCAGATCTGAAATCTGCAACTCAGGAGAGCAAACTGTGATCCGCAAAAGAGTCTTTCGTTCCCTTCTTGATTTCGAACTTGGTAAAAAAAAAAAAATATGTCAGAGTTAAAAAATTCTTCTCAGTCCCCAAAAATATGCATGTACAGCTGGGTCTTTCTGCAAAATCCAAAGCAGGGCGACAAAATGCTCGTTTCTCACCATCTCGCTGTGGTTCTGTTTTGGAGCCATTCTTACTAATCATTCGTCCTTTTTCCGGAGGATTTATCATCCCTTGCTCACACACATGAGCTCACACATCGCCTCTCTCTCTCTCACACACACAGAGCAGGAGTGAGTATGTGTGCTCTTTCCCTCTCTCTCTCTCCCTCCCCTCTGCCAGGGGGGTTCAGTGAGGCAGGCATACACAATAGTCACTCCCTTCCCCTGCACACACACACACACACACACACACACACACACACACACACACACACACTTTATCCCCTGCCCACCAAGTCAAAACACATTCCTTAAAACAACCTCTCCGCCCACACACAAACACACTGAAATTATACATGACAAAACTGCACATGCTCAACTCTCAACACAATTAACACCACCTGCACAGTTATTGTCAAGTCGAGTGTTTCACAGTGCCACGTTTTTATCACACACACACACGCACGCTCACAAAATTTCTGTGCAGCTGCCTGTTTGAGAACAGAGATATCTGACAGCTGAAATTCACTGAATATGTTATGCAGTTGCTGAGCACTGGGCTGTGGTTATGGATTTAGACTTTCATTATGTGAAAATATAGAAAGGAAATAATATGAATCTGGTCAGTTGCATGTTCATAAAACCCGACATCTCTTGTTTCCCCCTCAGGAAGTTGAATTGACCCTCTGGTAATTCAGGGCCCCTTCAGGCTCCTCCAACCAAACACAACATGTCTGCTGACTGATCCACTGCCACACCTGTTGGACCATTTGCTCTGCACTCGTGCCTTGACGCCGGCCATTGACCCAACTGCTATGAATACCACCAAACAACATATGCATTCCGTCAGCCTCACTAGCACCTCCTCTGATCCTTCGTCTGCATCACACTACACGCAAATAAATGTCAACACTAGCACAGAAATAAACAAGGTGCAACACCAGTATAATGAAACAGCACACGGAAATTCTCCAAATTTAGAAATTCTCGATGTGAGAAATGTTTTTTTTTTCACAATTGACAATATTACAAACAAACATTTCCACATTTGTGATTACAAACAAACATTTCCATATTTTTACCTGCCGTAGCATGAAGCCCAATTAGTCAGCTGCACCGGTGGACACAATGCTCTTAGGTGTAGATAATTTCCTTTGAGACTTTTGTCCTTAATACTCCATTTACAATGTGAGTGAGCTAGACTAATTAATTTCCATCAAAATGGAGTGCAGTGTGCTGAACCAATAAAACCCTCCGAGAACATGGTGGCAAATATTGGGTTATAGTAAAAAGTGTTGAAAAGAATTGTTTAGTGAGATGGTATACAAACAGATGTGTAGCCAAAAACATAGAACATTAGGTAGAGCTTCATGTGATTATATAACAATTTCATTCATACAATTTTTATATAGACTTTTCTACATATTGAGTTTACATAAGACAGTGGGGTTTTTTTAAACAAGAGGGCCTGAAACTTAAATCTCTGACTGATCACACTGCCATCTAATGGTAATCACCCCCACTTGCATGTGGACAAATAAGAATCCTAAATGCCAATTCAGTGGTTTTCCAGCACAGATCTTATAAAAGAGTATGATGTAGCTGTGCGCAACTATAAAGACAATTTAAGTGTTTGTTGATGTGCTTCCTCTCACATGATGACACATTTCTTATTGTCACAGCTCTCTTACATTTGAGCTGTTATAACTGATCTGATCTAACATTTGTCATGTGCTATTTTTAAAATCTGTATAAACATCCTTAAAATTGCTTAATAGCTGAGTCTGAGGTTACGTTTTGCCCATGGATTTTTTTAAAAACTGCGTAAAATGGGAAATAAAATATTTTACACACATTTCCTCACAATACTGTATTAAAGACAACTACCAGATGTATTATAAGTTCCCCAAAAATGACCTTACCTCTCCCTCTGATGACTCCCAGGCGACATCTGAGAGAAAAAGAAAACATCCTTCTCTTTCCTCCCAAGGACCGAGCGCTTTTTCTCAGGGAATCTGTCTGGGGGAAGGAGAAGGAAAGCTGCTCGGGACTGAAGCGCCCCTTTCCAAACACCACCTTTGCTGACATGTTCATTGTAAAATCACCATCTCTTATATGTTACAATATCTGCTTGTCCTGCTGATCTCATGTTCTCCACCCGCTTTGGAGAACATCGAGCCCCCCCAGGTGATACACCCACTCCAGAAACAGATGCGGATCTAAAAACAGGAAATAATCACATCCGACTCTGTGCCTCTTTTGTTCTAGTCATTATTGGTAACTCTGTCCCACAAGCTGACTGGTCAAATAAATGCTGCTTTTGCATCTTTGGCAATGTCAGATTTACATGAACAGATGGCGCTGCGCTCAGAGCTCTGGGGCACAGCTTGTCAGCCGGGATGCAATGGAAACTTTCTCTGCAGGGGGCTGCCACAGAACATCGCAAAACAACGTATATATTGTGATTTGGCCTTTTCTCAACCTATCTTGATAATACTGTACTTAAATTATTGATCTAATGAAGTAATTAGAAGGGCTTATAGTTAGCTGGTGGCAGACTCACTCCCTGCCATACAAGCCCATTTATGATATGGGTCAACAGTCTTTATCAGGCATCTTGCTCCATTTGCTCTATTCCAGGGTCCAGTCAGCTAGAATAAGGTGAGGAATAACCCATCTATCCCAGGGAAAACACTACGAGTTCCATAGCATTTGCCTTTTGTCATTTGCAAGGTAAAAAAAAGGCTTCAGTCTATGAATTATAATGTCCTCAATAGATAACGTATTGACACCTCCCTTTGATGTATAAAACAGCTTTGCCGTCAATGCTAGTTCATACATTTTTTTTGTTTCAGATCATCTTTTAATGATTATGTTTAGATAGCACTCAGAAAACTCGTTCTGCTGCAAGGTACTCCTCTGTTAGCTTCAGACAAACAATTTTGGATGGACTCGAAGCCCCTCAGAAACTCTGCAGGGCAGTGACTGATTAACTTAATTTTTACAACTTGAGGTTTCTGTGCTTATGCACTCATATAACAGCCAATCAATGACATTCAAAATTATAAAAACAGCAGAGACAGGCATTCACATCCATTAAACTATCAAAAACTAAAACGTTTTGGAAATGTCAGTTTATTCAAATCAAAAACCCAGCTGACAAGGAACATAGTGCAGAAAAATAAAACATGAGCCAGTTTCTACGTTTAAACATTTATTGTTAATAACCAGTCTATTCATTCTCCTCGCTCCTGAGCCTGGCATTGGGGTTCGTAACCTTGATGGCCAACTGAGCTGCCCTCTCAACGATCACCTTCCTGTTCTTGGATGAAACGTTGTGGGCGATCTCAGCACAATAACTCCTACAGAGGACAAGAAAAGGGGAAGTTAGGAACCAACATGTTACGGAATGCAATGTTCTACGGAAAGATTTGGGCTTGTGTTGATGGTTTACACCCATGTCACAACAATTTAAAAAAAAAGACAGAAATGAAAAATTATTTCATAGAGTCAGGTGGAGCAGCTTTGGCCTTGCTCAAATATTTTGTTTGTAAAACATGCTAGTGAAGGGAGGTCACAATCTAAGACTGACTGCTGGAGCAGTCGATAATGAAACCGCCACTTGTCCAGAGACGACCATCAACGCTGTTATGAAACACTCACCAACAAACAATTTTCATTAATTTGGGATTTATGACGGACTACTCAGATTTCTTACAATCTCTACTGAACCAAGCAAATAAATCTGCAGGAGACAACAGGGATCAATAATTTTCATTTCAAAACATGTTACCGAAGGTAGAAAACGATACCCTTGAAATCAAATTTTCTACCGGTCCTTGCAAACAGTCTCTCTCCTGATCTTCAACTAAATTTAGCATGCATTTTCAACAAAATTAATCAATTGCCCAGTAATAAATGTTCAATTTTTTACTGCTTCAATGCAACAATGCCACTGCTAGATTAAAGTGTGCTTACTAAGGAAACAGTCAGACTTTTATTTTGAAGTAAAGAGAAAACATGGAACTGCCTTCAAAAAGTGATGTGATAAAATCTGAAGCAAAACTGTTTGTGTTAAATTATACCGTGCTAATATTCCATTCATTGTAGACTCCTAACACTCCATTCAGCTTTATTTTTAAAAAAAAGCAACAACAACCCAGGTTACATTGGGTACCTTGAAATATCATTCATACCAAAGCTTGACGGCAATACACAAAAGTCTCAACATATTTTACAGTATATGCATGCACAACTCACTTGTTACTCATCATCAGGACTTCCAGCTCCTTGACATTGTGAACCAGGAACTTCTTGAAACCGGTTGGCAGCATGTACTTGGTCTTCTTGTTGCTACCATAACCAATGTTGGGCATCAACATCTGTCCCTTGAACCGCCTGCGAACCCTGTTGTCAATACCTCTGGGCTTACGCCAGTTTTTCTGCAAGCAAAAAAGTTATGCATGGATTTAATAACTTTTGGTTATATCTTGAAAAGTAAGCATAGGTTTTTTGCTTAAAAACTTACCTTAATCTTAACATATCTGTCAGACTGGTGGCGAATGAACTTCTTGGTCCGCTTTTTGACAATCCTAGGCTTTCTGAGGGGCCTAAGGGCTGCCATGGTGACTAAAAAGGGACAAACAAAGTGAGAAGTTAAAATCATGTTAACACATTATGGCTGCTTCAATACTGCGAGACAATTTTAACAGTTTTCTGGGAGAGCAACGAACTTTAGCAGCAACAGTGAAACCGGAGATGCCTGTATAAATTATGTTTCATTTTAACTCTCACTCGCTGATTAATGGCAACCAACCACGTGTCAATTATTTTTCCTGTGCATGCAGCACTGAAGCAAACGTGCTAACTAGCGTTCGCTAGCTACCAGCTACAGTCCACCGTGTTCAGCTTGCTAGTTAGCTATAGTACGGTGTTAGGAGTAGTAAATCCCTTAGAAGTATATCTTGAATATAGTTTTACTTAAATAGTGCACACAGGTTAATGCTGAGAACGGTTAGTTGTTATTTCACAATGAGTATCAGTCAACGGCAAGTCAGCAGCTTTAGCAACAGCACCTTGCTCTAATCGGATACGTTAAAAACACATAAATAACCAAATAAAACGTTAATATTATTAAAACAAGGTGCCAACAACGTTCAAGACTAGTGACACACATCACTATAGTCAATAATTCGCATATATCGCGTAGATTGGGTGAGATTGCAACCACTCACCCGCCGATGTTAATCCAGAAAGGACCTCAGCGATGGCGGAAGGAAAGAAAGAGGACTTCCGCGAGTGTTGCAAAGCCTTATGGGTAAAGTAGTTATGCGCATCCTAACGTGTTTATATGTATGGAAATATGTTGTATGTATTGTACTTCCTGTGATATTCACGCTAGATGTTTCAGTGAAATTATATGACCTCTAAGTGTTTTTTATTGTTTACTAAAACGTGGTGTTAAAAATGAAAACGCACACATATATACGCCCATTTTGAAAACTGAAAGCAAAAATTATTGCGCACTTCCCGTCCAGATGTGGTGGGCGTCTTTTGGGGGGTGAGCAGGGGGCTTCGGTTCTTGACTGAAGCGACAAAGCGTTTGATCAAATACCAGAAAATCGAGCGCAGTCACAAGACTCTGCTGACCAACAATTGCAGGAAGTTGGGGGGTGGAAATATGACGAAAGGTAAATGATCTATTAACTGTCACATGATGATCGTGATGATTGACGATGCACTGGTCCGTGTGATCACTGTGAACTTGTTTTAACTTTGTCGCTTTGTAGCTTTTTCACGGCGCGTTTAGATGGAACATCAGCCCATTATGAGGTGAGTGTTCTTTTATTCCCTGCCATGTGCGTCAAAAATAAAAGTTGCCCCTACTGCTTTTCACCACATTGCCTTAAGTTTCGTTTCCCGTTATTTTACAGCCATCAAGTCAGATCATACGGGATAGCCAATCCCGGCTACGTCCCTGAATCTAGGGCACCAAATGGTGAGATACATACTTTTTGTCCTTTATGCTCAAAGTTAAGTAAAAGTCACGATACGGGTAAAAAGTCGTGATTTAGTGTTATTATTGCACGCTTCCGCTTTGCAGCCCCGTACACGCCTCAGAATGACGTCATTCTGGACGTGCAGGTAATCAGATCTGGCGGCGCTGCGACTATTACTGTAGTCGCGCGTGCTGCGAGTGTAACAAAAGTTACATGGTTAGTTGTCGTGGGGGGAAACTATGTCGGGGAGTCTTTAGTGTAACGGTGAAACCTCTTCTCTCAGGATGGAAGTTATCCCGGAGGGGCAGGGTAAGTCACTCCCGCACTACCTGTACGGTGCCACTGTGTCTTACAGTGTTGGAATGTAGGAACATGTTTACTTTGAGAGCCCATAAACTCAGCTGGATCCTACGAAAAGGCTGGAGTCGTGTTTTAAGCTACTGTACTCACCTGTGGAATGCGGCAAAACTTAGAATTATTAGGATTTGAATTCTCGGATTTAAAGTTTGACTTTGTGTATATGACAGAACTGGTTCTTCTGGTTTGTTTCAGCCATGTTCGCCTCACCCGCCGGGAAGGGCCCGAGCGCTCCTCCAGCCAGCATGTTTGACAGCATGCCTGGTTATGAGGGAACACTGGCAGGAGGAGGAGGTAACGTATACCAAGCCTACCCAGATGTATGTAATTGGATTATTATTATGATTATGATTATTGTTATAATTATTATTATTCCTAAAATGTCACATTGATGGCATTTCACAATGGATAAAATAAAAAATAAAAACTAGCACAATAATCTAGCCAGTGTAAAGCAGTCCCAATACAGATAGCTCTGCCACATATTCTATTTTTTTTAAAAGCAGGCAAATTTTCATTTAAACATAATGGGATGACTAATTCAACTATGTACTGCAAGGCCTGTTAAACATCTTTGCAAAAAACAATGATGTCTTAACGGTGGAGTCTGCGGGCTGAACAGTCACAAAGTTTGTCCTCAATAGAAAAAAGTACAAGGAATAACTGTTTATATGATAAAGCAACTAAACTGTACAATGCTCTAGGTGGGTTTCTGCCCCCTCCAATGCCTGCCTTCCCGCTTCCTGTGCCCGAGCCTAGTCCTGAACAACCACACTGGAAGTAAGGTCTTATCTACTCCCCCACTTTTGTCATGATGACTAAGGTTATTTAAAACATTT
This sequence comes from Trinectes maculatus, assembly GCA_016785345.1. Taxonomy (NCBI): domain Eukaryota; kingdom Metazoa; phylum Chordata; class Actinopteri; order Pleuronectiformes; family Achiridae; genus Trinectes; species Trinectes maculatus. Next base: position 214,512 of record JAFBJQ010001323.1, read on the forward strand.
TAAATTGTGTGCTTTAAAAATAAAATTAAAGGATATCTTTTATTCACTTGGTTTGGGAACTATTTCTTCTTTTCAAAAGCTTAAAACTTCATGGGCTACCGTACCTCGTTTTTCACCATTTACAGTATCCCATCAATAACTGAAGACACTGCTCGGGAAGCATTTGTCCTGTTTGCATCCAGTAAGTGCTGCTACAGTTCAGCACCAGCAAAGGATGGTGTGATCACCAGCATGGAGGCTTTCAACACATACAGGGTAAGAGAACGTCTGTTCATGGGTAAACGTTTGGAAAGTAGCTAGAATGAAAATCCAATAGCAGTGTAAATTTGTTTTGGATCATAAGCAAAACATGGCACTAAGTTGTCTAATGGTAATGGATGTTTGTTTTCTACACCCCTGATTTGTTCTAGTACCGCCTGGATACCTTTACTGAAACAAGATCGACAGAATGGAGTCAAGAGCCATATAATGGTACTTAATGAATCTTGAACTCAGGATTTGTCACGAACATTTTTGTTTTAAACCCGGATGTTTTTTTTCTTAACTGTTATTTCTTCTGAGGATAAAACATCAGAAAATATGGAATTAATGTTCATCAGAATTTACAAGAGCACATAGTGACTACCTTCAAACTGTATTTTTTAGCCAGTTTAAAAGTCCAAAAGCCAAAGATAACTGATTTGCAAAAGAAACAAACAAAAGAGTCCAAATCCTGTTGACTAATCAGCAAGAAAAATATTTGCCAATTTTATTGATCGACTTATCAGCCATATGTCAGCCATTAAGTGTGACACCTCGGTGAGGGTCTATTACATGGTTGTTTACATTGTTGGATCAGGGCAGCCAGTGGATGCCTTCACCCAACCACCTCCAGGGCCGTGGGATATTCCAGCTACAGCACCCAATTTTTTTCTGGATGGCAAACAAGTTATTAAGGTTCCCTACACTTCATCCGTAAAGGTAAATTATTAGAATACTGCAGGATACAACATTTGTTTGGAGAAGAAAAAAACATCCTGTAATTGTGTTTCGAATTTTTTCCTGATGGGAAACATTTCATGCAGAGCTGCCACGTTTGTTTGGGAATGGGGCGAAAACCTTGCAAAGACTGCGCAGGTGCTGGTAATGTAAGTACATTACATTACATTCATTTAGCAGACGCTTTTATCCAATTACAGGGGGTCCTCGAGTTACGTCGGAGATCCGTTCCTGAGTCGAAACCGAATTTCGACGTAAGTCGGACCATACATTTATTGTGCCATTGTGCATACATTGTGCCACCAGATGTCGCTATAACACCACGCTAAAATAAGAGTTTATTATGGTGAATTGCCTTTTTTGTCCCTCTTGACACACCGTAGGGGTTGAGATCACGAGTGTAATGAGAATTTCCTTTAGATTTGAGTTATCAACCGTGTAGATCCCGAACGCATCTGTGTCCGTGTGCATCTCCTTACCGGCTGCCGCTGCCGCCCCACCCCTCCCCCCGCCGGCCGGCCATTTCACATAAGTAAACACAGCTGTGGAGGTGCTGGAGAGCCGGCAGGCGCGCTGAGAGACAAAGAGAGCGCTCACCAACGAGTTCCCATGCGAAGTCTGTGTATATATACGGGGCAAACCGCTTAAGCCGAAACAAGGAAGTTCACGGGAGATGTGTCGTAACCACCAAAACGACGTAATTCGCGACCGACGTAACTTCGAGGACCCCCTGTACTTAAAGTAATTTCCTCAAACTTCACTGCAAATGTTACTTGTTAGAGAGATAATCATATGATTTTTTAAATATATTTGCCCCTGTCAGAAAGTTTGTTGGGTGTGCAATGGATCTGGTTACCGCCATGGGGATGATCGATGTCACCACTGCAATGGAAGAGGAAGGGACAAGTAAGCATCACTCCCAGATTTCAAATGAGGCATCAATAAGAGAAATGTATTAATACGAGAGTAAGTGCTTTTTCTTAAGCATACTAATAAACATTCTGTTACAGCTGCAGCCACTGTCAAGGGCAAGGATCAAGGCAGTGTGAAGTTTGTCATGGAAGACAACAGCTTCTGGTCTACATCAACCTCACAGTGAAATGGTGCTGTTTCTTGATTATGGTTTAGTTGTCAAGAATGTCTGACACTGACCCTCTTCACACATGGTATAAACACCCATCTTGAGTGATATGATCACAGGTGATCAGCTCTAAGTACAGATGTGCACACAGCAAATGTGTCCTAAGTATATGCTGCGATGCTAATGGCAACATTTTTTAAGATGTTTTATTGCATATTCCCAACTAGGCTGATGTCATCTGATCATGCACTATTTTAATGCACCTATAGTCAGATGGGCTAAAACAACATAATTTGGTCTTCATGTATATTAATAGCATACATGTGTATTTGCATATGGAGCATCGAAGTGATTCAAATGCAAGAAGTCACAGGAGACACAGGAGATCTAATCCGATCTATCAAGATGGATTTTAATACCACGTCTGAATGAGGCTATAATGATCTGGAAGAGAGTTAATCATTGTTAAATAATTTTTAATTTAAACTGGATGTCTTCTCTTCTGTTTGTTCACAGGACCAACAACTGTGATGACTATGTTGTGGAACAATTGAGTGGACTGCAGGTGGACAACCTTAGTAAGGTGTCTGGCAAGGAGCTTTTTAGAGACTCTCAGTACATGGTAATATTTTGTTTCTTACTTTCTCTAGCGATAGAGGATATAGGCAAATAAGCAGGTGGAAATGGGTGGACCACATGAAACCACAGTGTCTTAGCATCCTGTCTTGCACGGTTCCCACCACCACACATACACCATACACACACAATACAAGCACATTGTAGGCCTGTTAATTCAACTTAATTGATTCATAATTAATGTAATCAATCTACATTAATTAATATATTTTCCCTAACTTTGGTAGTCTGGATTTAACCTCCTCTTTGCGCTGCGTCTCTTTTCTCTTTTTTATGCACCACTTTTAACTGTAGACATATTGAATCAACCTAGACTGACTGAAACTGTGACCATAAGTGTCACTTCACTTTCCACGGTTGGGTGGAGGAGTCATAGGCAGGGGGAGTAGGCCACCTATACCCGTGTATAAATGAACATGATGAACGTTACGAGATGGTGTTTCAGCACCTGTTCATATTTTATGATCATCCTCTGCAGGTATATCCAGTGATAGGCTTCCCAGACCCTGCGGTGGTCAGTGCTGCACAGCGCCTTGTCAGTGAACACCAGGCAAAGTACTCCCAGACATCACGCATTCTACAACAGGTATTTATAATATTTTATGATTTAAAAGATTTTGTTTGGATCAGATTTTGTTTGTGTACGCTCATATTTTCTGTCTCTGTCTACAGCGGCAAACCATAGAGCTGATCCCAGTTACCAAGGTGACCTACTTGTGGAAAGGGAAATCCCACATATACTTTGTGTATGGGAATGAGTTTAAAGTAAATGCAGATAACTATCCTGCCACCTGTTGCTGTACTGTAATGTGATTACAGTGGCTGTGTATGATGGTGTTTACGTTGCAAGCCAGTGATTATCAAATTATGTTACTAGTTGGTTTTACTGATTAATGGCACATTACCTGACATGTGGGAATTTATGACCTTATTTGAGATCATCACTTGATAGAACTCACACAGGCTCCTATATGTCAGAATTCAAGTTGCTGATTGAATACATATTCTCACAGTCTACACAGAAACAGCATTATGTCAAGATTTGTATGCATGCATCACATAAGAAATGTTTACTGACACATTATAAAATATCATCTCATTCTCATTCACTGAATACTGAACCTTGCTTACTTTTTTCTAAAATAAGTACTTATATAATCGGTAAAACCAGCTATTTCATTCAGATTTTTTTGCTGTAGTACTGTTTTATGTTACATTGTCATGTAAACCTGAACAATTTACGACAAAACTATGCTAATTGCTTGTAAAAGTGTAACCCTGAATTTGTATGACACAAGATAAAACAAATATAACTGCTTTAAAATGGTTTAGACATTTGATTAAATGTTGTTTCGCAATGTTTTGCTTGCGAGTCATTTCGTCATTAAAAGTGGACTGTCGCCCTTGAAATGACGTGAACAACGTGTTCGCCGTAACGATAATAAACCTTGGTGAAGCGATAATGGACAACAAAGCCACAATAAAGCATATTACTAGTTGGCTGTGACACAGGGGTCGACACGTAGATATTTATGAACAATTGGGTTTGGACAAGTATCAGTGGACGCAAGTCTCGGTGAATCTGGTTAGTCTGAGCAGCTAAAAGGAGCAACGAGGTAAAGTTAGCATGCTAGCTTCATGTAGTCTACCTGTGATGCTGTTAGCTAACACCTTAGTGCCTGAATTATTTTACAGACTGGACCTATTTAGCGCCAGTTGGTTTTCAATGTCATACAGTAAGCTGCACATGTCCGGACAGAAGAGGCTTAGTGTAAATTGGAGCACTGGTATCGCAAAGTGGCGCTTTAACAGTGACGCTAGCAGTCCAAAAACAATAGCTTCCTTGTTTAGCCACAATTGAGAAACAATGCAACAGGCAGTGTTAGAGTTTGCTGCTGTCTGCTGTTGTAAGTATCGTCTTGTAGTGATATCAGGGAAACATGACAGGTGTTGTAGCGGAATATTAAGTTCCAAATCAAATCGGAAAAGGTGGAAATGGACCTAAATCTCCGTGCTAACTTGTAACAGACACAGTGACAGAGAGTGTTTGACTAGTACAGTGCCCTGAAAGACCGCTACACCGTAACAAAGTGATGTTTGTCAAGCTAGGAAGGAAATGTTGCTGTTATTTTTTCACTGTTACTGACATGAACTATATAAAATTGCCCCTGACTGTGACTATTTATGATGATTAGTCACAGTGTTTGAGTAGCAGGCAGCTGGGGAATGTTAAAGTACGTAATCAGTGGCCGAAAGTGACATAATGTATTTACACGAGTACGGTACTCAAATTTGATCTATTTATTTACTATATATGACAACTCAGCTGTCAGTAAATCAAATTTAAATCAACAGAATATCTTTTATGCTAAAATGCAAAACATTTCTGTTTCTAAATTCACAAATTTGAATGATGATATATTTGATGCGGTATTGTTTATATATATATATATATTTTAATTGGTATGGGTTTTGAATTATAGGGTAGAAAGAATGTTTTGAAGTTGTCCCTTTTGGTAATGAAATTTAACATATAAAACTTATATGAATCTATATTAAGTGTATACCATCCTGACAGGCAGTGCTATGGCGACAGCATCTGCTAGTGTGGACTCCAAAGCAGAGCTGACTGCTCTACTGGAACAATGGGAGAGGGATCAGCAAGGTAGCACTCTGGAGCTGGTTAACATCCTCACAAAGTAAGTTGAGTTATGCTACTAATGTGATGTCAGCAGGATGGCATAATGGTGTCATAAAGACAGTTAAATGTGTTAATGTGCTCTAACTTTCAGAATCTCTGAGCTTGTTGAAAAGGAGACAGAGGAGTATCACAAAGCAGATCCAGACCCTTTTGATGATCGACATCCTGGTATGAAAAGGAAAACTAAACTCATTACCACAAGATGAATGAAAATTTAAATGTAGTATGTGTATGTGATTTATCTCTTTTGGGCACTAGGGAGAGCTGATCCAGAATGTGTGTTAGGGCACTTGCTAAAGATCCTGTTCAAGAACGATGACTTCATGAACGCAGTAAGAAAAAACAAAGACTTATTTATTTACTTATGTGTTATATGACCTTCTTAAGAATGTCAGTCAGTGGGTTATTTTGAAACACTTTTAATGTTTTCCCTTTGTAGCTAGTAAATAGCTACGTGATGACCAGCAGAGAATTTTCCCTCAATGCAGCAGCTTGTCGTCTACTTCAGAACATCATGCCTGGATTGGAGACAGCAGTGGTCTTTCAAGAAAAGGTACATTATTTGTTATTTTATTACCAGAGAATAGTGTTTATTAGTCCCAACAATCCTGTTTTGGTAGACCCTCATGATGGTAATGCCAAAAAAGAACCAGGTAGGTTGTACTAAATATATACCCAACTTTTTTTTTATGGTTGTACATGTTTTAAGTATTCAATATTGATATTTTAACTAAAAATCTTATACTGATTTCAATAAACAGGTAGGAACAAGGTGGGAGAAATACAGTTCTTTTTCATGTTAAGAATATATTGATATTCTTGTTATTATATATACATGTAATTTTCATTACATGTACATATGATATATCTATTACAAAAAGTCTACATTACAATCCTGTGATTGTGCTTCTCAGGAGGGGATTGTTGAAAGACTCTTTAAGTGGGCTCAGGAGGCTGAGCAACCCCTTAGAATCTATGCTACGGGCTTGTTGGCTGGTGCCATGGAGAATCAAGACATCGCAGCCAACTACAGAGAGGAGAACTCTGTTTTGGTCAGTAGGGGACTCTGTTGTATCAAATGTCATTTTATATCAACAAATAATGTTAAAGTACAGTTTTAGACAGTGTATTAAAGCAGCCTTAAAGTTGGTGGTGTGCAGTAACGAATGTTAATTAACGTTTGTCAATGTTTTCTTTTGACAGGTGCCTTTGATGCTGCATCGGTTACGTGAGCTTCAGGATAAAGATACTGAGAACAAAAGGGAAATCAAACGGCCCAGCCCCAGGAAGACTTTGAGTGAGCCTCTGCTACCTTTAGACGAGGAGACAGTCGATGGAGGCTTTGAAGAGAGGCCCTTCACACCAGGCAGAAATGGTGCTGAAAGAGAGGGGAACGAGGGGGATGGTGAAATTCCCTTCTCGACAATTGAGCCTGAAAACGAGATTTCTTTCCGTCTCAACTCGCCGCATAAGACTAGCAGCCGTTCAAACTCTGCTGTTAAGACCATGATGAAGCCCATGTCTGCACACGGTTCTCTGATACACCAAGGCATATCTGATTGCACTAGTTACTTTAAAAGGAAGGCAGAAAGGGGACTTGACAGAATCTCAAAACACAAGCTAAATTTCTCTCTGCCTGAGCCAGAGAGGAACTTCAGTGAGCTGTCCAACAGCAGCTGGTCTGAGATGAGCCCATGGGTGATTGGCAACAACTATCACCTGTACCCTCTTACCCCAGAGATCGAACAGAGGCTCATCCTGCAGTATCTCACTCCTCTGGGGGAGTATCAGGAGGTTGGTCTATAAACTTGTGCAATGTATAGTTTAAATGTAGCACCACTTTGCTGTGTTTTTTTTGTATTGTCACAGACTTACCAGCAGATGTCAGTCTCTCATAATTATAATTATGGAAATTGCTCTGTTTTTACATAATTAAAAGTTAGTTAAATGCCATCTTGTGCATAATGCATAGAATATTAGCTGTTGGCCTTATAGTAATCGAACACTATATTCCAATAATAAATACCATTCATCCTTTTTGCAGCTGCTGGCCGTGTTCATGCAGATGGGGGCTCGTGAGCTACTAATGCATTATATGGATCTAAAGCAGACCAATGATGTGCAGCTCACGTTTGAGGCTCTTAAGGTAAAACACTATCATGTAGTTATCCCCAACAGTGTTGAAAGACAAGGTTAAGCTTATGGAGAGACTCAACTTTTTTTCTCTCAGTACCTGGCATCTTTGCTGCTGCACAAGAAGTTTGCTGCAGAGTTTGTGGCTCATGGAGGAGTTCAAAAGTTGCTGGAAATCCCCAGACCATCTATGGCTGCCACTGGAGTATCTCTGTGCCTCTACTACCTTGCCTATAACCAGGACGCCATGGAGAGGGTACAAAACATAACCACTCTATAAACACCCGCTGTGTATACAATCAGGTTTTTCTTGCAACCGTACATATGCCAAAGACGTGGTGATGTGTTAAGTATTTGAAGCAATTAGATCTTGGCAACTCTAAACTTGTCTGTTCTATATAAGTAACATCAACAGGAAATTCCTCTGAGTTTCTGGTTATCATACTTGTGGAAATTGTCTGTGTAGAGCTTGACAGAGCATATTGACGTATTTATTCAAAAAAAATCTTGATTTTTAAGCTCATGTATTTCATAAAAAAACAAACAAACTTGATTTTTGCATTATCACTTAGACCAAGAAGCATTACACATTTGTATTCATTGCTGTGTCCTTTCCTGAAGGTATGCACATTGCCCCACTCTGTCTTGTCAGATGTGGTTGGTTACACGTTGTGGCTGCTCGAATGCTCACATGCATCTGGCTGTTGCCATGCCACCATGTTCTTCTCCATCTCCTTTTCTTTTCGTGCCGTTCTGGAGCTATTCGACAAGCAGGACGGGCTCCGGCGCCTTGTCAATCTGGTATGACAAACTGTCAGCTACATGTGATCCTAAATTATGTAAACCTAACCATGTGTATCATGATGGATGCTGCTTGCATGGTAGTATATAATTTAAACTGACTTTTTCCAGATTAGCACACTGGAGATCCTGAACCCTGAGGACCAAGGAGCACTGCTGAGTGATGATGAGATTTTCTCCAGCAGGCAGACAGCCAAGCACACCTGCATGGCCCTGCGAAGGTACTTTGAGGCCCATCTGGCAATCAAGGTGGAGCAGGTGAAACAGTCTCTGCAGCGCACAGAGGGGGGTGCCCCCATTCATTCTCAGCCGTATTACAAGGTACAGAGAGGATTGAAATAACAGTTTCCTTAAAATCCTCTAAATATATTAACTATATTATTATTAGTAGTAGTTGATATGTTTATGTTTTGTTGTTAAAAAAGTTTGGGGGTTTTTGTAGTGTCTATATGCCTTTTCATCTTTTATCCCAGGCGGTTAGCTATAGCCGAGATCAAGTGGTGGAAATGATGGAGTTTCTGATTGAGTATGGACCACTTCGGCTTTACTGGGAACCAGCAGAGGTCTTCCACAAGCTGTCCTGTGTTCAGCTTCTCCTTCAGCTTATTTCCATTGCCTGTGAATGGAGGACGTACTATGGCAGGTATTGACAGTACAGTTATTCTTTGACTTGTTTAATACTTTTTTTTATACCTGATCTTCAGACTGAGACAATGTGATGATTTGTTTTCCCTGTAGAAGTGATACAGTTCGTTATGCTCTTGACATCCTGAGCATTCTCACAGTTGTTCCAAGAACCCAGCTGTTGTTGTCTGAGGCTGTTGCTGTGTTTGATGAAGGAGGATCCACAGTTTCTACTGTTGGTAGGTGTTATCAGCTAAACTCTATGTAAACTTTACATACACTAAGATTTGGTTAAATATTTCAGTTGTTAACAGTCACTTTTAAAAGATTCATTTTGCGATATGGGGGTGTTTTCCATTTTATTTAACACATTACATTATTAACACATTAGTTCGCAGCAGTTATTGTAAATGTGTCTGCAGCACATTAGATCATTACTCCACAGAAGATTTCTGGCACGGTGTGAACATCAATTTAAGTAGCTAACAATTTTTTGAAGTGTAACAACATAAAATTCAAATTATTATTAAAAGTGTATGAAAATGCTGTAGCTTTAGCGTGTTTGATAAACCCTGCTGAACTTTGCTGAGAGATGGAACAACTCCAGGTTTTATTTTTCTGCAAGGTCTCTTCTTTAATATTTTGATTTTTTTCAGGAATGAGTATAGTCCTGGCAGTGGCCGAGGGAGAGGTATTTGTGAATGATGCAGAGATTCAGAAGTCAGCTCTGCAGGTTGTCATCAACTGCGTCTGTGCACCAGACAAACGCATCTCCAGCATTGGCAAGTTCATTGCAGGCACCCCCCGTCGGCGCCTGCCCCAGCCGACCAAAGCCAGTGAGAGTGTCCTCACTAAGATGTGGAATGTGGTACAGTCCAACAATGGCATCAAGGTAGAGTTAAATTAACATTAGTGTGCAAAGTGCTTGGCATTTTTTTACAGCTCTAAAAAAGGTGGCCTCAAACCTATTCTGATCATTCTGTCAAACAAAATGTCTGAAGTTGTGGTAGTGACATCACTCCTAAGGTGCAAGTCCTCATGGACATACATCTATACACTTATTATAAATGCTCTCTAATACAATAGTCTTGCAGTCAGTCCGTCATGAAAGTTTTTATTTAAACTGCTTTATAGAGGTGTTTAAGTACAGAATTATGGTGCATGTCGTTGATGTTGCAATATACAGAGAGGCTCAGCTGTGATTTGCCAGCACTGATCTTATGGTATTAAATTAATGATGACAAAACCTATTGTGTCCTGCAGGTCCTGCTCTCCCTTCTGACAGTGAAGATGCCCATTACAGATGCAGATCAGATCCGAGCTCTAGCTTGTAAGGCTCTGGTGGGTCTGTCTCGCTCCAGCTCTGTCAGACAGATTATCAGCAAGCTGCCTTTGTTCAGTAGTGGACACATCCAACAACTCATGAAGGAGCCCGTGCTCCAAGACAAACGCAGCGAACATGTGAAGTTCTGTAAGTTTGCAGCTGAGCTGATAGAAAGGATTTCTGGGAAACCGCTGCTAATCGGTACAGATGTGTCACTGGCATGGCTGCAGAGGGCCAGTGTGGTAGCCAAGTCCAGGATCACCTTCCCTGATAAAGAGCTGCTTTTACTTATCCGGAACCACCTTGTGGCCAAAGGCCTTCATGACACAGCCTCCACACTCTCTAAAGAGGCAGATCTGCCAATGGCATGTCTCTCTCATTCTTCACATTCGAATTCTGCTTTTCCTTCTGTTGCTCCTCCTCCGTCTGCCTCTACTGTTGCTACTCTTCCCCGCACACCACGGCTGGCCAACGGTGTCAGCTCCAGACTTGCAAACCATCCTCCTCATTCATCCACCCCCGGGTCCAGCCATCCACAAAGTCGTCCCTCTACATCACAATCCACTTGTACCACGTCTTCTACTGCTCTCCCTTCAACATCTGTCCCCCACTGTAGCAACGGTTCCCCGCTAATTGGACGAATAATTTTTTCTCGTGAACGGCAAACAGGGTGCTCTGCCATCAGCTGTAAAAGATCGCGAGTACTTAGGCAGAAGTCTGACCATGGAGCCTTCAGCCAGAGTCCAGCCATGAAGAAGCAGTTTGACAGGCACCTTCCTTCCCCACCTGCATTAGACAGCATTATCACAGAGTATCTGAGGGAGCAGCATGCACGCTGTAAAAACCCTGTTGCCACATGCCCGCCTTTCTCTCTCTTTACACCTCATCAATGTCCCGAGCCTAAACAGAGACGCCAAGCGCCCATTAACTTTACATCTCGACACACCAGAAGAGTTATATATCCTAAATATGGTGGAGTAGATGGTGGATGCTTTGACAGACATCTCATCTTCAGCAGGTGACTTTCCAGTTCTCTTTGGCTTTGGGGATTATTGTTTCCTCCATTGCAATTGTTTTGCTTGATTTTTCTTTTCTTTCTTTTCCCCAGGTTCCGACCCATCTCTGTCTTCAGGGAGGCTGATGAGGATGAGAGTGGATTCATGTGTTGTGCCTTCTCAGCTCGTGAACGGTTCCTCATGCTTGGGACCTGCACAGGGCAGCTCAAACTCTACAATGTCTTTACAGGCCAGGAGGAAGCGAGCTACAGCTGTCACAGTTCAGCCATTACTCACCTGGAGCCCTCACGGGTCAGTAGAAAAAGCTGCCAGTACATCTGGTTTTTGTAATCTTACTTGTCATATAGCTGAAGCACCAATCTTTTTTAAAATGTGTTTTACTTGGGGTTACTTTAGTTGAATGCCTAAGAATTGTCCATGGAAAACCACGCAAGACGCAATATTTTTGAAGCAGAGTACGTTTAAATGTCTTTTAACATGTAATCGAGGATTTTTAACCCTCGTATTTTGCCCTCTTAGGATGGCTCGTTGCTCTTAACGTCAGCCTCTTGGAGTTACCCTCTTTCTGCACTTTGGGGCATGAAATCAGTGTTCATCATGAAGTAAGTGGTGTTTGCAGATTTGACTCCTATTTTGACCAGCTATATTACATTAAATAGATTCTTATTCTAGTGTAAAATAACCAGAAAACCCCACAAGATGACCACAGACCATTGATCAACAGTTCTATTGCCAAATTTCTGTGATTCCACTGCCTCCATGTCTGTGTTCTTCTCTGTCCAGTGGTACAGCAGCTTTATGCTGTCAAGAGAGGGAGCTGCCAAAATATGACATGCTTTTTAATTATGCACACTAACAGCCTGAGGGTTGCAATCTTCAGTTCATGGAACACAAGCACTTGGCTTCATTTATTTTTAACCACAAAATACAGAGAGTGTACTCTCTGACATTTATTGTTTTCTAAGATGTCTTTAAGCAGTTATAAAGCTTAAACCTGTTTTATAATTATACCAACAATATTTTCAATTGAATTGTCTAATTAAATTGTCTGATTGTTGCTCTCGTTGTTTCCAGACATTCCTTTCTGGGTGACCACTATGTGGAGTTCAGTAAACTTTCACAAGATCGTGTCATTGGAACTAAAGAACATATAGCACGTGTACGTATGTCAGGATTTTGTGAACATGAAAATGTGAATTTTTAAAAGCAGATTAGGTTAAAGTAAAATGGCGAATGCTTACATGGAGTTCTTTTCATCGCTAGATTTATGATATCCAGACGGGGCAGGTAACACTGACTCTCAACAACCCAGACCTGGCGAACAACTACAAGAGGAACTGTGCCACCTTCAACCCCACAGATGACCTGGTACTAAATGATGGCGTCCTGTGGGATGTGCGCACGGCTCAAGCCATCCACAAGTTTGACAAGTTCAACATGAACATCAGTGGTGTGTTCCATCCCAATGGCCTGGAGGTCATCGTTAACACAGAAATTGTATCCTTGACACATGAATTAATAAGATAACACTAGAGCAGTAAACGCTCTCCTTTAACAGCAGACTTGTGCATGTATTTATTGACGGCAGGATATCCGTTTACTGGGGTAAAAAGTAAATCAAAGCTCAAACTCATCCCTTACTTTTTTCATAAACTGTAATGGGCCTTTTTTAAGATTGAGGCAGTAAATATGTAAGAAAGAGATGGTAAAATTAGGTTTATTAAAATACTCTGAATGTATGTATCTTCTTAGTATTCACTTGGTGCAGTGATTTTATGATATTATATGATTGTTTCATTTAATTTATTAATTTATTATTTATTAATGTTATTATTTGCCAAATTGAATAGCTCAAGTGATTGGATTTAGGAGATGCTTGTTTTAAGTAGAAGGGATCCTTGTATTAGTGAATGAATTTGTTGGCACTTCAATTATGGGATGACTATTGAGCTTTTATTTCACTGATAAACATTAAATATGTATCGCACTAAAAATTGATTTTACAGCCCTAGCAAGGGTTTTAAATTTGTAGCCTCTATAGTTGATACACATCCTTAACTGGAGACTAAGTGGGATCTGAGGACTTTCCACCTGCTTCACACAGTTCCTGCTCTGGACCAGTGCAGAATAGTCTTCAATAACAATGGCACTGTCATCTATGGAGGTAATTACAGAATCCATCGCATGATAGGAAATCAGTTGGCATCAAGTGTACAACTCATTCCATAGTCAGTGCAGTGTGTAAAATGTATATTTGACTGGAAAACTAATTTTAATGCAAAGTGAGCATATGTGTACTTGGAGAAAGGTGTAGTGGCGCCTGTAGGAACCATATTGGCCAGTCGATAGGTTTCCTTTGAAGATGACAGTGTGCTTGTAATGTGGCTAACAATACTTTAATGTGTGACTCCTTTGGGGTCATGACGACCTAATGCTACACTTCACAGCCACAATGGATACATGATGTATGTATCGTGATAGCAGGAGCTAGACACACACAAAAGGCCAACCACACAGAAGACAGAAGGAAAAGAAAAAGTAACCTGCGTGATCTATCAGATCTACCAGAGTGATTCACTTCGCCGGACATCAGCAGAATCTAGGTCTCATCGTTGTCAATCTTATTGCCAGGAAGGCAGTACAATAGTAGTGGTAACTGTTGTAATTGATGAGCGTGAAAATTGGATAAATAAAACTGGATTGAACAAACGTAGCCGCTATACTTTAGGTCTATACTATTGGGCCCTTGGTCCTTGAGAGCCACCGTGAGCATGGAGCAGACAAGGTCACACACACCAGCCAGTCCCAAAGATCGTATGGCAGGTATGATCACTCAGCTTACAAATTTGAAGGTGCTCATTGAAGATTTGTCGTTTGCCTTGAAGACCCTTGTGGAGAACACTAAAGACTTGTGTGCCACAGCCAAGAAGGGGTATCAAAGGTAACAGCGACCAAGCGCCTCACAAATTACCAAGCCTTGGGAGGAGACTAGACAAAGAGAAAGCGTTTGTTTGCTACAGGCATACAGAATGCAGGTACAGAGAGAGGGGAGGCATCCAAGCCTCCACGTCTAGGCCAAGGATGACAGAAAAGAAGCAGCACGGTGGATCAGGAGCCACATGGGACACACTGGAAGAATAGCATTCGCACGCTTGGGATGTAACCAGTGCAGTAGGATTGGTTAGAGGGAAAGTATACAAATGCTGTTTAGATGCTATATGGCTCCATGTATGATAATATGCAGGCAATTGGTGACTGGAAATGTAGGAGTCATGTTGGCCAAGTCCGATAGGTTTCCTTTGAAGATGACAATGTGCTTGTAATGTAGCTAACAATGCTTCTATGTGTGACACTTTCCTTTCGGGGTGTGATGACCTCATACAACAGTACACAGCCACATGGATGCATGATGTATGTATCCAGAGAGCGGGAGCTAGACACACACAAAACCCCAACCACACAGAAGACGGAAGGTTTGAGCCATATGGGAAGAACGATCAGTGTTGGACTGGCAAAAGATGGCACCAGCTGGTTCAGGCCATCTCACAGTATGAAAAATCGGTGTGCCTTAGTGGCTCTGAACATACAGTGAACATTTGAACCTCTCAGGAACCAGAACCCTGGCTAACCAGCTCACATAACTCATTTTTTTTCTTGCTTCAAATTCCTGTTCTGTTTTTGCAGCAATGTTGCAAGCTGATGATGAAGATGACATGATGGACATGCAGATGAAGAGTCCATTTGGTTCATCATTCAGGACCTTTAATGCCACTGACTACAAACCAATTGGTAAGACACTCTGCTCTCTGTTCATTGTCCCCCAAAGTCATACATGATAATTAACGGATGTACTCTGTGTGCTTTTTATATTGTACCCTGTAGTGGTAGGTCATAATGTTTTGTTACTGTAATAATTATTTTGCTACTTGTATTGCAATATTCTTTGCAAACTAACCACTAACACATTCTTTGCTTTCCCCTTAGCCACTATTGACGTCAAAAGAAACATATTTGACCTTTGCACGGACACAAAAGATTGCTACCTAGCTGTGATTGAGGTACAAGTTTGTAACTTATTTTGAGAGAGGTTGCAGTCATTTCTTTATCTGTAATTATTTGTGTAATTTGCCTTTCCTGCTGTATCTGTCTCACAGAACCAAGACTCAGTAAACACAGACACGGTGTGCCGGCTGTATGAAGTTGGCCGTCAGAGACTTGCAGAGGAAGAGGAGGAGGATGAGGAGGATCAGGTTCATACAGTGTTGTTAAATTTATTTGTAAAAAGAGCCTCTTTGGGTCCCCTAGGCAGACACAGAGTTGAATTAATATTGACTTTTTTGATCAGGAGGATGATGATCAGGAGGAAGATGACGATGATGATGAGGACTCAGATGATGACGTGGATACAGACCCCCTTATTGCTGAGCTTGAGAATGAAAATGGTGGAGAAGATGAGGATGATGATGAGGACGATGATGGAAACGAGGAATTCTCTCCCTCTGATGATGAGGTGGCTCGTCTTCTTGAGGAGGATGTTGACGTTGGCAACGACGATGATGACGATGACAATGATGAAGATGACTCAGATAATGATGATGTTGATATGGATGGTGACAATGGTAAGTATCTCCATATGTTGGGTGCATAATGTCCTGCACTGTGTAGCGTTAAATTGTCTTAAACATGTTAGTGCCCGTTAGTCAATGTTTAGTTATCCTAGTCCCTGTGCCCATCTGTGGTTAATCTATCTTTACATGAAACTCAGCATTTATAATGTATCTGCAGCATTCTCTGTATTCTTTCTATCTATATCCAAAACTATAAATTTGTTTATTTAATTAACAGACACTTCGGACAACTCTGACCTTGAGGATGATATCATCTTATCCCTGAATGAGTGAAGAGGCACCAACATCTGGGGACACTGAACAAGACAGCATGTCAATACTTCCGCCTCACAGGCATTTAATTTGCCGAACAGGAGTCAAGAAAAGGACAGAATATCAGAAGAAGAGATGGGAGATAGTTTGGAGCACTGCCAGTTTGAAACGGTACACTTTGAGAGTGACAGTGTTCACTTACTGGTGAGCAAAGTTTATTGCATATGATATAGTTTTATAAAACGAAAGAGGGCTAGATGGTGATTCAAAAGGCCTGTGGATGCAGTAAAAATTATTTTATCACATTAGTGGCTCTTTAATGAGCCTCTTCATTTGATATTGATTCAGTCGCTTTGTAAGCCTCTGCTTCCCCAATAGATTAGTGTTTTGTAGGGGAAATGACTTGGATTGCACGGTGTGAGTGTGCATCTGTATGGCAGAGGATACAGGATGAAGCCCCCTCAAGTCTGTGCTTCTCTTCACCGCTGGGAATAATCATAAAAACATCCTAAATTATGAATTTGGCAGCTAATTTAATGCACAAACATGTTCCCCCCTATTTTTCATCAACCATCAAACACAATTTCAGATTTTCATTCACCATAAACCAATCACCAGAATGCCACACACAGTCGTGCCATTTATAGACGACTTCTCCTGATTTAATTATTTCAGAGAAATTACTTAATTAGCTTGGTGTTCTTGAATTGCTCAAACTATAACTATAGTGAACATTGTAACAAAACTGTTGACAGATCTCACTGTCAGCGCATGACAGACATTTGGAGACTTCTGCAGTGCTCTTCCATAGTGTTATTTCAGTCACCTGTATTGAACCAGACATGGATATGGGTTCAATGGCAGTTGATCATGGCACGGTCCAGTGAAACTCGGACTGATGTTAGAAAAATTGAAGATGTTGGTACAGGACTGAAAACATCTTGTTTTGCCATGTATCTATTCATTTTACCTGTTTTCCACATTTTTTGCTGAGTTTCTCGAGACAATTTATGTACATCTTGTATGTATCAAAAGTATTTTACTATAAATAAAGCTGCAAAATTTGTTTTGTGTGTATTCTTTATCGTGTGTGAATGTAGCTGAGGGGTAGTATAAAGCTGTTAGCAGCGATGTCATTGCATTTGTGGCTTTTAAAATGGAGATAGCATGTTATCCCATCTACAAGCAAGGAGCCCCTGATGAAAATTTCCCTGTTGTTTGGGTCTAAACCTGGGCAATATTTTACAAATGCACAACAGACAACTACAATGATTAGTCAGTCATTTAAAAATTATTTGAATAACATCATATTTGCAACCATTTTCATAACTAAAGAGTTTTAATAATTCCAGAAGGCATAATTTCAAATAGTTCATACTCCCAGCCTCACAAATGTGAGACTTTGATGTCTTTTTTGAGAATCTGGAGAATAATTGTGAAATAAGTTAAATTGCACCCTGAAGTTCCTCTGAATAATTGCTGTCCCGTTGAATCACTTTCTAAATGTTTTGTTATATCTATACTCTGCAGCAGCTTTACTTTTCTCCTCTGATTCCAAAATAATATGTGACCCAGATAATGAGTCTACAAGTTCAGATGTTGAGTCTTTTAATATTGTATTTTGAGATTTTTATCAAAAGTATACTTGAACAGTTCAGCACAATCTTCGTTGTGGTGAATTTCTGTGATGTCTTGTGAGATGAGGAGACAACAGCTTCATGTAGGAAATGGATGAGAGATGACATGCACAGGAAAGTATTCATCTGCATAGGAATGATAATAATAATAATCACATCTTTAAAACTGTAATCTCCCTTTAAGTGCTTCTACAGTCACAGATAATGACATTACTCAGGTCTCTTGACTCCTGTGTTGTGTATGCGGAACTGTGCCACAGAATTTTCCTGTGCACTCCCCCAGTGTTAATATTAGCGCACTTTAAAATAGTCACCAAAGCCACTTTACCTGGTACTAAATTGTTTGTGTCTGTGTGTGCATGCGTGTGTGTCCATGTATAAGAGACATTTACCGCATGAAACATATGATCCTGATGAAGGTATAGATAAGGGTCCATGTCTTTGTGTGAAGGCAGGTGATAGATGAGATGGTGGGACGTGCTTCTTATTACCTCCTCGGCCGACTCCTATTGTCTGCCAGCTTTGGGGGTGTTGAAACAGATAGCAGCTTTCACTGTATCAGGCAATCCCTCTTTGCAGTGGACCAGTGTCTGTTCTCACAGAGCTGCTGCATCACAGCCAAATGCAGCAGCATTAAAATGTAAATGATCATATAATGAAACATTTCCATGCTGTAGGCCCAGTTCAGCACACGCTCTGTTGATATGATGGAAGCTTATTGTTTGGTGTATTTATTTTTTATTGCAGGGTTGTGTATTTAGCTTACAAAATGGCCCACACCTGTAGCTTTACGTGTGCGGGTGGAAAACCACCCACAGTGTTCCACTTGAAGTAATGGACAGATGGGAGTCAGTCAGAGTTGCTGTGATGGAGAGAGATTACCCAATGCTGTCCGCCCTCCCACACTACATCAAACTCACTGGACACTCAGTATTTAACAAATCATTTGACTCCTAAACATGACTTTGTTCAGATTTGTTAGCCAGATGAAAAAAACTTGATATTTGTTCCTGAGATGCTGTTTTATGAATATGATGAATATGTTTTGCGCTGTATTCTGGCCTAGTCTTATTCCATTCAGCCTCATCGTCAATTCCAGGGTCCCATTGTTGGATTTGTGTGGACTGTTTTAACAGCATTAACCCACATCATAATCAACAGGTGTGCTGTAAATCCACACATTAGTGCACTAATCTCTGCAAAATGTATTAAATCACATGCCAGTTTAACTAATTGACACGCGAACTGTTGTGTAATTCATTCTCTCTCAGATGGTTGATTTCAGGTCCACAGCTATAGCATTGAAGACAATGTTTTGTTTTCTCACAATTATTGTGTTATCATTCTGGAGGGAATTTCTTGTCTGCAACTTAAAAATGCAGTGTAGTTTGATAGGTAGCTATTTATTTTTGACTAAATATATTTAATGTGACATTTTTTATGCCATCATCATTTTAATGAGTGAATAAATAAATTGTTCTCCACCAGAACTTTGTTCCCAGCAGAGTGGTGTTGCTGAATTCACAGAATAAAAAAATATATCCAAATAATTAATTCAAACATATACCATGAAGTGCTGTTGGATGTCCAGGTCTATGGGATATTGCCAAAGCCATCAGTCAAACTCAAGGGGAAATGTGGTCATTAGGAGCTCGTGGCATCTGAAGTGTGTGGGAGCATGACTGCACTATGACAAAGCATCACCGGCAGTGGGTCTGTTTGTATGAAATGACTCAACCAGGAGGTGCTTCCCCACATGGCCTGGCCTGATCGGGAGCTACTTCTTGGCGAGCAGCACTCAGGGCAACGACACACTAAACCAGTGAAGGCTCGACTGTCAGTCAGAGTCCGGGCTGCTGGAGGGAGAAAATGCAGTGTGTGTTTGTGATGGATGCAACTGCCATGCAGTGAGAGAGAGAAAGAGAGAAGGCGGTGGGGGGTTTTGGGCTATACGTTTGCAAACGCTTGACACATCAGTGTTGACAAAACGAGTCACGTGACCACGGTGAAGATGGCGCATCTTGTGCTACATTGCAGTTCCCTGAATCTTTCTGTTGCACGAGCTCGACACTTTGCGGCATCGCGACCCATTAGCCACTAATTAAGGACCAGTCCAGGCCGCTCGCGCCGCCTGCGCAGCCTACTGTGGATCGGCTGGACTGGAGCGCGACTGATTGTGGAGGAGGGGGAAGAGGTGGGGTAGAAACAGGAAGGAGGGAAGCAACGGGCGAAAAAGAAAAAACACACACACACACACAAAAAAAACCAAAAACAAAGAAATTAAATAAATGAGCTTCGAGGAAAAGGAAGTCGACCTGACACGCAGCTGCAGTGACACATTATTCTGTTTGGGGGTAGCGCACGGCGTCCGCGCGTGCGTGCGCGCGTGGCCGCGTGAGTGCGCGTTGCATTAGGTGGACACGGAGACTGCATCAGACTGGAGACACACGCCGGGACATAACGGAGCGCGTGGACACTGAGGCTTTTGATGGTCCTTTCCTCTCTCCCTCTCCCCCCCACCCTGCACGCGCAGACCTCAGGACGCTGATTCCGGTGGAGACATGTAGTCCCGGGTATAAGACAGCCAGGATCATCCGGAGCCCTCAGCTCTCATTTCACCATCTCCCCGTATCCACATAATGTGGCTTGTTCTGCTGGAGGGGAAATAACCAAATATGTGGATACCTACAGAAGAGGAGAAAATCGGAGTTGGTGAGTCAGTCGCCTCCCTTGCGCTGTTGTTGTTGTTATTATTTCACGACGTTTGGTTTGTAATTGACTTTAATCATGAAGCGTTAGGATGGCAGCACTGTGCATGAGGAACACCCAATTTCATCCACAGAGATCTCACACAGGCGATCCGGACCCCCCACCCCCCACCCCCCTGTTATTATGGCCATTACACCCAATGAAAAACACATACACTTATTATGGCTGGTGTGCGCGGCCGGTGTCTGTATAGAAAGGATAGAAAGGGAAACTGCGTGGGATGAGAGGCTCCAGCCTACAGCCCAGCACCTTGGCAGATGCAGCCGCAGTCTGTGCTTTAAATCGGGTTCGTGCTCGTAGTTTTGCGGCTACGTAAAGAATGCGTCAGTGTTGCATTTCAGCTTGTTCTTTTCGTATTTGGAGGGGTGGCGGGGGGTTTTGGGGTGGCGGTGGTGGTGGTGGGGAGCGATTCTGGTCGAAACCACCAGGGGGCATCGTGACTGCGTACCTCCAACAGGTGTAGGCTGGAGTGAAACGGGGTCCACCTGGGAGCAGAAACCTGCCCGGTACCGCTGCCTTTTGCCTTCTCCCTGCTGCAACAGCGACTGGACACGCGCCGTGTCACACTGTATATTCCCCCCTGAAGTGTTCGCACTTTGACCTTTTGACAAAGGGGAGGAGGAGGAGGAAGTGTGAAAAAAAAGAAATGTCAAAACAAGCAGTGTAATTAAAGGGATGTCATACCATCGTTATAAAGTGACTGCTCAGCCCCACGCGGACCACGGTCAGATTGTCTTGTCTTGTGAGAGCTTTTCGTTTGGGGAATGAGTCATGTCCAGCTGCTGTACAGCTTGCAGGGATGCTCACGCTGGCGCACGTGACCAGCCTCCTACATGCACATATACTCATACAGACGCCCACGCGCCTACACTCTATGTGTTGGGACGGATTACGTTGTTATGGTGGCAACGTAAAGACTCAACGGGACATCCACTGTGACATCGCCTCCTGTGGCGGCTGCGGAGTCATCTAATCGTGTTTAATCGTTTTCTGCGTTCCTCCACGCACCCGTCACTGAATCACTGCAGTTCTTTAGCAGCATATAGCGGTCTTGAAGTGTGTGTTTGGGGGGGGGGGTAGTTTGCTGTGGTGAAGCAACAGTTCGGCGCAGCCACCGCATCAGTCTGTGTGGACCGACCTGGCGCTGTCTGTGGTGCTGAAGTAACGGGAAGCAGGGCCGTCTGAACGCGCACAGTACATACTGTACAACATCAATGCGGTCCAAATCACTGTCGAAAATAACGTTTGAACAGTTTCAGTATGTATCCAGCATCACTGTAAATGAAGCCCACACTGTTGGCTTCCTAAGTTAACCCCAGAGCTTGCTATGGTCCCTTCCCCTGCCTCATCTGTGTCATTAGTGGCACCATTTTCCACATTTATCTTTCTCCTTGTCATTGCCTGTAAATTGCCTCTCACCAATATTACCATACACCGATATGAAACCGAGCTGTGTTCTGTCAGCAGCCAGCCAGGCCTTTATTTTTTCCCCCTCCTGGGTTATCTTAATGAGCTCTGTCTAAACAGAAAACAGTTGGAGACCACCTCATGAAACGTTAATGCCTTTCTAAGAATCACTCTCACGTCATCATTTTCTTGTTTGTTGCATTTATACAGGAAATATTAATAGTTTGTATGTCACTTGTAGAGTGGCACTGTTGTGTTGTTTAGCTCTTTCCACTCCGGAACTGCAAGAAGTGATTATTTTAATCACCAATTAATCTACAGTCACTTTGTTGTTCCTGCATTAACAGCTGGTCTAGTCAGAAGTCCAAAACACTAATTGTGCAGTATGAGTTTTGCCATAACTGTGTTAATGGATAAGATTAATCAAGCGTCATTTGAGTGTTCTTGGAGCCTTTTAATAGCATAAGTTGGGGGAGGTGGTGGCGAAGCAGTCAGAGAATCCGGCTTGGGCCTGGAGGTCGCTGGTTCGAATGCCAGCTCGGCCAGAAAACTTGGGTGATGCGCCACCATCCCAGATCTGGGCTACAATCAAGCTTGGGAACATGAGGCTGCCCGTTTATACCCCCGATTGGCCAAAAATCAGGGAATCTGATCCCTGGGCGCTTTCTCTAGGGGGCCCTACATGCTAGATATACTGCTGTGTACTATGTACTGTACTGTCTGCATGTGTGGAATGCAGTAAAATTAATTTCCTCCTGTGGGATCAATAAAAGTGTGTTTTTTCTTCTTCATCATCTTGTTTGTAAAGGATCAGTCAGTGGCGGATTTTTGGCACATATGCAGCAATACTGAGGGAACAGAGCTTTGACATTAAGTCAGTCAGTACCTGCCCACATAAGAGTGAGAGAGAAATGAATTAGCTACATGTGGTCTGATGGAACTGGGTTAGACAAACGTAGCAGCACATGAAATAATCACGTATGATGACTAACAACAGTGTGTCGTTACCAGAGGACTCATGTGCGAGAGGAAATGAATGATTGGTGCATACAAGAAATGATACACGGACAAACATTGTTTTAAATTTTAATTTGTTGTATGGCTGGTTTCTTTGTGTGGAGCGGGTGAGCACATGGATGCACTGGGGCTGTGGGGATGGTCTCAGAGAGCTCACCTGCAACACAAGACATGTTCTATGAGATGATCTAAGACTGAAAGAAAAGCCAAATTGAGCCAAGCCATTTTAGATTAAATGTGATTGATATATAGCAGGATCAGCTCACCTGTAACTTCCTCCTTCCTCCCAGGGTGACCGGGCAAAAGGCCTCCCCAGAGGCCCGAGCACTATTTATGTGTTTGTTTTGTGAAGGGATTACAGGGGAGTTTTGGCTTTTGTATGGGTTGTAAATATTTATTTAAATTATTTATGGGTATTTCGTGGTATGATTTATAGTTTTTATACATTTATTAGTGGTATGAGTGGTATATTTTGGTTAAGGGTTGTGTAAATATTTATGTTAAATGGTAAGTGGTGTTTTTAGAGGGCACCTGTCCGTGTGGTATGTGTCAATTGGGGGTAGTAAAGTGAGAGA
Source organism: Trinectes maculatus (assembly GCA_016785345.1). Lineage (NCBI taxonomy): Eukaryota > Metazoa > Chordata > Actinopteri > Pleuronectiformes > Achiridae > Trinectes > Trinectes maculatus. The sequence continues at coordinate 238,091 of JAFBJQ010001323.1, forward strand.
TGTATAAAAGGCAGTCAGTTGGTGATTGTGGTTGGTATTGCTTTATGGTGTGTTGTTGATTCGGTGTGCGTAAACAAAGGAACGGGATCCCTCCTATTCGTTCGCTCCTTCGTTCGTTTGTTTGGTTGCCTCATTGCCTAGGCCGCTCGTGCCAGAAATGGGCAACACTGAAACCAAATGTTCTTATAACAGGATAAAGGATAGAGCGAATGTTTACTGTGAGCGGGATTAGTGGGGTTGGTGTCGTGCTCTTTAGTTTTGGTCATGATTCCAACTCTCTGAGACAGGACTGTTCAGGTCAGGGAAGCAGGATCTCCATGGTCGACATGATCATATTGCATTACTGAAATGGTGTGAGGATGTGTTCACGAAGCAGCTCAGCTGCAACTCAGTATTGTGTTGAGACTGGAACTAAAAGACGAGGAAAAACCAAAAATTGGTTCATTTCAGTTCTGCAGTTCAGATGAGTAGTGTTCTCTTTAATGAAATGCTCCTATAGTGGTGCAATTACAACTCAGTATATGATTTATAAGCCACAATAGTGTTTACCGTTGGACTGGTAGGTATTTATGACCTCTTTCTCTGCAGAATATGTCTCCCCAGTGGGTCATTGTACAGTTAGGTACTGTATGTGTCTTACAGTGTTAATGCAAGTTCACTGTGTAATGTATACCTAGGTTTAAGCTTTACTATATTACATGGAGGAGAAAACATTGTTCACGACATGGCAGCATAGTCAGCACACTGACTATGAGATATTAGCCTCACTTCCACTGCTGTATGAAAGAACAATTTTTATTATAGATACAGTAACATAAAGGAGACAGTTCAAAGGTCAAACAAAACATACCCTACAGATGACTCTGTGTATAGCGTGAAATAAATATTCCAGGCCTAAACACGTTGAACTGAAGTGCAGGTTAAATACACAGTAAATGTGACTTGAACTTATACAAATCGCTCAGTGTTACAGTTACAGTTTGCTATTTGTCTGCGCTACAGTTTTCTCTTTTGACAACGTGAAGAGCTCTAAATTGCCCTACATACTTACAGTCCTCACAAAAAAAACATTTTTTATACTGCAATGCTGTGGGAAGCATGGAGAGGTGGGGTTTTTATGTTGACTTATTGGTTTCCTATTCAAGAAAAAAAAAAACATTGAGCCCATTCCATGACATGATTGCTCCATGATGAGACTTTTTAAAAAATAAATATCATTAGAGAACAAATAGACCGTTTCAATAATTTTAAAACCTATTTTGCAATTCAGCAACAATTTCTTTGCAATTCAATGAAATAAATGTAATGTTTATTTGAAACTATGATGATTGATACTCTCTGTGATTTCTCCAACCAAATGGAGAGTGAGACACCATTAATATGGTTGATAAATTCCTTATTGAAACTTAATATATAAAATAACCCAGGGATATCAGTGTTGTCAGGCCTTCCATCCTACTTTCAGCATGTTCAAGTCTAGAGGTGTATTTGGTTGGTTTTGTTTTCGATGATATGCTAATGGTCTTCAGCTTGGAAACAGTGAAATAGTGTTTACGCACCCTGGAGGTTTTGTGAGGGAGGACTATGAAAATATGAGCTTATGTGATGCGCCCATCTCTTGTAAACACAACAGTCTCATCTCGCTCTGACATGGCCTCCACTGAGGAGTTTTGAACCGGTATGAGTGCAGGTTTTGCAATTCAAATGAAATAGAGGCCATTAAAGAACAGAACTCTCAAATAGGAATCACTTAGCCCTGGTTGGAAAAAGCCCTGAGGCCGACTGAATAAGGTGACAAGCATGCTCTTTCGGCTATCCATCTCTCTCCCTCTAATACACGCCGAAGTATGCTTGAACTCTCGTGCCGTGCAGCATCCATAAGCTTGCCATTTAAAAACCCAGATCCCTGCAGCAGTTACAGTGAAGAAAACCCTCCAGTTTGTAGATGATGCGTTGCCATAGTTACCCCAGCACAGGAACCGAGCTCTCATTTCCCTCACACAGGCAATGGAGCTGAGCTGAAGTCCCTCCTCCTCTTCCTCCCCCTCACTGGGTCCCCTGGCTAGTTCATTAGAATAATGATTCACACCAAACTCTCCTTGAAGGGCCACCATTTGTAGGTTTTTTTTTAAAAAAAATGTCAGTGGAGTCCTGCCATTATTAATTAAATGCTTCTTTATTCAGGTTTACACTTTGTATATTACACTGCCCAGTACAGTGCTGCATGGATTTAAAAAGCGCATCCTGTTTACAGTGGCATCTATCCCCTATCATATTCCTGATCAGTGTGAGGCGCAATGTTTTTGTTTATGGTCAAAGACTGCATGATGCTGTAAAAGCTGGTGGGAAGGAAATCCTATGCCGATGCTGACTTATGATAAAGCAGCGTTAAGCCATGCTACTGAGCAGCACGTGTGGGCTCTATTTTGGGAGACAGTTCAATTAACTTAACATTGCACAAAAATCAGGCCGCTTAAGAATTAATTGCCTATTAAAATGACTACCCACTTCAGGGTGGGAGTTTGTTTACACTTCACTAATCAGCAGTTCTGGTGTGATACTGTGTTCAGATGTTTGCATTAAACAGTTCATTAAAACACTGCCCTGCCACCCTAAAACACATGCTGTGTGGAGACACAACAGTGGAGTGGATGCACCTTGCTGAATCAGGCGTCACACGTATGAAAAATGAATGTTTATCTGTAATGTAGCTTCTGTAATCAGCACCGCCGTCTCTTGATTCTTTTTCCTCTTTCTCTGTGCAGTGATCTGCAACTTCCGTTCACCAATATGTCAGGCCCTGGTCCTGGAGATTGGGGAAACTGTACAGATTCTGGAGAAGAGTGAAGGTAAAAACTGTCAGATCTCTTATGGTAATGCATATTTACATAGGCACTGCACTGCAAAGATGATATCAGATGAAGGGACCCCTAGTGTTGTCTTTTTCTGGGAAGAGCTTTTTGAAAACATTAAAAAGTAACAGTTCAACAGGTCAGGTCTAATCTTGTTATACTCAGTACTACAAATCAGCCTGTAATTTGCTAATATTTTCCGTATTTATTGTACAAGTATTCACATTTCAATACTTTTGGTTATGCTGTTTTGTAGAAATCCACAGCTCAGGCCTAACGAGAACTTGATGGATCGTTTGCAGTGTGAAAATGAAATATTCACTGTTACAGTCACCTAAGCGTCGCTAAATGATGTAATCAGTTGTGATAAAAGCAATATTAGAACAGTGGAGAAAAACATTCACACTGGCATTTGAAGCTGATTGGCAGTCTGGTGGAGACTAAAAACACGGCTTGCAAATTAAAACTTTGGTTTATACCAAGTACCCAAAAAGATGTACAATTGTGTACAATAATGTGTTTAAATGGGAGGTATCAATTTTTTGATGTAAATTCTGATCTTTCTTTAGGTTGGTACAGAGGCTTTTCCACCAAGAAGCCCTCTATTAAGGTATTTATACCAGCATACACAAATCACAGGTTTGACACTGTGTCCCACACGCTCTGTGTAGTATTCTGTATTCTCTACTACAATAATCATATTAAATCCCAAGGTTCAACAAGTAGTGTAATTTGTTATTTCACATACTCTATTTAAAGGAACCAATAATAATGAGAATGCAGTGTTTTTCCAGACTGTCTGCTAAAAAAGAAAACGCTGACCACACAGTGTTTAATCCAGGGCCCATCTCTGAAAGTGCTCTCCCTGCAATGATGATCTCCACATCATGATTTTATCAAATACAGTGATGTTTTTGTGAATGATAATATGATGTGAGAGATATGCATCCTGAAATTTGTCTTGACAAACATGTGACAGTTGATTAAGTTCTTGAATAGAGCTCTGATTTGACCTGTATCTCGACAGATGGCATCAAAATAATCTGTATTTATAGTACAGAATCAATACAAGTGAAAAAAATAATGCAAAATATACAGCACATCAATCGACAACAAAAATATTGTACAGACTGTAAGTACATCACATGTGCATGATACACATGCTATGGTATTAAACCATAGGATGAACCTATGGAACTTATTTAATTGCCACACTATCATGGACCCACCACATTGACTATGCAGTATAACTACAATGCCATTTTCTGTTTGGAATTGTTTTTTAAATCTATTTTTTCTTTTCTGCCAGCAGATGGTGCAGTTAGTAATCTGAAAAGCAATTATTATGCCAGGAATAAAACTTTTTCTCGGTGACAGCTGCAGGAGAGATGCAGAAACATTGTAACGTTATTTGAGTGATCAAAGCATAGAGGTTAAAATGGAAGTCAAGTTTATGGAATGAAACCTCAGCCTCTCATGTCTCAGTATAGAGTTTGCTCGTTCGGTATTATTGTGAGAAATCCTCTGCACCATCCTCGGTAAGATGAGACCACAGGCATAGAACTCTGAACAATACAACACACACACACACTCACACACCTCACAGTGATCAATACTCTGTGCTGCTTCAAATGGTTATTAAATCTGACACATCTTTTCCCCTTAGGACTGATTTCGCATTATGAACGTTTATAACCGACATCAGCAGTGATAAACTGAAGCAGAGCAGTCCATAAAATCATTTAGAAAAACATTTCGTCTGTAAATCCCAGATACCAAATACCAGAAATATTGCAGTGGGTTTTTTAAAAATTATTTTGCTATTTTGTACATCTGCTCTGTTTGAAACTGAAACGTCAGAAGCGGAAGTATATGTGATACTGCTAAATCGCTATGAAGAAAGCACAAACGCTGTCCAGCCCTGGTAAATGTAGGTGTTAGTGGCAACATGCTGTCCTTTTCTACTCTCAGCAGCTATTTCCAGTTCTCACCAACACCCCTCCATTTTGTTATGTGCTGCTGCCCACATTCATTTGCCCCCGTACTCTCTCTTTGCTGAGAGAATTAGTTGTGTTCACGGTGGCCAATTCTTCACATCTGGCAGATTAGAATAAGTGAGATAAACTACAAGGGTGGCAGTTTATGCTCTTCACTATCTTCGCCAAGCCTCTGCAGTGTATGCAGGATGGACTCACTTATTTTTATTTTTTATTTTTGCTTTTACTTAGCAAAGAATGTTAGTACATTCAGTACACAGAGAAGAACAGTTTGGCGTGACACCAGCAAACACTGTATTATTATTTAACAATTGCAGTACTTAAGGTTTATGTTAAGTCATCAAATAGCACAAACCTAAAACCGTGCATTTTTGGAATGTGCTGCAAAAATTAATTCTTGTCTCTTTCAGTAACTTTCTGCTCCTTCTTCTAACCACAGGGAATTTTCCCGGTCAGCTATGTTCACTTGAAGAAATCCACGGTGACCAACAGAGGGTGAGCTGCATTATTATATCTTTTGTTTTTGTCAGAGCTAATGCAGTATTATTATGGATAGACTGATCCAGCTTTTTGTATTTTATTTTACTGAATTTTCTATCTATCATTTTACACATACACATACAAATAAAATATAAATAAAAACAAAACAAAGCACCTGCTCAGAGACTAAAGACTAAGTTAGACAGGCAGCAGAGCTCTTTCTCAGCAGATTCAGTGAGTTCTGATGTAGAATCTGCAGGCTGGGATCTCTGGTTCCTTGTGGACTGGGACGTTGCTGTTATATCACCCCCCTCAAGTTGATTCACCACATAGCAGGGGAACTCTTTTGTTTGCTCTCAAACAATTAAAAGTGCAGACTTGGAAATTGACATTATTATACTCCCTCGCTCCGGGAGTTGCACTTTGGGAAATCTGCTTTGCTGTCTCATGGAGTTAATGAGGTGACACACCTACTGCCTTTCTATAGTTCTCCCAAAGCATCCCCGCCACAGACATTCACTCTGATTCATAGCGTAATAGAGATGGTTCCCTTGTTGCTAAAACAGTGAGGCAGTTTCAAAGTTCACTCTTTGCAGCATATAGGCCAGAGAATAGTGAGCAATGTGCTGAGTGTGGCAAGAGAGCTATCCTTCGGTGTAATGTTGCTAAGATTGCTGTCAGGCAGGAAGTTTTTGTGCTGCGTTTTTCCACTGTGCAGCCTCAGATCTGTAGGGATAACATCAGCAAGTCCGAAAAGAAGACACAACATGAAGATGACTCAGTTTTGACACATGCTACTCAATGATCACAATTTCTAAGGTGGTCAAAACAGGCACTAGAATAAAGATCACAGTTCCTGACATTCTGCATGAACGCTTCCTGAAAATGCACAAAAAAGAATCTTATCGTCAACTAATAATCTACAATTACATTTACCATAAAAGAAGATTTTATCAATGTTGCCCACTCCTACGAGTCACATTCATGGACATGGATTGTTTTTTCTTGTTTTCTGCAGGTTGTGCGAGACGGTGGTGCCCCTCGAGGACCCCATTATCACAGAGACCACCTCCACACTGCAGGAATGGGGTGTTTTGTGGAAGCAGCTCTATGTGGTCAGTTGCACTCTCAACAAAACGCTAAGAAATAAATGTGACTAAGCTGGAACATTACCGAGATTTCCAGCAGAGCTGGAAGCACAACAGCTTTTGCAAAAAAAGAAATTGCATCTATGGTTGTTTCATTTGTGTCCTCCTGAGGGGGGTTTGAGAGCATGGTTTTCTCCTCTGCACCCTATTCAACACCCGATAGAACCAGGTATCCAAGCCTACGTTTTCATATACTATCTATGTAGCATACATTTTCATATACTATCCAGAAGTGGTGGTTGGGCAGCGATAATGGCCTGCAGACCTGTCATATGCAGTTTCATGCTCTGTCACTCAGCCATTGATTGATCTTGACCCATCTCTCATAATCTCTGCATCATCCTCAGTCAGCCTTTACTTACAGGGCAAAAGTGATTGCTGGAAACCTAAAGCATCCTTAATCCTGCCAAGTGTCGAGGAGTTAGGCAGAAGTGGTTGGTAGGGCTTTGAGTTTAGAGCTGAGTGGATACATTGCAGGGCTGGCAGCAAGTTTTTACATAACCCCTCACTGAGGACTGCTCATGCTCTGAGCAACTAAGAAGCCTGGGGCACTGGTGTGGTGGTGATGTAATTTCCTCTGAAGCCTGACTAATGTGAAGCGCTGATTTAACAGCGCTTGTTTTGGTGCTCACCCCCCTTTGGGATATGGGCCATGTTGCCACAGTTGCATCCATTACAACAGGGTTTAGCATTGGCTGTAGGTTGATGCATTTCACCTTATTGATGCCAATTACAATTGATGATACTACTTCAGGGAGCAATAGCCTAACCATAGCTGAGTGTCTGTTATCATGTACATAATTAGCCCTGCAGAGTAGTCGTCCGAAAGGGCTCATCAACCCTGACAAAAATCTTTGTTTTCCAGCAGCCGCCGGCTTCGGAGAACATGAAGTGTTGTCCTCATTAAAATAACATGGGCATTGTAGCGGCATTTAATTTTTTCCATTTATGTAAACAAACCTAGGTGGTAACGTGGGCTTGTCTTATCATTAGGGAGAACAGAGAATGGTTGAATTAAACGTGTTGCCCTTGGTCCTTGGCTGATGACATTCATTACTCTGAGGAGGTCAAAGCAGACCTGCAAGGGATATACATATACATACGTATACATACACATACATACATACATACATACATACATTTATTTATTTATTTATTTATTGCACAGGCAGGAGTGGTGACCGTTATAGTATACCTATACTATAAAGGTACCTTGATAGTATGAGACAAATTCTGGTAGTATTTATGTAAATGCTGCAGTAGAGGAATATCCCATGTCCTTGCTAAGCCATGTGTTGTTCCTCAACAGAAACACAAGGTGGATCTGTTCCATAAGCTCCGTCATGTGATGAACGAGCTCATTGACCTGCGTCGGCAGCTGATCCAGGGTCACCTGGCCCAGGACCAGACTCGTGAGATCAAGCGGCACATCACTGTACGGCTTGACTGGGGCAACGAGTGAGTAACGGCTGCGCTAAATGCACTTTCATTTCGAGTGGGTGGGGGATTGAAGGCATCCCCCACAACAATCATGTGTCTTAACTGTGGGGTAGATATTTAAGACTATTTCCTTCTTCTGACGAGGTCCACAATACTAGGTGAGTGGGTGTATAATAGCATCCTCGATGATGTAATATTATGGTCGTTTAGCAGATGAGTGAATTTCAAGCAGCTTAACGTCCATGCACAACCCCCTGGAGGAATAGTAAAGCTGTGTTCTTACCGTTGCCAGTTTCAGACTCCATCCAACTGAGCAGTGACAGTCAGCCACAGCAAAGATAAAGATGCGAGGAAGAGCAATACATGCAGGAGCCATCTGTCACATAGATATAAATTTCAGTGCACATTTATACATTTTTATAAATTAAATAAACACACATATTCATGTTGACGTAAATCACTGGAGTGGTCAGCTTAATGTGTGTCATAATTGGACAGTAGGTTTTCATGTAAAAACATTCAGATACTGTTATGTTCACAATGCATGTCAGTGCTCTGGGTGGACAGTGAGAGCCGTAGTGATGCAATTTCATGGTCACCGCAGCAACTGCAGTACTGTGACTTGAGGCTACACAATTTTTTGTTAAAGGATACAGTATGATATACAATATCATATCATGCATACTTGACCACTTTCTTATTCATGTTGACAGGTCAAGTGCTGGTCAAACCCATAAATCCTCACTGTGCTCCAGCAACTATTATAGTATTTCCAAAGATGTCCTGCAATGGAAATCATATCTATCTACATATCTATCTATCCTTTCAGAGTGGTTTAGATTCACTATAACTGTAATGCCTCACCCCCAGTAAATGTCAATTGGATTTTATTAATAAAATGTAAATATATAAAGCAAGGTTTGAAGACAGACTGTTTCATTTACATGTTACATAATTTGTCAAAACTCAACAATTATCAAACTCACTCTTAAAGTTGTGATTTGACCTTTTATTTTAAGGCGTCAATTTATTTCCTTCCTGTCTCTCCCATCTTTCACCAGACACCTTGGTTTAGACCTCGTTCCCCGGAAAGAGTTTGAAATGGTGGATCCAGAACAGATCAGCATATCTGAGCTATACAAATTGGTATGTTATGGCGATATTCATTCTGAACCAGTGCATGCTGTACAAACTCATCCGTTCTATAATAGACTGAATTAATAAAGTGAATGTGTGCATTCCAGATAGTAAAAAAATTCAATTATGTACTGTATATCCCTGATGCATGAATACACTTAGCCATGACATTAAAATAGTATGTGCATTTTTAACCCACTGTGTGCCTCACTCGACATCTCTGTTTTGCATGTAAGAATGTGTTGTTGGATGTGTAGAGATGTGTTGAGTGTACCGATTATCAAACCATCCATGCGACGGTGACTCACAAGAGAGAGCAGTGATTCAGCTGTGACCCGTCCTTTATATTGAATGTGTCCCTTTTCTTGCGTCCACGTGACTCTCACAAGCGTGATTTCGGGCTAGCGATGCAGGCTTAATGCAAAGTGACAGGGCCAGGTGAGGCGACAGGTAAATACATACGCATGAATTTTGTATAGTTATACATATATTTTTAATAAATGACCTTTATGATTTCAAACCACCAGCCAGGGTAGAGATATGTTTCCGTGAATAAGTAATGTCTCACAAGTATTTTGGCTGAAATGATGTTGGACGCGTGCAGAGAGACAGAGGAGACTCTCCAAGGAAGACCTAATTTTAGAAATAGACGATTACACTGCAGATGTTATGAAGTATAATGTGATACAGCTGTAGACTGTTCTCTATCAGGGGGATCCTTTCAGTTTACTAGTTAAAGCTCCATATGCTGATCAAAACACTTTCCGACTGCCCTGCAGCCGTGCATTATCCCATCGCTGTGTCTCTGAGCTTCGCACACACTGTTTGTGCACTAAATGCTCGGCTCGGAAACAACAGCGTGGCGTTTCCTTGCCAAAAGGCCTCTCTGACTTAGTCGATGAAAGCGAGCTTTTTTTTGGCAGGGCAATAGGCCTTGGCACCTCTTCAGGTAACAGAGTAGAGGAGTTTATTTTTTTTGAGGTGGCTGAGCGGAGAGGTATGTGTGGGCGATAGTGGCTTTATTCTCTCCTCTCCCACATGCTCATATTTTACCACATGTGGGCTTGTTTTTAGTGCTGCAGGAACAGGAGTACAGCCACCACGCGATGTACACAGGTGAAATTTTAGTATTGTAGTACCTGTCTGACGCTGCTGTAAGGTGAATGGGTTTAGTGCTGTGTGGTAAAGCAAAGGACTGTACAAATGATCTGACATCTTTCCCTGGAACTCTTTTCTAGCATGTGTCCAGCAGACACTGTGGTCAACAAAGCACAAACCAGGTACAGTCTTTTCATCATAACACCATCAGCAGAACCTGTTCATGCTTTGCCCATTCCTTCAACTCTCATCCAATATCTCTTTCAGTTTCTGCACTCACACCAAAGATAAACGCATCTATCTATCTATCTATCTATCTATCTATCTATCTATCTATCTATCTATCTATCTATCTATCTATCTATCTATCTATCTATCTATCTA